>LPNX010017781.1:10236-224977 GCA_001517045.1 Pseudotsuga menziesii | reverse complement strand
TATATGAAGGGTTCAACCATATTCAAAAAGTAAATGAAGCATATCTAGGGGACCTTGGCATTGGTGTACCCATTACTTATCAAAGAAGCTAGTAGTGAACTATGACATCTACAAATAATTCTAATTTTTGGGGGGTCAAATGTCCCTTTCGTGCAGAGTTAGAATGTCAAAAGGATTTTAAAAATCAAAATATCACATTTTCCAAATTGTGACAAGATTTTAACTATGATATTTTATAGGAAAAAGAACAAAATAGAGGATGAACAAGCATATTATAAAGAGAATAGTAAAAAATTACAAGTTGAGAATTACAAGGAGAATTATTTTTATAGATTAATACAGAAAGATCCATCGATTGTCATACTTACAAGAATAGAAGATCTTAAAAAGACAATTCAAACCAAGATTATAAATAAGGCTTTCCAAATATGTATGCTTCGAGGACAAAGCATTTTTAAGAGGAAGGAAATGTAACATATATAAAATATTATAATAACGATAAATAATAATAACTAATAATTAAGTAAGGGTTGCAATCCTTTGTGAATATATTTTAGGATTTTTATAAATGTGGCACTCTCATTTTATCTTGAATCATCTCTTATCTCATATTTTCTCATATTATATTTTACTATTATCTGTTTGGATTCTTTTATACCGTTCTATCTATTTTGGATATTCACTACTTAAACTAGATTGGTTCGTTTCGAAAGTTGCTTTGATGCCAATACGATTTGTAAATTGTCATGGATATTCCATCAAAACAATGTGTCACAATAGATCTTATAGTGTTCCACAATCTCTTATTATGCAATATTTTACTTAGATTTCATATTTAATAGCATCGGTTTGGCATACAAAATAATTAAATAAACTAAAGCTAAAGCTAAAAGGAAATGAGCTAAACAAATAACATGCCATCCACACAATAAACACATGATGTACCATGGGAAAACCTGATATAGGAAAAACCTAGCTAGAAGGTGAGGCCTTGACTTGGTTTTTTCTTCTCAGTTTTAAAATACAAATACAAAGAAATGCAGTCACTATGGAGTTTCCATGGACACAATGTCCAGTATCTCTGCTACAAGCTCTTCTCCTTCTTATATTATGCTTCAATATCTCACTCTTAGATGGTATGCTCAAGTATGAAACAATAAATAATATAATAAAAATGAAACTCATTCTTATCCTAGTGGCCCAATATTTAACATGACTAATATTAGTCTATTGATAAGGTTAGGATTTTTTCATGCCTCAACTATCGATTAGGTTTAGGGTTTTAGTACATCTAGAATCTTCTTGAAATTCCACACAACTAGCTCCACATGTGTAAGTAATGTGAGTTGACATGGCATCCACTCAGTATCATGATGGTCAACACGATAAGCCATCTTGTGGGAGGAATAACGTGTACATATGAACTCTAATTAAGGTGATATTTGTACCATTGGAAAGCTTTGGATGTCTAGAACAACATTGAGAGGATGGGAACTTTGTTTGCAAAGTTTTGTCCAAAAAATAGCCATTTAAAGAATAAAATAGGCTCCAAAATTTTCTAAACACAAGATCACCAAAATGTGACATGCACCTAAAATGGGCCCTACAAGATAATAGCTCTAATTTTTCCACCAAGAAAGTACCAAATTAGATGAAAAATTATATAATGATCCATTTCAAATCATTGATGATCCTCCTTGGGTCTTGATCTTTTCCCTGACCTACTTGTATTCCTTGTGCATTGCAGTGGCCCATTCAATCATCACCCCCAACTCTATGAGTCATTCCAACAGTTTTTCCCTTTGGACAATGTCAATGAAGCAACACCACACATTTTCCTCCTTGATATCCCAAGTCCCATTTGTCTCAGTGTTGGGAAATAGTCAATTATGTATTGCTTGGGCCTAAAACATAATTTCCATATATCCCATTTCTCCTTTTGTTACACTCACTTATTTTCCTCTCCATGATACCCCAATCAGCTTAACAAAAATGGGGATAGTCATGATCATCTAGTATCTTCTTGAATAATTTGTCTTCCCCACTTTTTGGTCGAGGATGATGATACTTGTCACTCAATCTTCCAAAAATCCCTCTGAGACCATTTGGTTCAGCAAAACTATGATGTGATCAATAAAGAATTACATGCTTCATTTCAGTGGCTATGCTTGTAAATCCTTTGTTCTTTGCTTTTGTGGAAGCTATCCTTTTGATCCCCTATATATCTGTTGTGAAGTTTTTTCCTAGGATGTTGATTTCCAAGGGATCAAATCCCTGGAGTGCAAACATTTTTTACAATGCAAAAACTTGAGAAAAGGGTTGAACCTTAGAATTTGGTCCCTGCCGGCTATTGCTAGATCTGGGGCTAAGATGAACCTAAGTTGGGGTGTGTGTATTTCAATTTTATATAAATAATTTATTTATTTTTAAATAGTTGTCATTATGTCAGCATTACCCTTTGGCTGTAAAATGTGCCTTTCAGTGCAACGAACTCAAATATTCCAAAAGTCACTTTCATTTAGTACATTCCACCATATGGACTCCTGATGAATTAAATTCTTGGGCATATTCTTGAACCTGTTGTCAAACTTTCTATAGTGATTGTTAATGAATATTAATTCATTCTTGTATCTTGTTTGATAAATCGTTGTCTTCATAATTACCTAAACAATTTCCCCATTTGTCACAAGTGATAAACCTCATATGAGAACTCTCACTATATGAGCTCATGTTTTTTTTTTAACAAAAACAGTTGAGTATTTTTTGTATTAATAAGGAAAAATAAAGAAAATTTACATCATACCGAGGAGGGACTATTACCAAAGGAGGATAGTGTCCAAAACTCCTTACTCATCTTTGACATATTTATAGTTATCTTGGAATATCCCTAGTCTATGGAGACTATACCTCCTTACAAACTGTCCAAGAAGTAGTAAGAAAAAACAATTCATTGCAGAGGCTGAAATCTTACACTAAATATGAGAAAATCAGAGGCTGAATTCATACACTAAGTCTGTGCAACCGATTTCACTGGAGTTCAACTTGGTGCTTGCAATTTCAAAAAGACTCCCAATTACATCTGTTGAGTGGTTTTTAACAGCAATAAGATCTTTCATATGAATTCTTGAACCAGGAGCTAACATTGTTGATTGTGTGCTTATTGAGACCGGTTGATTGCTCAACTCCTCATCCTTCACAGCATCCCAGTGCCAAATTGCTAACCAGCTCACTACCCTACGTCTTATCCCTATGCCAAGTCGTAGGATGCATTTAATATTCTCTTTATTATAACTTGTTTGTATGCTCACAAAGCTCAAAAGATCATTGATGTTGACATCTGCTATAGCTAGGGAGAGGATACTATTTTTTTGTTTTTTATTGTGTTATCAGCGCGAAGGAAACATATGTGGTTTTTCCTTCCTTTGATTTTTCTCTCAATGCGGGATTTCTTCTAGATTGCATGATCCTCTTTGGCAGAGATTTTTCCTTGACCAAATACCTTTTTGCTCAAGGATGTTGCACTCCAGATGCTGACGTCTTTCTCTCCAACCGGATAAACCATCCTGCGAGCCAACCCAACAAGAGAGAAGTTTTATTGTTTTGTTGTTGATCTGAACATCCAAATGATATCATTCTTATTATCCATCATCCTAAGACTCCTACTCCAAGCATTACTTCTCCATACATCAATTATCGGCAGGGGATCCACTAAATTGAAATACAATGTGGCGTCCCAATCACAGTTTAAGATATAGTGCCTACCTACCAATTGAGATCTTACTTGCCAATTACTTTGAGGTCCATGGGGAGACTCACCCTTTCTAGGGATAAAGCAGAGCTCAAAGGATCCATTTTCTTCCATGCCTTTCTTCATTGCAGACTAGTACTCCATAGTCTAAGAGAAATCCTTTGTTAGCCATTAAGTCTGCCTATTTTTTATTTTCTCTCAGAATATGAAAGAGCTTAAGAGATTTAAACTCCCTTCCTAAGAATTTAAGGATGTAATGCAGTTTAATTTATGAACTCTTGTATTTCTTGCTTCCCTTGTAACCATGAGAGAGTCTCCAAAAACTGCCAACTCCTCGATTCCGTAGTTTCTTTCTATCTCTAGCCCCTTTTTTAAGGCAAGCCACTCAATGCCATTGGTAGATTTTTTTCCCAGGCCCCAAGCATAATCCTTCTACTTATTCCCTTCAACGTAAAAATTGACTCTTGTCGCCCCTTCCAACCTCGAATTGCCTTTGGTGGCCCCGTCAAAGAAAAGGGAGTTACAGCCAAGATTCAACCATCATCTTGCAAAATCTTCAGAGCTCAGCCCCAGTTGCCATTTTAAACAATTAGGCCATTGAGTTGTCATATGTCAATTATAGGTAAAAGGTCACAGAAAATAAATTACCCACTCTCTTACTTAAGAATTCAAAGGTTCCTTATGGATATGGATCATCCCCCTCATTAATAAAGCTTCCGCCCACAATGATTTTGCATAAGAAATTACTTTTCCTAGACTAGAGACATTGCCTTCAAAAATCTCTTTATTTCATGCTTCCCATATCTTCTAGCAAATGTATTTTGGGAGGGCAACCCAAACCCTTGTAATATCTGGTTTTTGGAAAAGAGAACCTTGATAATAGTCTTTCCAATAGGCAAAAAGGCCATTCCAGTTTGTTGGAAGGATCAAATTTATATGCAGCTCTTGTAAGGAATGAGACCAGACTTCTTGAGAAAACTTGTAATCCAGAAAGAGATGACCTAGAGTTTCTTCTGACTCTTTGCAAAGGATGCAATGCAATGGCCCTTCAATCCCCCTTTTTTTTCAAATTCTCTATTGTCAGGGTTTTCCAATGTCCCAAAATCCAGAAGAAGGAATTTATTTTTGGAAGGCCATCTTTGCACCGGATTTTATTCCACTTTATATCAGTTCTGTTATTTTCTTTATTGTTGGAGGTGATTCGATATCCTTCTTTTACAGTATATATTCTCAATTTTCCCCAACCTCTTCCATCATAAAGATGATGGTGGATGTAGCGCAAACCCTTGAAGAAGAGAGAGTAGAGCAGTAAAGTAAAAAATGAGATGCTTTGGAATCTCCAAGTCTTTCCATCCATCCCACTATCCATATTATTCCAAGAGGAGAGATCAAAAGGGGGGGAGATATTTAATTGGTCTAGCCATTGCTTAAGACCCACAAAGGCATCCAAGTGGTTTGCGGGAGAGACAAACCCCAAATTTTCAGACCAAATCCTAATTCGTTTACCATTTCTGGGGATCCAGTGCAAGTTATTTTTAATGATATGGACCGACTTCTTACAAAGATTCCAAATTGGAGATCCATTCCCTATCAAGGGAAACTCATCAATGCATATTTTCCTTGCTCCCTTCATATATCTTTTCCTAATAATATCCTTCCACCATGCTTTCTCTCTAGAGATGATTATCCAAAGGATTTTCGCTCCTATAGTGAGGTTCATCATTGTCGGGTCTCTTATTCCAACCGCTCCACAATTTCTCAAACTGCAAACAATATCCTAATTAACGAGGTGGAATTTTTTTGACCCATTTGACTTACCTCCTTGTCAAAGGAATTTTCTAATCTCCTTTGTGATTTCTTGCATTACTTTTTTTGAAGATATAGATATCGAGCAGGTATAAATTGGATAGGCTGAGAGAATAAAATTAATGAAAATGAGCTTTCCTACTTGGATGAGCCACCATACTCCCCACGAAGAGGATTTTTTTATCTTATCGACAATGCACAACTAGTATGTAGAATTTTTTTTCCCTTTAAAGATAGGGGTCCCAAGGTAGTTGAAAGAGTTCCAAGTTAGCTTTCCTTCGAAGCCTAGCCATAACCCTTAGATTTTATATGATTTACCTTTCCATCAGTGGCTTTGAGGAAATAGGACAACACTTCATTAAATCTCTCTGCAATCACCGTGGAAGCCCCTACAAGCATAATTGTGTCATCTGCAAATTGGGCATGTCTTGCAACTTTGGTTCCCCTGGAGACCTTTAGGCCTTTTAGTTTTCCATTTTCTCGTAAAGCTTGAAGCTTCCTACTCAATGACTCAACTACTAACAGAAAGAGGAGCGGGGAGAAGGGGCAGCCTTGCCTAAGACCCCGAGAAGCTTAAATGAATTCATATGGTCTACCATTAATTAACAGAGCAATCCATGGACTATTAATGCAATATTTGGTCCATCTAATGGACCTCTTCGAAAAGCCGAACCTAGACATAATTTAAAAAAGAAAGAAATGATTAACCCTATCAAAGGCATTAGCCATGTCTAGCTTTATTGCCATACCTTGTTCCTTTCTTTCTAGGTTGGAATGAATGGCTTCTTGGACAACAATGATATTGTATCGTATTTTCCACCTAGCTACAAATCCTCGTTGAGAGTCTGAAATTATATGCTTCATGATATTTTCATTCTAGTCACCATAATTTTTGTGAGAATCTTGTTAGAAGTGTTGCATAGAGACATTGGCCTGAATCTGTCCATAGAGCTAGGATTTTTTTTCCTTCGGAATCAAAGGAAGGAATGAAGAGCTGGTGGCCCCTCCAAGTTTGTCTTTTTTCCTTGTCCAGTTGAGCATCCTTCTCAGATATTCCTTGATGATGTCCACGCAACCCGATAGAAGTTAATAGTGAACCCGTCGAGTCCCGGAGCCTTGTCTAGATGTAGGGTCCATATCGATTCACTAATCTCATGTTCTGATATTGGCTTCACGAGTTCCTCATTTTCAGAGTCTGAAATTATAGGAGGAATAACCGAGAAAAGGTCATCCTAAGAGATGGGATCCATCTCAACACTTTCATTATAGAGATTTATGAAGTGTTGAAAGATATGCCTCTTGATTGCTTCATGCCCCTCAATTTTTTGTCCATTGCTATCGTTTAGATGCTTGATAATATTAAAGCTTAGTCTGGCTTTAGTTTGTTTGTGGAAATAACCAGTATTATTGTCTCCCCCTTTCAGCCAAAGTTGCATGGACTTCAGCCTGCATTCTTCCTCCTCCTGTCGGGTCTCTTATTCCAACCGCTCCACAATTTCTCAAACTGCAAACAATATCCTAATTAACGAGGTGGAATTTTTTTGAACCATTTGACTTACCTCCTTGCCAAAGGAATTTTCTAATCTCCTTTGTGATTTCTTGCATTACTTTTTTTGGAGATATAGATATCGAGCAGGTATAAATTGGATAGGCTGAGAGGATAAAATTAATGAAAATGAGCTTTCCTACTTGGATGAGCCCCCATACTCCCCATGAAGAGGATTTTTTTATCTTATCGACAATGCCCTACTAGTATGTAGAAGTTTTTTTCCCTTTAAAGATAGGGGTCCCAAGGTAGTTGAAAGAGTTCCAAGTTAGCTTTCCTTCGAAGCCTAGAACCCTTGCTATACTTTCCAACGTCTTGTGTGGAAAATTATAGCCATAAACCTTAGATTTTATATGATTTACCTTTCCATCTATGGCTTTGAGGAAATAGGACAGCGCTTCATTAAATCTCTCTGCAATCATCGTGGAAGCCCCTACAAGCATAATTGTGTCATCTACTAACTGGGCATGTCTTGAAACTTTGGTTCCCCTGGCGATCTTTAGGCCTTTTAGTTTTCCATTTTCTTGTAAAGCTTGAAGCCTCCTACTCAATGACTCAACTACTAACAGAAAGAGGAGCTGGGAGAAGGGGCAGCCTTGCCTGAGACCCCGAGAAGCTTGAATGAATTCATATGGTCTACCATTAATTAACAGAGCAATCCATGGACTATTAATGCAATATTTTGTCCATCTAATGGACCTCTTCGAAAAGTCGAACCTAGACATAATTTCAAAAAGAAAGAAATGATTAACCCTATCAAAGGCGTTAGCCATGTCTAGATTTATTGCCATACCTTGTTCCTTTCTTTCCAAGTTGGAATGAATGGCTTCTTGGACAATAATGATATTGTATAGTATTTTCCACCTAGCTAAAAATCCTCCTTGAGAGTCTGAAATTATATGCTTCATGATATTTTTCATTCTAGTCACCAGAATTTTTGTGAGAATCTTGTTAGAAGTGTTGCATAGAGAGATTGGCCTGAATCTGTCCATAGAGCTAGGATTTTTTTTCCTTCGAAATCAAAGGAAGGAGTGAAGAGCTGGTGGCCCCTCCAAGTTTGTCTTTTTTCCTTGTCCAGTTGAGCATCCTTCTTAGATATTCCTTGATGATGTCCCACACAACCCAATAGAAGTTAATAGTGAACCCGTCAAGTCCCAGAGCCTTGTCTAGATGTAGGGTCCATATCGATTCACTAATCTCATGTTTTGATATTGGCTTCACTAGTTCCTCATTTTAAGAATCTGAAATTATAGGAGGAATAACCAAGAAAAGGTCATCCTAAGAGATTGGATCCGTCTCAACGCTGTCGGTATAGAGATTTATGAAGTGTTGAAAGATATGCCTCTTGATTGCTTCATGCCCCTCGATTTTTTGTCCATTGCTATAGTTTAGCTCCTTGATAATATTAAAGCTTAGTTTGGCTTTAGTTTGTTTGTGGAAATAACCAGTATTATTGTCTCCCCCTTTCAGCCAAAGTTGCATGGACTTCAGCCTACATTCTTCCTCCTCCTGTCGGGTCTCTTATTCCAACCGCTCCACAATTTCTTGGACTGCAAACAATATCCTAATTAACGAGGTGGAATTTTTTTGAACCATTTGACTTACCTCCTTGCCAAAGGAATTTTCTAATCTCCTTTGTGATTTCTTGCATTACTTTTTTGGAGATATAGATATCGAGCAGGTATAAATTGGATAGGCTGAGAGAATAAAATTAATGAAAATGAGCTTTCCTACTTGGCTGAGCCACCATACTCCCCACGAAGAGGATTTTTTTATCTTATCGACAATGCCCTGCTAGTATGTAGAAGTTTTTTTCCCTTTAAAGATAGGGGTCCCAAGGTAGTTGAAAGAGTTCCAAGTTAGCTTTCCTTTGAAGCCTAGAACCCTTTCTATCCTTTCCAACATCTTGTGTGGACAATTCTAGCCATAAAACATAGATTTTATATGATTTACCTTTCCATCTGTGGCTTTGATGAAGTAGGAAAACACTTCATTAAATCTCTCTGCAATCATCGTGGAAGCCCCTACAAGCATAATTGTGTCATCTGCAAACTGGGCATGTCTTGCAACTTTGGTTCCCCTGGCGATCTTTAGGCCTTTTAGTTTTCCATTTTCTTGTAAATCTTGAAGCTTCCTGCTCAATGACTCAACTACTAATAGAAAGAGGAGCGGGGAGAAGGGGCAGCCTTGCCTGAGACCCTGAGAAGCTTGAATGAATTCATATGGTCTACCATTAATTAACAGAGCAATCCATGGACTTCTAATGCAATTTTTGGTCCATCTAATGGACCTCTTCGAAAATCCAAACCTAGACATAATTTCAAAAATAAAGAAATGATTAACCCTATAAAAGGCGTTAGCCATGTCTATCTTTATTTTCATACCTTGTTCCTTTCTTTCCAGGTTGGAATGAATGGCTTCTTGGACAATAATGATATTGTATAGTATTTTCAACCTAGCTATAAATCCTCGTTGAGAGTCTGAAATTATATGCTTCATGATATTTTTCATTCTAGTCACCATAATTTTTGTGAGAATCTAGTTAGAAGTGTTGCATAGAGAGATTGGCCTGAATCTATCCATAGAGCTAGGATTTTTTTTCCTTCGGAATCAAAGGAAGGAATGAAGAGCTGGTGGCCCCTCCAATTTTGTCTTTCTTCCTTGTCCAATTGAGCATCCTTCTTAGATATTCCTTCATGATGTCCCATGCAACTCGATAGAAGTTAATAGTGAACCTGTCGAGTCCCAGAGCCTTGTCTAGATGTAGGGTCCATATCGATTCACTAATCTCATGTTTTGATATTGGCTTCACTAGTTCCTCATTTTCAGAATCTGAAATTATAGGAGGAATAACCAAGAAAAGGTCATCCTGAGAGATTAGATCCATCTCAACACTGTCGGTATAGATATTTATGAAGTGTTCAAAGATATGCCTCTTGATTGCTTCATGCCCCTCGATTTTTTGTCCATTACTGTCGTTCAGCTCCTTGATAATATTAAAGCTTAGTCTGGATTTAGTTTGTTTGTGGAAATAAATAGTATTATTGTCTCCCCCTTTCAACCAAAGTTGCATGGAATTCATCCTGCATTATTCCTCCTCCTGCCCTGCTACCTTTAACATTCTCATATTCATCTTTATTTCATGGTTTAGAGAGAGCAAAGTCAGTTCTTCATATTCCATTCTTTTTTGGAGAGTTGCAAGATCATCTTGAGTTTGTTTATTTTGAAATGAAGGACCTTTAAAATCTAATTTAGCCCAATTCTTGAGAGTGAGACGTATTGCTCTTAGCGTTGAGTACCATATATAGCTAGGAGAGCCAAAGATGTTAGAATTCCAATCCTCTTGAATGATTTCTAGAACTTTTGAATCCTGCAACCAAATACTCGACTAAAATGGAATGGGATAGGACCTAAATTCTTAGGAGATAAGGACACGTATATTGGTTTGTGATGTGAATTTGTTGAAGGAAGAGCTAGGTAGATCGGGAGAAAATCCCTTTGCAGGAGGGAGGAGCTTAACAAAATCCTATCAATTATTGTAGCAATATGTCCAGGGCCCGTCCTTTTGTTACTCCAAGTATATTTCTGGTTCTTAAGGGTGGGTGGGGGGGCCGGGAGTCTAGTAGATCCATATATGCCATTAGGTCTTCCATTTTCTCTCCAAAGGGGCCCCTAATGATCAAGCCTCCCCTCTTCTCCACATGCAATTTGGTGGCATTGAAGTCCCCATCAAAAATAGAGTCTTTTCCCTGCAAGTTCTCGCTCGGCAAGTTGAGAGTTTCCCAAAAGACCATCTTATCCCTGTAATGAGTTTTTCCGTATACATTACAAACAAAGATTGACTCTTGCTTGTCTTTGCCTTGCAGCTCTGTCAAAATCCAATGATTGGTTTCCTTTACTGATTTTATTGTATATTTTTTCTGAATCATAAGAGGTTGCAATTCCTTAAGAAGCGCCTCTGGAGATTATAGCTTTCCCATGATAGTTTTTCCAGTGAAGACAAGATAGGGCCATTGCCTCCTTTTCAACCATTTTTGTCTCTTGAATTATAAGAATGTTCAATATTTCTGATTTGATAATATTTTTAATAGGTTCCACTTTGACTGAGCTCCCCAGGCCACTGCAATTCCAAGAGACAGCTATCATTATTTCTTTCTTGTTTGAGGTCCTACTCGAGACCTGTTGTCTTCTCTTAATCCTTTGACACTTCTGGTGTTTTGTAGAAGCTTAGTTTCCTCAATGCTCATCTGCCCCCCAAGTTCAAGTTCTCTTTTTGCTTCCTGTTCCATGTGGTGCCTGTGAGTTTTTCTTCCCCTAGTTGGCGGTGGTGGAGCTTGATCTGGTATTTCTTGAGATCCTTGCGAAGAGGAATGGCCTAGGGAGTCTACCATCGGATTGGCTCTGCTTTTCTTTACCATAGCTTCCCAAGATCCACTTGGGGAGGAAGATCCCATGAGTGTTTTATCTGTCCATCTCCACTTGCATTAGGAAGTGTGCTTGGTGTTGGATCCCCACGTTCTTCTATTTTATTTCCCTCGAGGGGATATCTGTTGAATGGATTTGTCCTTCTTCTATATGAAGATCCAGGTAGTGATTGTTGGTGGTCGTTCCCTTGGCGGTTAGGGCATGGTCCTTAGTTTTTTCTAGTTGTGAACCGTTGTTTACGTTAGGAGGAACTCGCATTTTTCCCTCTTTTAACTTGATTCCATCCTTCTTCTTCTTTTTTCCAGGATCCTCTAGCGCTTCTTTGGGACATATTTTGACAAAGTGACTATATTGATGGCACTTTCTGCACTTGAAAGGAAGCTGCTCATAATCGACCTTTTGCAGGTGTTCCCACCCATCCATGAACATATTCACTGCTTCAAGTAAACCTTTATCTAAATCGACTTCCACACATATCCTTACACATGAGAATAATGGTCCCTTTGGATCTGCCTTGTCGATATATTTTCCAAGGGTATTTTCAATAGCTTGAAGGGCTTCATTGTTCCAGCAATGTAGGTGGAGATGAGGAAGACGAACCCAGACTGGCACTGCTAAATGAACGTCCTTCTATGGATCAAAAGATAAACTCAAGCGGTTTAGATACAGGCCTCTCGATCCCATGAAGTAATGCCCGCTTCTAAATATGAGATCTGTGTCATCTTTGTTCTCAAACAAGAACACAAAAAACCCTTTTCCATAGAAACATTGTAATAAGCCTCTGGAAATCAAAGGCATCAAGTTCTTAGATATCCAAAACTCCATGGTTTTCGGCAAGGGCCAAATCCCCGTGAATTGACCTATTAGGCCCTTCTCACTAAAGGAAAGGTCCTTCATTCTTGAAGTTGTCTACATGATCTGAATGCGAGGAAAAGATACATGCCTCACAAAGTTGGATGCTTGGATCTTGTGGTAACAGTTGTACAACTAGTTGTGACGTCGAATCAATCACAGGTGACATTTGGGTATAACTCCTATACTGGAGGTTATAGTCATTATTTACATTCTATTAATTTATTAATTTGTCTTGCATTTACGATTAGAACCAGCAAATGTATTTTGCAATTTATCTTCACAACTATTGAGTGTGTCGTCTATAGACTCTTCCGCCACTCCTGGTCATTGTTTTATAATATGTTTTTCTGTGATTATTGAACAATTTGTTTATGCCTTGCAGATGTTATTATTGATAGATTTGTTTATACCTTGCATATATTCTGGTGTGTAGAATATTGGATTCGTAGTATCATCATTCTTGTTGGGTTGGGAGCATTAGCTCAGATGTTCGCTTTTATTTGTTTGATTTCCCTTAACAGGAAAAGGCAAAGATGATTTCTAAATTAGCTTCATTTTTTCATTGTTATGTGTATATATGGAGAAAGGGAAAATAATATATGATTTGAATCATTGGCTTGAGTACAAAGGAAATTTGGAGATCTGCTGCTTTTGGGAAGGGAGAGGACGTTGTAACCCATGGTAAGAGAAGTTGTATCCCAAATAATTCTTATACATTCACTCCTATTTAAATGAATAAATAGAATGTTAATTTTCCAATTAAATAGTTTTGTTAAATATGGATTTATCCGTTCATTTTTGTTCAAGAAAAACAAAATCTTTCATTAAATGATTATGTTGAATATGGATTTATTATTATAATGAAAATGGATTTATTATTATAATGTGAGAATGTTGTGATGAATTAAAGTCCTTGTTATTGAATTTTAAATGAAATTATCATATAAATTATAAATTAAATAAAAATATTCCATAGAGAAATAGCCTCTCGCAATTAGTATCAAAGCCAAAGTTCAGATTAAACAATCTAAAAGAACCAACAACACAAATAAGTACATGAATATAGTGAAGCTTTGGGAGGATTTCATCTGCATTCCCCTTAAAAGAGTGACTTTATTGCACTACAAGAGCACGAACTAATGAATGTATGAAAGGGATAGTGAAAACACCTTCCCATCCAACAAGGTGTTGTCATTGCACGACAAGAGCGTGAACAAATAGATGTTTGAGAGGGATAGTACAAACACCTTGTCATCAGGGTGATGGCATTGTAATACAAGAACATGAACCAATGAATATATGAGAGGGATAGTGCAAACACCTTGCCATCCAACACCTTAGTTGATAAGCCTCAATGTAATCCTTAAACTTGTGAAGAAATAAGAAATAATTTAACAGTGTTCAATATCTTTAAATCATTTTCTATTAAAATATGATAGACCACGAAGAACATAGAAAGGAAATATGCTAATGTTGTGATCTTAAAGTCATCAAAGTTAGACCAAACTCACAAAGAACACGGAAAGGAAATATGTTAATGTTGTGATCATAAAGTCATCAAAGTCATACCAAACTCAAATCCTTGATATTTGTTATGTGCTTTCAATCTAACAAAACCTTAGACTATGCCTGATTACTTTCCATATCTTGATACACCTACGAATCCAACCAAGTCATTTAAGGTTCATTTCCAAAGAGAATCCCATTTTCCTTGACAAGTGTATGATGATAGTAGATTTTTTTTTGAATTTAGGTTTACATAGTAGTAAACTTTAAATATGGTAGCAAATAATGGTCATATAAAACCCTGATAGTTTCTTTCAAGATTCATTTAGTCAACAATGCTTGTAATCCATCATTGAAATGTTGTGAATGAGTTAAAATCCCTCAATATCCCTAGAAACATACAACTCCAAGCAATTTTAATTCATAAATTTATTCCTTCTTGACTCCTACATTAGAGTTAAATGTTACGGACCCTTCTTCAAATGGGTTTAATGGGGTTAAACAGAAGGAAGAATAGATAGAAGAAAATTTGTTTTTCCAAGGGACAAATAAAATGTACATTACTTATTTAATATTACTCTTGTAAGTGCAATATGCACTTAAGAAGTGTAATTTCCATTCAATACTTGAATGGAAATGACATATTTTTCTCTGGAAAAAAAAATTGTATTCCTAGTGGCCATTTTCTTTCATAATATGTGGCTTTCGAACCTCGATAGTATTTGCATCTAAAGTTTTGTTTATGTTATATTTAATTGGAAACACAATCAATGCCATGTTGACTTTCAACTCTAGTGTCATCTAAGTTGGACTTGCTTGTGGAAAATCTAAAGTGATTTAACACTTTAAAGTTGAGCTTCTTAGTTAACAGATGCAAGATTCTATAGTGGATGAAGCTAGTATGAAACCACTAGAAGTTGAGGTAAACAATGTATTATACATTCCATTCTTTTTGGAAGGTGGGGAACTTAATAAATCTATTGGATCAACTATGACTTCATAATTGTTTCATGTAATACTTATTATAATAAATGTAGGCACTCTAAAAGTAAGGAATTTTTTGTATGATATGTGGTTTATTGTTTGTGGGTTTAATTTTCCAATGTTGTGTGCAAAGTGGACAGTTCTTGTTCACTATTAAATTGATAGAAGATTTATGCCATGTATAGAAGAATGTATTGAATAATGAATGCGTCATAGAATGATGATTACAATGAGCCTTGTGATGGTAAGCTTATGCACATTGATTGGTCATGAGTTGAAGGGGTGTGTACTTATTATGCAACATTTTGTGGGAATACCTATAAATTAGACGTGTTTTTGCTTTCTTCTCAAAGAATGGGAGTCCATATTTGTTTCTCTTGAACTCCCCATGATATAATTTTAATGTTGCATTGTGGATGATCAAAGGACATCTATGAAATACTATATGACAATACCATCATGATGATGATGATGATGATGCCTACCTAGTAAATCAATGAACATGAATGCTAAGTGATTGTTTAATGAGCATATTTAGCAGTATCACCCTTAAGTTGACGAGAGTGAAAGATATGTGGTTTATTTATTAGCCAAGTCACCAAGGTTACTCTTGGTATTGTTAATTTTACCCCCTCCTTCGGGTCCACCTTTGCCTTCATCCATAATATATGCACCCCATCTTGGTTTAATACCTCTAATTAAGGCTTGATAGATGGATCCTATACCTCTCCCCTATGTAACCTCTTCACCAAGGGTACCTCCCCATTATCTGCCTTTGACCAAACCATCCAACCAATTCATGGCATCATCATGAAGAATAGCTACAATTTTTTTTATCAATTCATCCTCATAACCAACACCAATATCAGACACTACTTTTAGGAAGGATGTGACATGTTCTTTTGTTCAATCATTATATCCATCTAACTTCAAGCCATACTCTCAATTTTTCAAAAATGATTCCATCATGCTCATGTGGATATCCAAGTATATTTGAAAAAACAAATTGAGGATAAGCGGTTACGTCATGCTCATGTTAATCCTCTTTTTATCATAAATTGTCCCATGGCACAAATCCGTATCCAAAAAAACATGGAGGACCCAACCAAGGATCTGCCTCAAGAAAATACAGTATTGAGATCATTGAATTAGGAAATTGACCATATCACCATCAATATGGCTAACCAACAAGCAATGATTGATGTTATTGGTCAACCCTTATTAACCCTTTGACACCTCCCTGACAACAGTGCCAAAAATGGCAGGCTTGCTATATACTTTATTAATTCAAACAAGGCACCTAGATTGCAAGTATAATTAGTTATCCACCTAGGGATAGTATGTGTCTAAGATATCGTGCAAAAGATATGCAGAGCTTCAATATAATTATAATTCCAAGTTATAGCATGCTCCTATAGCCTACCCAAAAATCTAATTCTACTTCTAATAAAGTAAATTTGAACTAAGTTGCAAGAAAGTGATAAACTCAACCATGTAGTTGAAATAACATTCAATCTGGATAAGAGTAGTAGCATACAAACTCATTGATGCATTTACAGTTTTGTGACACATAGTTCATTAACAATTTTGAAACAAATTATTGACAATTAAGTAGCAGTTGGTTGTTAACAGTTCTTTAGCAACATGGTTCTATAGCAAACACAATTTCTTTGCAACAATGTAATGAAAAAATAACACTTAATGTAAATTTGGAAATAAAAACAAACTAAACTAACTAAATACAGAAACATTAAATAACACCTTCTACTCAAGAGTGGAGCCTTCCTTTGTATAGCAACGCTGGGAGGACTTCACTGATTAAATGCTTAGCTCACAATAGTAATATTTGTCAAAAATTTGTGAGCACAATTATTAAATGGGATTACTTTATTGAATTAGTAGAGTATAGAGTATTACAACTATTCAAACATTCAACCTCTCTCTCTCCACGGTTTTCCTATATAGAAAGGAAGTCCCTTCTTTTTATAAGTAAAATCTCATAACATACTACTTAATACATTTAAGAGCAATGTGCTTGAGAATAAGATATTGTCAATGCAATATTGTAACAAAAACACGTAGGTATGAAAAACATAGTACATAAATATGTCTCAGTGCAATTGAAGTGGTTCGACCTTCCATACTTTCAACAATTCTAGAACAATAATATCTTCCACGCAACTGCTTATAGGAATATCCATCTTGTTGTTGAAGCGAATATCTGTAGTGTTATGGGATTTGTTATGGTTAATTCAGGGAAAATACCAAGATGCACAACAAAGATATAATATACAGTTATAACAAGATGCATAGCAATCGCGCCAAGTCAAATGCCATTGAAACAAAATATGCGCCAATTATGACATGGAAAGAGTTATAATAATTGTGATTCCATAACAATGATGATTCAAGCAAAGTTGCAACAATTGTAGTTCCACAAAAGAATTTATGCTCTTAGACCACTAAAGACTCACAACACTAAATCTGTTAAAAAAGAAAATCTACAATAAACCTCGATATCCTATTATGCAGCAAAAACCCTTATTGACACGTTTTATATAAAATATTATCATACATGAAAATCCATCTAAAATGCTTAACAATTTACCAATTTAAATGCTTTTTGATCGGTAAAGGTTGCCTTTACAATGACAGCCAAAAGATGATGGTAGATGTTGAATGTGGAGATGGACTGTAGCAGGGTAATTTTTAGTGGCGAAAGTTAGCCAATTAGCTATTTTTTTGGTTTTTTTCAAAAAATAATTTCCCTATTTGGTGTCTAATATCGCCTATATTTACATAAAATATGCTTTTTTATCATAATAATTGCCAAAATTTATACAGTTCAGTGTTAATTTAATGTTTCATATTTAATATTCGCTTGCATATCTATAAACATATCTATAAAATATGTTTTTTATCATAATAATCACCAAAATTTATACATTTCAGTGTTAATTTAATGTTTCATATTTAATATTCACCTGCATATCTATAAACATGTTTTTTCAATTCAAAACAATCGCCTAAAATACTATACTTAAATATAATATTAGAATGCTTAAAAAATAACTATAGCAAAAAGATGTAAAAATAAATAAATAAATAAACGAGAAATGAAAAAATGTGGACCCATGAATTGCATACCTTCGTCATAATTCTATTGAACAAATGGTATAATTCCATGATATCCATGTAGTTATATATAGTATTTGATGCGACCTTGATGTTATCATCCCACCGTGGCATTTATGGTATTGTAATGTGGACAAAACAACACCCTTTTCATCATCTCTATCCTTATGAGCATCATGGATATTTGAATATATCAATATTCAACATTGACTCATCTCAATATTTGTAATGAATGAATGACAAACTTTCCATGGCAGAATTAATGCGTTGACCACAATAAATAGTTAATTAAAAACACTCATCACATAACTACACTTACGACACATTATATTTGTAGTCCCTCGTTAATATCCAAGAAGCACTCATCGAAATATTCCTGTTTAAATCAGTTGATTAAAATCACTACGAAGTAGATATCGCATCACGTCCTAAATAGTCAGTCACCTACATAGTTTGATTCTTAGAGTTTCAATGTTTAGTTTCTTTAAGAAACTTGTGGATCTTGATTTCTACTTTAACAAATTAAATACTTTTAGCAAATGATATTTACCAATTTGATGGCGTATTTAAATCTTTTGAAGTTTCAAGAAACAAAGTCTATCAAATTTAGTAACTATCAAATTTCCACCACTTGGCTCTAAAGTCTATCAAATTTAGTAACTATTGAGTTTCAAACCTAGTTGTACAATGATTAATGTTATTTCTAACAAGCTTCATTACAGGTATATGAAGATTTATACAAATATAGATATTATTTTATGTTAAGTAATTAACACAATGCTTGCTAATATTTTGTAAAGGATTAATGTTATTCATAACAAGCTTCATTACATGTATATGAAGATTTACATAAATATAGATATTATTGTATGTTAAGTAATCAACACAAGGCTTGCTACTATTTTGGAATCTATATTTGGGAAATGTATTACTAAGACAGTTTTTTTATTGTTGATGTAGAGATTTGTGCATGTGGCATAGATAATTAAAATTAGTTAGAAATAAAGTCTCTAGATCGTCTAGAAAATGTAAAATTTCTCTCATGTGATTCTTTTGAGTTTCCAAAAAAACCTAGTTTGATGGTGATGAGGTGGAAATAAACTTTTGTATTGCCCCCACAAAACCAATTAGTAGAGAGGCTAGAAAATGAAGACTCATTTTCTATCAATTATGATATGATTTAATAACCAACCTAGATCCATCTTAACTCCAAATCTATCATGTGTCAATAGGGATTAGACCCCTCGAGGTGCAACCTTTTTTAGAATGCAAAAACTTGAGGAAAAGTTTATGCCTCGAGGGATTTTATCCCTATTGGTGCATGATAGATCTAGAATTAAGATAGATATATGCTAGCAATAAAACTATATTAAATGAAATCATAAAATATGAATGCCACCACTATTATAAAAATACATGTAAAATGCAAAGAGATAAATATAGACAAATTCCATAATATCCATATCAAGCAATTAATTGGAGATAGCCAAACTTGCAATGGTTGAAATCATATCAATTAGTAAATTAGATAATATAGGGCATCCCATATGGAGAGCAAGAAGTATATGAGAGTATTGAATACAAGAAAACTTCTGCAAAAACTCTTAGAAGCTTTGTGAATGTACTTGGATGTGATTGGTATGCCTCTTGCTTAGACATTTCAATGGATCTTGCATGCAAACAAATATTTTTATGTGGAGGTTGTATTGATCTGTTGCAGGGTAGTGAATTGGTTGGAGGAGATTGTTAAGTCGTCTTGCATCGTCTTCTGGGCTAATCACTTCATCTTCAGGGAGTTTTCAATTGTTACTTTATGCATTGAATTTATTTCTATAGATGACGTACGTAGCTTATATTTTTCATCCATGAACAAATCTCACTTCGATAGTTTGATTTTGCAGGTGGAGAAGAGGGGTCGTACTACCTTCACTAAGTGTTTTTCTTTCATTTAATGTCGGATCTTGCTCAAAATTGTAACTAAGTGGAAGGATCATCGACATTCAAGGCACCCACAAGTATTTTCAGGTACAATCTGCAAGGCTAGTATCGTTTTTCATTATTTTCATCCAATTGTCAATCAAAACCCTTTCTTACAAACCCTAGTTTTGTAGATTTGATAGATTCGGTGATTTTTTTATGACGACCATCAAAACCCACTTGGGGATTATTGAATAAACCCTATATCTTGAATTTCATAAGAATCAAACTCCATTTGCCTCGGGCTCTAGCACTAGTCTCTCTAGGTGGGGGTGCCCTCCTTGGGTGGTTGCTCATTTCTTTAGATCTATCAGTTGGGTATGCTTGAACCCACTTTTTTTTCATAGGTCCATCCTTCAATCTACTAGATCTAGCCTTTTGATATCCTGATCTAGCCTTTTGGGTCTACTTTGTTTACTTTTGCCTCAACCCTAGGTGGGTACCATTTGGTTTTTCTTATGTGTGGATAGATCTCTCTATATCTACGTTCCTAAACTCTTTGTGGTACAATATTCACAAAATTGGTTCTTTTTCCCTATTTTCTAAGCCTCCACAACTTTTCGTTAACCTCCATACCACATCTATTCTCTAGATCTAGACTTCCTCTTCATTGTTTCTCCTCCTTCAATCATTGCATAACCCTAGGAGTGTCTTGAGTAGGTGTGTTATCCCTCTTAGACTAGTATGGTCTCCCCCTTAATTATTCTCTGGATTGATCTAAAGTGACAAGGGCCCATCTGGTGTGATAACTACCCTTCATATGTAGTGGACGAGGCCCTTGCGGTGTCACTGGTTAGCTACCTTACATCTACCGTCATGGATATGATACCTTTAGCGGGTAGCTACACTTTGTTTGATAACAGTTTCTATGCACATTCTAAACTCCATTGTGTCCTTGACAATGGCCCAAATGCGTGGTTTTATAACCCAAAAGGGCCATGTAATGCACCCATTTTTCACGTATTGGTTGGAGTGGTGGCATATCATGTGTCAGGTTGTGGGTCCAACCCTATCGATTACACCACTTGTTACATATTTTGGTTGTAATATATATATGGTGTCAACGCTAATCCTTTATCCCCCTTTTTCTCTCCAGCCAAATTTTTACAAACTTAAATACAAGTTACAACCCATATGGTTAAGAACCAAATGCGCGATGTGTTGGTAAATTCATTGAGATTTGGTGGAGGAAGTTGTGGGCCTTTCAACTCTGATTTAGATTCCATGTCATCGTGTATTAGCCAATCAAATTGCTTTGAAATTAAAACATCGTATAGGTCTTAAACATTTTTTTATTACATAATTGGGGATAGGTGGAATTTTTTAATAGTATAAGTTGTCTACCCACTACCCAATTCTTGCTTTGTTTCTCCTTGGAGAATAACCTATCTTTAATAATTACTTTTAGCAGTGCACTAGTTATGGTGTTCCTTTTCCAAATCCATTTTCAAGACATTAATGCAAAATTGTGCCTCCTCTAATTGTTCTATTTTCAAGCTATTATCCTACAATAGCTGCAATTTATTTTGAAATATTGATAAACATTCTTTCCTACTCTTCTACTTGTATTCTTATCCAACGATAGTCTTTTTAGCATATTCATGGTCTTCATGTTTTTCCCCTTTTTACTCTTCCAGTAGCTCTTCTAGCAACACATTATTCTGTTTAAGCTTCTTGACTTCATTAGGGGCACAAACTAGTTGTCTTTCAAGATCAAATTTTTCTTCCTTGTCTTTTGATTCTTCAGGATCTTTGTTTTTGTTTTTCAGAGGGATATTTTTGTATTCAAGAGTAGATATACTTCTTTCTGATTGCTTGATTCTTTCTCTTACCTTTTGATGGGATTGGCTTCTTCGCCTAGTTCTTTATTTGTTTCAACAAATTACTAAATTGTATAGAGATTTTGTAACTTGTCCCAAAGTTATTTAGCTGATATGCATTGTCCCATTCAGTCTTTCACATGTTCTGGTAATACATGCATGAAGGATTCCATTTCCATGGTATTGTTCCATTTTAATTCCTTTTTTTCTACACTTTTTGGTTGTCTTTTTGGAGTGGTGTAACCATTTTGAACTACATTCCAAATGTTAGGACCAAGATCTTGTAAATATGCCTCCATTATTATACTCCATGGTACATAGTATATTCCATTTAACAAGGGTTCCTGGTTAGGATCTACCTATTGACAATCCATGAGTACTCTATGAGATATGCCTTCTAGTGTTCAAATTGTCTAAAGGAAACCTGCTTTGATTCCAATTGTTGGAACCAATAGTGATACTAAGAGGGGGGGTGAATTACTATCATACACTTTTAACAATTTTAATTCATTATTCGTGTACCATTGTCAATCATAAGCATTCATCAACATCAAAACACAATACACAAAATATTTATATGGAAACTCAATTTAATGAATTGATAAAAACATAGACTATAATAAATTGTGGGAAACACCAATCTCTAATAATGGTGTGAACACCTATAGGAGAGATCTGATATCATGTAAAAATAGTAGCTCTGAAGCTAAGAATAAATCACAGGAAGTGGATCTAGCTACAAGTTAATTCTCACAAGCATGAACAAGGAAAATATAGAGAAGAATAAAGATATTGAATACAAGAGAAGTGAATAATGATCCAATATCTTTCCATGTATTATTGATCAACATAATGTACAATAAATTATACATCTTTCATAGGTAAATTTGAGTTCCTTAGGAGACAACTCATGCTAGCTCATAGAGTTGACTTACCAAATATGATAAACCCCCATAGGTGGCTAAAGCACTTTCCAAATATGTAAAGGACCTCACGGTTTGGATGAACCATGAGTGAGTGGTCATGAGTGATGGAAAACATGCTAATCATGGAATATGGAGAGAAAATCATGGAGGATGGGTTGGAAACAAAAGATATAAGTTTCCTAGTTGACTAGCTTTACCGTATCCACTAAAAAGAAGAATAAAAACAATATAAAGACATAATCTGCAAGAAGGTGCAATTGCTAATTCTAACAGTCAATAAAGTTGGTAGGATCTAACCAGAATCAAGAAACAAGCGCTCCAGGGGTATACATGGCAAGTGTTGACCAAATGGTGCAAGTGATGCCAACCATCTTGGCTAGTAGATAGGAATTTAATCAAGATGATTAAATATTGCCATCCTAAGTATGAAGTGAGTTTATAATATCCCAACAACACCCACTCAAATATTTTGTAGACACTAATCTCCAATAATGGTGTGAACAACCACTCAAATATTTTGTAGAGACCAATCTCATAAGGACACCAATCCCTTGTGCAAGCACCAACTTGTTATTTGTAGGAACCAACTTTTGAGGAAACAATTCCTTTTATGAGCACCAACTCATGAACATCAAGCATCAACTTTTACTTTTAGGCACCAACTGATCTGATGGATGAGGACACCAATCCTCTTAAGCACCAACTCAATTCTGCAGGAACCAACCTGTCAAGTGGATGAGGACACAGGTCCTCTATAAGCACCAACCTCCTCTCCCAAGAATCACCCTACCACCCTAAAGATATATGTGTTCATGTGATTCTACTTCAAATCCTTTATCACGCCTTATTTTATCAACAAAATCCTCCCTATTCTATTACAGTCTTCAATGTATGTTTTCCTTAGCCTCTTTTGCATACATTCTTCATTCGTTGTCATTGTTTGTATATCAAGCATACCCTTTCACACTTTATTTATACACTATCAGTGTATCTGTAATATAATCCCAAATAAGCATTTTATACTCAATCTTTGTGCTAACTGTTGAGTATATAGTTGTCACTGATGTCAAATGTGATCACAAATGACAAAGGAATAACCAATGGATATGATGACAGGAAAAACTCAGTGAAATACTAAGTTAGTGATGGCATGGCATGGAATAGTTGAGGATGTGGCATGAAACATATGATGACATGAAATATGATGGTGTCCTAATGATGATGTCATAAAATAGTGATGGCATGGCATGGCATAGTTGAGGACGTGGCATGACACATATGATGACTTGGAATATGATGGTGTCCTAATGATGATGTCATAAAAGTTCATTTATAACAAATGCAATGGATGAGATGGACATGGATGATAATACAACATGAATGACTGATATGAAGACTTCTAAGACAGTGTCGACAATATGATGTAAACAATGGTTAATGAAACAAAGAATAGAGAAACTATATCTACGAGAGGGTTTATAAATTCCTCATAGAAACTATATCTGTGAGAGTGTTTATAACTTTCCTTATAATCAGCATCATGATGAAATTCTCTGTGTATATAAATCTTCAAAACTGTTAGAAACAATCGTAGAGGATTTTCGCAAAGAAATCGTGCAGATCCGCAAAGTCCTGGTGAGATTCACATTCAATCTAAAATCGATGGTCAGGAAACATCCCACACGAGATCCAATGGTTGAGGATCAGTTCCGCAAAATATAGGAGGGAGGATGAAGTTTCTAAAAAGATCAATATCGGATGGCTTACATTAGTCTTGCACTAGATCCGACGGTTAGGGATTAATTCCAACAGTTAGGCGGAAAATCCAAAGTTTCTCCAAATATCAAGATCGGACGGATGATATTAGTTCTGCCAAAAGAGATCGACGATGCGGAAGAAAAATTGTGGAAAGGGAATTGCGAAAATAACGTATAAATATTCTATGAACCCACAATCCACATCCCGCAATCTACAAATCGACAGTCAAGAAAACACCCACAAAATATAAACGATGTAGAATTGTTGTTACGGAAAGAAGCTTGCGGAAAGTAAAGATACAATGTGAGGAAATGTTACATCTCGCATCCCACATCTCGCAATATGGAGAGATCGGACGACTGGAGTTAGTTTCACTAAAACATATCAACGGTTCAGAAAAGGAAGTGCAGAAAGAAGCTTACAGAAAGTCGAGATATGATTTGAGGAATTGTTACATTTTAGCATCCCACAATTCACATATTATCTCAGATCAACGGTCACGGAAGAGCACGCAGGAGATCAACAGTGCGAAACGATTGGTGTGGAAAGACAATTGCGGAAATCGCGAAAAGACATTTTGGAAAAGTCACAAACCCGCATTCTGTAATCCGCATCTTACCTCATATCAACGGTTAGGAAAATGCTCAAAGAAGATCAACGGTGGGCAATCATTGATGAGGAAACCATGGTGTAGAAATATGATTTCGAGGGGGGGAATCTATGTGCTAGATCAACGGACCAAAGAGACTCAAAATTAAATCTATGACCTAGATTGATTCTGGAGAAGGAGATTACGGAAGCACCATAAAATGTTAAGCTGAGCTGTGGAAATGAATTCTGAGGTGCGTCCATAAATAGTAAAGAAGAATGTCCAACATGAAACTCATTTATAGAAGGTGAAGCCAATGTTTTATGAGAGAAACATGTACAAATGAGCCTAGGATGAAGATAGCCCATAGAGAGCTTGCAAATGAGGAAAATAAGCCCATAGGCGTGAGAAAAAGAGAAGCCTGAAGGTATGAATATAGAGTATTCTCGATGATGGAGGAGAGGAAGTCCACAAGCATTAGTGTGACGAATCCTGCGATCATGGAAGAAGGGAGCTCGTAGATCAGAAGCGGTCAAGAAATTTTTAATTAATTATTTAATTAAAAATCATTAATCATGGATTGTTAAAAAGGTGTGACTATCATATTTGAAAGGGCATGTTTGTGAAAGGGTGTGTTTCCATAACAAAACGTTCACAGGAAACGCGAACATCCTTATACACAAAAGTATGAGTGAGAGAAGGTGTATGTTTCATCTAGATCGATGTAGCCATATCATAAGAGAGATACCAGTGGGTATGACAGATAATGGAGGGAAAATAAATCTAGCTTATTACAGAAAACATATTAGGATGGCAGGGTGGAGCTAGGGTAGGAAACAGGCCTACAGGGGGTTGTTTCCTCCTTCCAGCAAAAGCTAGTAAATAGGGTGTAGGAGCATCCTATTAGTCGTAGCTGACAAAACATGATGTTTTATCATCCTTTCAGTAGCATCCGATAAACCAGGGGGTCGTAGCCTCCTTCCAGTGGTAGCTGGTAAATAGGGTGTTGTAGCATCCTTTCAGTAGTAGTTGATAAACCATGGGGTCGTATACTCCTTCCAGTAGTAGCTGGTAAATAGGGTGTCGTAGCATCCTTTTAGTAGTAGTTGATAAACAAGGGGGTCGTAGCCTCCTTCTAGTAGTTGTTGGTAAATAGGGAGTAATACCATCCTTGTCTATAGCAGTAGGAAAAACTATTTGTAAATAACAATTTTACAGTAATAGGACGTATTGGTGGTTTATCATATTGGGATTCCACGTTAAAATTGTGTTTAGTGTATTCTTGTTGCTATATGTTTTTAATGATAGATTTAAAAAATGGTTAATTTAGTAAAAAGATAACAATACTGATTCACCCCCGCTCTCAGTATTGACCAATAAACCAACAACTGGTATCAGAGTGGGTTCCTTCACTACAATTTAACCACTGGAAGGAAGATCCCAGTAAAACCACTATGGATCAAAAAGAAGAGATCTACACAGTAAATGAATCTCCAATACTTAGAAAAGAAGGATACATATTTTGGAGTACAAGAATGAAAAGATATATGAAGGAATTGGGACATGATGTATGGAATTCAGTGATCACTGATTACTTCCCACCAAAGAGGATAAGGACTCCAGCTCAAACGAAATCCAAGAAAAGTAACTCAATGGCAATGGCTTAAATCCTTGATGGGTTACCTGATGATGTCAAAGAAAATATAGGTGAATGTAACTCTGCAAAGGAACTTTGGGACAAGATAAAAGACCTCTACTCAGTTGATCAAAGAGTAGAAGGAAGACTTATTATTCTCGAGGATGTTAGTGAAGATGAAAAGGTAAGTGAAGGTGAAGAAAATATTATTTATAGGGACAAAAAACTTAGATGAGGAATCAAAAGTGGAAATAGAAGCCCAAGACATGGCTGCTATAGATGAAATTGAAAAATATAGGAAAAAGAAGGAAGTCTTGGAAGAAAATTTGTCAAAATATTAAGAAGAGAGGAAGTCAAAACCCTCCAATAAGATCTACGCAATTCAAGACAACAAGTGTTGGCTAGTATGGAAGAGTTCAAGAGCTTAAAACAACAAGTTGTTGAATTCAAGGAAGAAGCAAAGAAGATAAAAGATCAGCTGACTGTTAGTGAGAAGTTCATAGAAAGTATTGAAGCTCTTAATAAAGTCCTTATCTTACAAAGATCCCCCAGGGATAAAACAGGTCTTGGATATAATCATAAAGGATCAAGATCCATCATTGCTGAAAATGTTGAAAATGTTAAATGTCAACATGATGCATCCAAAGATACACCCAGGTAGCAGAAGAATCACAAGGAAATGAAGTCCAATTATCATAATTTTTCTCATCATCCCAAGATGAAAAATTTCAGAATACATGCAAAAGAAAAGAGTCATTACAAGCAGAAAAACCAAATATTCTCCAAACATACATTCTATGGATATTGTCATTGCTGTCACAAGTTTGGTCACAAGGCTGATAATTGTAGAATCAAAGAAGAAGATGAAGGGATGACAAGGAAAGAAGACAATGTTGGAGGACCTAGTCAGTGAGATGACTAGTCGAGTTAATCGACTAATCAGAGATTAGGTCGGCCTCCAAAGGTCATGTCAGTTGACCGAACTGACAAGTAGTTACTCATAACCATTTTGTAATCATATATAATAGGTTGTTGAGCCAGTTAAGAACTTGGTTCAGCTTTCTATATGTATGGAACCTCATGTGATTCTATAATATAATTTGTTATTCTACTACCTGCTCTTGTCTCTTGTCTCTTGTCTCTATATGTTTATATGATTCTTATGTGTATTATTGGTAACCTTATGTGATCTGTGAGATTACAAGATTGGTTTTGTTGTCGGTAGTACATATACGGATGACATGACCGTACGTAAATGATATCAAAGCAAGAGATTAAGAATTGGTGGGTGCGTAATATTGCAAATTATTTACAAAACTATGCGAGAAGAAATAGATTGACCATTGCTCAAGCAAAGGAGAAATTCTTCACCAAAACCCATGAGAAATTTGTAGAATCGGTGCCGCAACTGTTGAAAAAACTATTAGATAAGAAAAAAGCGACTAAAGACCAAGAATTACTTAAGAAATTGATCCGGGGAGGAAGAACAAACCTATCGAAGTGGTTTGAGAAAATTGCAGACGAATTTTGTCAAGAACAAGCAGTAGAGGAAAGAGTGTTAGTCGAAAGTATTGAAAAACAATTATGTACCAACTTTATTGAGCAATTTCTTTGTTTGCTACTGACCCTATTTCTCAAATTTCTAATCGACAGAGGAGTAGAGAACATAGTCGAACCTCATCCATCACTCATTAAATTGCTTGCAAACACTAACTGGGCAGAAAAGCAGAAGGCGTGGGAAAGATTTATTGCACAAAGGGAGTGGGAATATTTCCTGAATAAATAGAAAAAACTATCCAAGCTTACTAAAGCATCGAATAGGCTATGGGTGGGGTAGCTGGCCAAGTGTCAGGGAAAAGTAAAAAGATTCTATTCGACCTAAGAAGTACCACCACCAGCAATGAAAAGTCGACCTAAGAAGGAAATTGAGTGAACAGTACTCATAAAGGTACATTGGACCTACAAAAGATAGAAAGGGAGAAGAGGCAGAAAAGAAGGGAAGATATACAAGAGCAAGCTATAATGCTCCAAAGAAGAATGGTTGGCATGGTGTAGAGCATGAGGAAAATCCGCCGCAGTCGCTTCATGATCGACAGGAAGAAGGTGTAGATTAAGAAGTGTCGTCGATGGAAGAAGATTTGTGGATAAAGAAGTGAGAAGCTCTCCAACTAGAAATACCCCATGAGGTAAGACCTTTGTCTCTGATAAATCTAAGTACCTGAATGCAGGCCATTATTGAGGAGGACCTGCAACTAAGAGCTGGTGAGTTCGGTATATGGAGCTGACTAGACGACGAAGTAAATGATGACAATCATTTAGTGATACGTCAACCGGAGGAATAAAATTGGGTTACACTTCAGGCATACCCTTCCAACCAAAGTATTCATTTACTCTATTTTGGACATGAAGGAGCACCCCCCCTGCCAAACACATATTTACAAAACACCGACAAGTCTGATTCATAGGCACAACAGTGCAGTTGGGCATCAACAGAAGAAGACAAACCTGATCGACAAGTTGTCAAAATAGAACCGACAACCAAAACATCTGAAGAAAATGAAATTTCCTTCGAGACAAGTTGTGAACAAAGAGATACACTAAATATTCCACCACCCCCCCCACCACCACCTCCCAAAGGAGAAATCGACGCCGACATGGGGAACGGTTTAGCACACATTCCCCTCTATGAGGGCGATGAAGTCCCCAGACAACATTGGTTTTTTTGCGAGTCGACATGGGAGGTCAATCAAGTTACAAACAAAGATAGGTAAATGGCGCAATTCACAGGTGCATTACGAAAAAAGGGCGTTAACTTGGTATATGACCTATACCAAAAGAACACCTAATGCATCCAAAGCAGAGATCAACCAACAATTTCTGTCCTTCTTCAAAACACCAAATGAAAAACATATGGCAGCGAAAAAACTCAAGTCTACAGTTCAGAAACCAACAGAAACTGTTCGAGACTATGATAAAAGATGGAAATACCTTTTGAGTCAAATAGACTATGTCATTGATGAACAATTACTGATTCAATGGTTTCTTGCAGGACTGTCCCAAAAGATCTTATGGTAGATAAGCCTCGATACATTTAAAACATGTGAAGAAGCACTAACAAAAGCTCTGTAGGTCAAAATGGATGAGGACTACCCAGCATATCCTGTTGTTGACGCAAGAATCGAAGAACAACTGGAAATCATGTAGAAATCGTTGAGAGAATTGGACCTCAAGGGTCAGGATATTTGGTGTATGAAATGTTCTACAATCGGCTAAACCAAAGATAATTGTGGACTTGACGTAAGCTGACAAGATGTCCATTTTGTTCAGACAAAATGTTTCTGTTATATCTGTCAGGAGCATGGATATTATATGATAAAATATTGTGTGCGATCTGTGAAGTTAAGAGCTACAAGACAGCAAACTTCCACTTAAATCTGAAGAACAGACAAAACTATCATGCAGTCTATCAAACAAACATCGTGTCCAAGAAAAATGATAAAGTCTCAAAAGAACAAAATGTACAAAACAATCAACAATATGAAGGCCGCATATACGAACGTCGATTCGACAACCGTCATGGAGGGTTTGGAGGTTGAGGACAATTTTCTGAAAATCATGACAATCGACCATGATGGCTGATTCAGTGCTTCACATGTTATAAAGAAGGACACTGGTATGCGGATTGTCCATACAAAGATAGAACTGACTTAAAATTTTGTACTAGTTGTGGTGTGGGTGACCACTCATTAGAAGATTGTCCCACCATACTCGACAAAATTGATAAAAAGAAGAATGTTAATGTCTTGTTGTGTGTTCAAAAAAGTGATATAATGTGCACAAAGAATCTACACATAGTAACTAGACAAGGAATGAAAATTGGAAGTGACAATCCAAGAATAAGAAAGATTAAAGATAAAAATGAATATCCTAACCCTATAAAGCAAGAACAATTGTATAATGATGCATCGAGCATGTTTCAAGAATTTTCTAGACAGGAACATGTCAACGATAGTTTGCAGAACACACTTCATGAATTATTGAACCTAATACTTAAAGATAAATCGGTGGCACAATTCATCAACCTACTACACCATATTAAAAACAAAAACAAGATAGATAAACAAACTAAGAGTATATGCATCTTAAATAAAAAATATAAGAATGATGCCGACCCACTAGTTGATCTCAAAATAGAAGGTTACCATGTTCGACAAGTCGTTCTCGAATTTGGATCCCAAGTGAATATCATGACAAGAGATACATGGGAATAGTTGGGTAGGCCCCAACTAAATAAATCAGGAGGCATATATTTAAAATTGGTCGACCAAGGACTGATTGAACCCATTAGGTTTTGGAGAAATGTCTATACAAAAATAAAAGGCATTTCGACAAAATTCGATTTCGAGATCATTCACCCTAAGGAAGGATCCATATCCTTCCCAGCCCTGGTAGGACACCCATGGGTAAGAAAAGTGAAAGAATCTATCTCATTGGACAAAGAAAGGATAAAAATAAAAGGGAATTGAAAGAAAGTGATTGTCCCCATTCACCATTCACAAGGAGAACCCTGGACTGAACCTATTGATAAAGAAGTCGATGTACAACAACTCTATCAGATTCAAAACAATGAAGATTATACTGAGCCTAACAGTTACAGATAAATTCATCTATTGAACCAGGACTCGATTGGATATAACTCAAATGCAGAACTATATGATTTGGAAATTGAAAAGTATGAAATGCAAGCAAGGGAATGCTGGACCATTCAAGCCATCCCGAAGATACCAACTCGACAATTCTTTTCTATATCAACTATTCCAAAAATATTTGAGAAACGTATAAGGGAAAGTAACTCTTTAGCACCAATAAAAAAAGATAATAGATAGACTCTTCGGTATAAAGAGAGAGAATCACCAGTTCTCCATGTAGAACAAGTCTCTAAAAACCTAGGTGAACATGGACGACTTCAAGTCCTAGTCGAAACATTTACAGGACAAGATGCTCGATGGTGGGACACCCACCAGTCAAGAGTGCAAATGTGGACAACATCTTATACTTTCTTCGAAGAAAGATTCATACGAAGGAAGCTAACAAAACAGGAACAAATACCTGTCTTCATCCAAGGACAAGATCCAGAAAATCATATAAGAATATGTGAAACAGAGTGGAGAAGACTTGGTTACAAGGATGAACATATATGGCCACACCTATTTCCCTTGACATTAGATGACCTACCAAAAAAGTGGTATAAAATGGAAGAAGCACAAGGTGAAACATTTCTATGGAATGAACTTAGAGAAAATTTCATTAAAGACTTTAGCATTATACCGGAAGACACAAAATTAGTCGAAGCTACAAAACAGATAAAAACATTTATACAACTGACTACTAACGAGTCAAAACAAAATAAAATTCAACCAAATGCAACCTACCATAACATTCGATCTAAAAAAATACCTCAGTCAACAAGACTCCAATTGGAAAACAAACATACATGCGGGAAAATTTTTAGTGTAAATATGATCACTCGAAAACGATCAAACCAATCAAAATGACACTGAAAGTCGAAACAACCGACAAAGACGATATCAACCGAATGATGGCACCAGACTTCCTAGAAAAATTTTCACAGTTCAAAGAAGGTAATCGATAGATTAATGAAATTAAAGCACCAGAACCAGAATGGATGGATGCAAAAGTAAAAACTAAAGAAATCGAAATTTTAATGATAATAGACCGAAAATGGCAAGAATTGGCGACTATTGGAGCGAAGAACAAACCACATAAATCATCAACTTATTAAAGGAATTTCAAGATGTATTTGCATGAGATTACAAAGACTTAAAAGGATTAGTAGCAGAAATGGGAGATATAAAGATAGACATCAAACCTAATGCTAGAACTGTCAAGAAAAGACCTTATAAGTTGGCTCACAAATACAAAGAAATAGTTAAAAAGGAGATCGACAATATGTTAACAGCAAGAATTATTTACCCCATCGACCAATCAAAATGGGCAATCCCAATGGTCGTCCAACTGAAAAAGCACGACTCGACAAAATTACGAATCTGTGTCGACTTCTGAGATTTAAACAAGGTTACCTTAACAAACCCATTTCCAACTCCATACGCTGATGAGATATTAAATGAAGTCGCAAGACATGAATTCTACTCATTTATAGATGGATTCTCAGGATATAATCAGGTACCTATAGCGAAGGAAGATTAGAAAAAGACAACCTTCGTATGTGAATTTGGCTCATTTTCTTACAGAGTGATGCCATTCGGTCTCAAGAATGCACCTATAGTGTTTTCAAGAATAGTTTTCAAAACATTTCAAGAATAAATTTATAAAACAATGGCAATATACTTCAACTATTGGATGATTTATTCCATGCTAAAATACCATTGTAAATGGTTAAGGCTTATGTTAAAACGATGCCGACAGATTCAGTTATCCCTCAATATTAAAAAAAATCATCTTCTTAACCCCTATAGGAATCCTACTAGGGCATATTGTATGCAAAGAAGGTATCAAGGTCAACTTTGCTAAAATAAAAATTATCCTCGACTTAAAAGCACCGGTTAATCCAAAACAGGTCAGAGTATTGTTGGGTCATACAGGATATTACAGAAAATTCATCCGACACTATTCAGATATGACCTACCCATTAGAAGAACTGTTAAGAGAATATTCGGAGTTCGGCTGGACAAAAGAATGTGATACATCTTTCAACACCTTAAAAAGAAAACTAGTAGAAGCACCTGTTCTCATATTTCCAAAATGGTCGATCAAATTCCATGTGCATATTGATGCTTCAGGCCTAGCAATAGGTGCAATTTTGACAAAACCTGGGGAAGACGGAATGGATTATCCAATCATATACAATAGTAGAAAATTAAACAAGACAAAAAGCAATTACTCAACAACAGACAGGGAGGCACTAGGTATGGTATTTACACTTCAAAAGTATCGAGATTACCTAATAGCTAACCCCTTCATATTCTATACCGATCACCAAGCACTAAAATACCTCATCAACAAATCGTTGCACCACGGAAGGATCCGTCGTTGGCTATTACTATGCCAAGCATTTGAATTCGAGGTAGTAGTTCGACCAGGTCGATTGAATGTCAGACCCAACCACTTGTCAAGAATCGACACGGGGGAGGATCCAACAAGATTCGAAGATGACTTATTGTATGCACACATATTAAAAATAGAAGTTGTTCCTACAGAATTAGAAGAAATAGCACAATTCTTGGAGAATGGCCAAGCACCAGATGGTATGAGCATGAAAAAGAAACAAATTTTAGCCATGAAAGATGCACCATATAGTCTCATTAATGGATTCTTATATAAAATGGGTTTGGATGAAGTACTCCGTTGATGTGCATTAGAAGATGAATGAGAAAACATTATGCATGAAGCACACTACGGGCCAGCGGGAGGACACTTTCAGTCAGATACAACTGCCTAGAAAATCCAACATTCAGGACTGTGATGGCTGACACTTTACAAATACTATAAAAAGTTTGTGGGAAAATGTGATCGCTACCAACGTCTAGGCCGACCGTTACCTAGTACAGAAATGCCTTTAATATCAGTAAACCCAAACCTCACATTCAAAATCTAGGCTATCGACTTTATTGGTCCATTTCTAGTCCCAGCAAAAAGGACAGGTGCAAGGTATATCATAACAATAGTTGAATATGTCACTAAATGGGCAGAAGCAAAACCTGTCGACACTTGTTCTAGTGAGGTATCTGCTAAATTGATATATGGAAACATTATCACTATGTTTGGCTATCCTATAACCTTAATTAGTGACCAAGGCTCACACTTCATCAATAAAACAACCACGGCATTGACAGAACAATTCAAAATTGACCATCGATGAAGCACAATCTATCACCCTCAGTCAAACGGGGCGATAGAAGCATTCAAAAAAACACTAACAAGTGGTCTAACAAAAATATCCAATACCAATAAATATGAATGGGATGAGAAAATCCCTGTAGTATTATCGGTGTACAAAGAAGCATATAAACATTCGACCAACCAAACTCCTTTTCGACTAGTCTACGGTCAAGAAGAAATCGTTCCTTTGCATTTTCGACAACAGTCACCCGTGATAGCCGACATCTTGCATATTAATGCCGAAGAAGTAAGAAAGGACTGACTAATGCAACTAGCCAAACTAGATGAACACCAAATTCTTGCTATATGACATCAAGAAATTCAGAAGCAACAACAGAAGGCCTAGCACAACTGAAACATTAAAAATAAGAATTTTTCGGGCGGAGACCTTGCATTACTATAGAACATTCGGATGAAAGAAAAACCTAAAAAGTTACACACATAATGGATGGGACCTTACATTGTTGAAGAAATCAATGCCAATGGATCAGCTCGACTAAGAACATTACAGGGCACGGTATTTCAGAAACTGGTAAACGGTGCCCAACTAAAACGGTACAAATTTTTTATTAAAAAAATAAAAGAAAAGCGGTTTTATAACTGCTAACAAAAACTATAAAAACTAGAAAAAAGAAAGAAAAAAAACTCCAAAAAAAAAAGAATCAAGGAAAATAATCGACAATAATCAACATTTTCACCATCGACATACTGCAGATTGAACATACCTTCATCATCAACAAAAGGATCAAAACGTCAAATCAACCCATCATGACTACATTCAGAGGGAGCGCCAAAACCAAAACATATTAAATAAGCCTTCATTAGAGCATCCTTTACCATAAAATCCACCATGAATAACACCATCGATAAGATTGCCATTCGTTCCGCCTATAAATACTACGCCATTTGAAGATCACATACTGTTTCATCAAGATCTAGAGCAACAGAATTACCAGACCCCCTTGAGAAAATCAACTAACAAGAAATCCGAACATACAACTGACAAAATGGCCCCAAAACAAACCAGAGCCATGAAATCCAAAGTAAAAGAGTTGGAATCCGTCGTAATTCCACTAGTGAAACGATTAAGAAACATTAAAAACGCGAAAGTTCAGGAAGGTTTGTGGGCGAAACATTGGCCAAAAATCAAAGAATGGGCTTACCGAGGCAAGTCAAGAATGACAAAGAAAGCAGAGAAGGTAAACCATAACACCATTATGAACTTTCTAAATGCACCTCTCATGGCAAGTTTTGGAGGAACGAAGGAAACTATTGTAAAATTCATAATTAGCCGGTACCACAATGGGAAGTTCTACTTCAACACACTGGTGGAAATATCAGCCGAAACCATTTACAAACTCACTGGGTTGTCCAACACAGGCGACCCTATTCCTATAGGCATAAAGGAAGGATTATTTGAAAGATTGACGGGAACACCGACAGGGAAAAACTCAAAAGGGTTAATAATCGGGAAATTCCAAGCCACCACACCCAAAATAGTGGCCAAAATCATGTCCACCGGCCTGACTGTCATAGGACGCGGCTGCGATTTGAAGCTCGACATGCTGGAAGAATTTGACTACATAGAAAGCATGGGAAAGATATATTGTTGGCCCCAATACATGTCCAACATACTCAAATCCATCTGCAAGAAGTTCCAGGAATCAGGTGCAATAATCAGATTCCCATCACTCTTAATATGGATAGTTATGTAACACCTATGTCCAGTCGGGCATAAATAATTCTTGGAGCCATCTAGATTTTATATGTGGCACTTTAAGCCTTTTTCAATGGCTAGAAACCCACTAGAATAAGAAGAAAGCAAAGTGTTCCTGGAACATTGGTTTCAAGATCTGAAAATCCGAACAGCCAGATGGAGGGTGCCTCAAAACATTTGAACATGTCTACGCTACTACAACACATATACAACTAGATATCAACCATACAATAGTATGGAACACGCAAGGGTCGACAGTGAAGGAAAATCCACTCAACTACTACCCAACAGTCGAGGAGATCTTCACAGAGTTGTCCAGGTAGTCCAAAACCAACATCACCATACCGGAGGCTACAAAAGAAAGTAATCTAGTCATTTTAGAGCCATTGACCGACCAGGATAAGGAGGAATAATATGAATTCAACCTTCATATTAGTACTTAGGGGACACCCCGAAAGAAGAGAAAAACCCCCTCCAAATTGAAAATGTACCGATTAAACAGTAGGCTGTCACACTGACAAAACAAAGCATTATCGTCCCAACTCAATAGAAGGATAAAGGAGAAGAATAGATAGAGGAAGATATTCAATCAGACAACCCATATTATGCCGTGACAAAAGAAAATTTGAGGAAAATAGCTAAGGAAATATCAACCTCAAGGAAAACTAAAGGAACTCAGGGAAAAGGGAAGGGGAAGTGCAAACTCATCTTATCAGAGGAATCAGAAGATGAGGAATAACTATTTGCTATTGCCGGCAACATACTGGAGGATGCTACAACAAACAAGGTATCAATTGAGACCGAATTCAAGTCTGTCGAATTAGGAGCAAAGCAAGGTAGGCCTAAAAAGGTAAAAATTGCTACCCAGCCCGAAATAAATCCTATCAATTTGACTCCATATTCACAAAGATCTTCTCCAACTAAAATAACACCATATTCAACCGTGGCCATATCACCAAGATACAATGAGATTATGCCTAGAACCCTTAAGGAAAAAATTGATAAAGAAGTTGAACTTCAACAATTTATCAATAATTTTCCAAATATATTCCTTAAATCCCAGCAGATCAACACCACCCACAAACTTTTCGAGTCAAGCTCTTCCCGGACAAAGTCTCATTCCACAAACCGACCAAGTCTCATCACCAGAATCAGTTATAGGAATCATCAAATCATCATACATTTGCAACCTCGACCCAACAATCCACTGTAGTCGCAACCCATATTTGATCCATTATACCAACCTTCCAAAACCTTCTGGTCAATGAGGCAGATAGGGGATTACTTGCCCTCGAAGGTAATAAAGCAGCATTAGATGCCGAAATCGACAACCTCATGGAAGATGAAGGAATCAACAATCCTATCGACCTTCAACTAGAAGTTGGAAACCCCATGCGAATAATTCATCTTCCGACCACCCCTCTAACTCCAGAACATTCACCACCACCGCCACCACCCTTACCACCACCAACACTAGAGTCTCATCATAATCCAGAACCACCATCTTCACTACCATTGGAAGCACAAACAACCACAAACCCCATTCAAGAAACCCAACAAGCTAATCCTGCCACAACAGAAGTTCAGTCGACTGAGAATCCATCGAATGAAGAATACCAAACACCATAGCAGCAACCAACATCAGTACCGACAGGATTGAAAGTGGTCCATAAGTCTGAACATAAGAGCAAAAGAAAAGAGAAGAAGAAAAATGAAGAACAACAGAAACAACAAATAGTAACAATTATCCACCTTCATCAACTAGGATCGATTTTTGCAGTCGAAACACCAAAGCTAAGAGATGGAGAGTTGGACCAAATCCTGGAAGCACTCACCAAAGAACCATCAACAAGAAATCAAAAAAGACAAGAAAGAATTGAAAAAATGAAAACATAACAAATTGAATTCCTAACTAAATGCAGGACTTTAACACAGATAGTCATACTAGGACCAGCAGAGACCGACACTGACAAACCTTTGGAGAAATCATATTAGTTATTTGAGAATTTCATGTTGAACCTCCATGCACAGATATAGAACAAGAGAGGAGAAAAAAGAAGAAACATTTGTTTTATTAAAACAACAGTACACAGAATTTTCAGAAGAACACAAGGTACTACAAGAACATCTAGAGGAGTCAGCTATCATAGAAGAAGTACTGCACAGCTAGTACACCCATTATGGCCAAGTCTTTCAACAAGATCAAGAAACTCATGAACAAATCAAGGCACTAGAGAATCGACAAGGTCTTGATGAAACAATGAGGAGAAAAATACAAGACCATATTGTGTTGGAAACAATGAAGCTAGAGTAGAGAGACAATCTCATCAGTGGGTAAACCAGGATCTGTCCAGCATCAACAAAATGGACGCAATTTGTCCACAAATGAAAATATTGAAGGACACAGTAGATGAAAAAGCCCAATTTTTGGGGCCTGAAATGAACAATATTATGTAAATTTCAAATCAAGAGAAAATGGTGACTCTATCTAGCCTTACCATTCTGACCATAGACATCCAAATATCTCTCCGCAGTTGGGAATATTTTTAGCACCAACTCGCCATTTCAACAGAAGCTATAGTCGAAGTATGTGTACAAATAAAACCATCTATTAGACTGCACATCCCATGAAGACGGAACAATGGAAAGGAAGCTACTTGATACAAAGTTTTGTATCTCCCATGTTTCTTCAGGACAAAGAAATATTTTTTTTCCTGGGGGAGATGTTGGAGGAGCTAGTCGATGAGCTGACTAGTCGAGTTAACCGACTAATCAAAGATTAGGTCGGCCTCCAAAGGTCATGTCGGTTGACCAAACCGATAAGTAGTTACTCATAACCATTTTATAATCATATATAATAGGCTATTGAGCCAGTTAAGAACTTGGTTCAGCTTTGTATATGTATGGACCCTCATGTGATTCTATAATATAATCTGTTATTCTACTACCTGTTCTTGTCTCTTGTCTCTGTATGTTTATATGATTCTTATGTGTATTATTGGTAACCTTACGTGATCTGTGAGATTACAAGAGAAACCAACTTCTCTAATAGCAAAATACATATTTTGTGTTTCATATGTCACAATATTGGACACTTTGCAATACATTGCAAGAATAGTACATGCATACCTTCCAAGGAAACTCATAAGAAGCTATGGAAGATGAAAACCAAGAAACCAATAATCATAATACCTCATGCAAAGATGTGGAGAAGAAAGGAATACTCCAAAGACGTAGAAGAAATAAATATTTCAAACATTAGTAAGGTTTCCAAAGATAGCGGTGAGCATAATAGAGGCATAAGTAAGGATGATGTCCTTTATGAGGAAAAGCAAGATGGAGATCTAAAAGAATACACCGATAAATATGAAGTTGATGAAGAAGGATGTAGTGATGACAGTGCGATCCTTTTCTAAAAAAGGTCTCTCGTGATTTAAATAAAACCCTAAAAATAAGATTAGAAGGGATCTTACACTCAGGGGGATTTAAAGTCAAAAAATTCCAATTGGTATCTAAGGAAAAACCCAATTGGTGTCTAATGTTGAAGTATACTAAAGGCTATCTTCATCAAAGACAATAGGTGATCAAGGTTGGTGTATGGATGACATAAGATAAAGTATGAAGTAACGTGACAACAGCAAAATGTGAGAGTCATGAAGACCATGATGTCTGCAATCAAATAGAAGATAAGATGATTATGTTCACTTAGTATTTGAAGTCATGACACGTAATTGTTGATAGTAGAAGAAAATCATGTCTAAAAATAAAAAATTTGTCTACTGATAAGGTAGCAGGATGAGTTCAGCATTGACAAACGAAAAAGGTTAGGCTATGAGTCTTTATGTCTGAGATAGTGAGACCATAGAAACTATGTAATAAACCTAATTAATCTCTGTGTTGAGGATCTGAGGTTATGGATCTCTAGACATTCGATAATATAGATCTAAAATCCAAAAGAATCCAGTAGTATATGCTAGGTTTTTCTATGAAGATCTAACTGCATAGGCTTAAGGAATTCTGGTAAAAAGCAGAAGTCGGTTAAATTACAGGAATAATATACCCGTAGATATGGCAGCAGGAACAGAGTTTAAAAAAAACATGTAGCCTAGAACAAAAAATTGAAGAGTGTTGAAAAAATGTTGAGTGTAAACTCTGTCACAAAAATGTTGACAAAGGAGAAGAACTAAAGTGACAGTGGGAGTCCATGTATATATTAGTTAAGCTATCATCCAAGAACCTGTTGGAAGAAAGGAAGTGTTAAGATAAATGATAATACATTGATTAAATAACACAATTCAGTTAACAAAGGGCAGATGTGATGATAGGGGGGGTTGTCAGAAAGTAGAAAGACAAGAAATCCTATATCAAAATAGGTAGAGCATTGACATAACATATTATCCTTTGTCATTGTTGTCAAAGGGGGAGAATTATTCCATCAATGCCAAAGGGGGATATTGTTGAGTATATAGTTGTCATTGATGACAAAGATGTTCACAAATGACAAAGGAATAACCAGTGGATATGATGACAGGACAAACTCAGTGAAAGACTAAGGTAGTGATGGCATGGCATGGCATAGTTGAGGATGTGGCATGACACATATGATAACATGGAATATGATGGTGTCCTAATGATGATGTCATAAAATAGTGATGGCATGGCATGACATAGTTGAGGATGTGGCATGACACATATGATGACTTGGAATTTGATGGTGTCCTAATGATGATGTCATAAAAGTTCATGTATAACAAATGCCATTGATGAGATGGACATGGATGATAAGAAAACTTCAATGACTGATCTGAAGACTTCCAAGACAGTGTCGACAATATGATGCAAACAATGGTTAATGAAACAAAGAACAGAGAAACTATGTCTGCGAGAGGGTTTATAAATTCTTCAGAGAAATTATATATACGAGATTGTTTATAAATTCCTTATAATCAGCAACATGATGAAATTATCTATGTATATAAATATTCAAAACCGTTAGAAACAGTCGTAGAGGATTTTCGCAAATAAATCGTCCAAATACGCAAAGTCATGGTGAGATCGGCATTCGATCTGAAATCGATGGTCAAGAAGCATCTTGCATGAAATCCAACGGTCGAGGATCAGTTCTGCAAAAGATAGGTAGGAGGATGAAGTTCTAAACAAGATCAATATTAGACAGCTTATATTAGTCCCACACTAGATCCGACGGTTAATGATTAATTTCGACAGTTAGGCGGAAAATAAAAGTTCTACAAAATATCAAGATCGAATGGCTAGGATTAGTTCTTCCAAAAGAGATCGATAGTGTGGAAAGGGAATTGTGGAAATAATGTTTAAAGATTCTATGAACCCGCAATCTACATCCCGCAATATGGAAATCGATCGTCAGGGAAAAACCCACAAAATATCAACGGTGTGGAATTGTTGTTGTGAAAATTCAAGATACAATGTGAGGAAATGTTACATACCGCATCTCACATCCCGCAATATCAAGAGATTGGATGGCAGAAGTTAGTTCCGCTAAAACAGATCAATGGTTTGGAAAAATAAGTGTGGAAAGAAGCTTGCAGAAAGAAGCTTGCAAAAAGGAGCTTGCGGAAAGGAGCTTGCGGAAATTCGAGATACGATTTGAGGAAATGTTACATTTCTCCATCAGCAATCCGCATCTTATATCAAATCAATGGTCATAGAAGAGCCTGTAGGAGATCAATGGTGCAAAACAATTGGTGTGGAAAGACAAATGTGGAAATCACGAAAATAAATTTTGGAAAAGTCACAAACCTGCATTCCACAATCTTCATATTACCTTAGATACAAGGTCAGGAAAATGCCCGACGAATATCAACGGTGGGGAATCGTTAATGAGGAAACCGTGGTGTGGAAATATGATTTCTAGAGGGAAATCTATGTGCTAGATCAATAGACTGAAGAGACTCAAAATTAGATCAACAGACTGGATTGATTCTGGAGAAGGATATTGCGGAAGCAACATAAAATGTTAAGCTGAGCTGCGGAAATGAATTCTGAGGTGCGTCCATAAATGGTAAAGAATAATTTCCAACATGAAACTCGTATATGGAAGGTGAAGCCCATGTTTTTTGAGAGAAACATGTACATATGATCCTACGATGAAGATATCCTGCAAAGATATTGCAGAGGAGGAAAATAATCCCACAGGTGTGAGAAAAAGAGAAGCCTGAAGTTCTGAATATAGAGTATTCCCACCGATGGAGGAGAGGTAGTCCACATGCATTAGTGTGACGAATCCTGTGATCAGAGAAGAAGGGAGCTTGCAGATCAGAAGTGATCAAGAAGTTTTTAATTAATTATTTAATTAACAATCGTTAATCATTTATTGTTGAAAAATTTTGACTATCATATTTGAAAGGGCATGTTTGTGAAAGGGTGTGTTTCCAAAACAATACGTCCGTAGGAAATGTGAAGATACTTATACGCAGAAGTATGAGTGAGAGAAGGTGTTTGCTTCATCTAGATCGATGTAGCCATAGCATAAGATAGAGACCAGTGGGTGTGATAGAGAATGGAGGGAAAATAAATCTAGCATATTACAGAAAACATATTAGGGTGGAAGGGCGGAGCTAGGGTAGGAAATAGGCTTGAAGGGGGTTGTTGCTTCCTTCTAGCACAAGTTGGTAAATAGGGTGTAGGAGCATCATGTCACTCATAATTGACAAAACAGGGTGTCGTAACATCCTTTCAGTAGCAACTGATAGACCAGGGGGTCGTAGCCTCCTTCCAATGACAGCTTGTAAATAGGGTGTTGTAGCATCCTTTCAATAGTAGCTGATAAACCAAGGGGTCGTAGCCTCCTTCCAGTGGTAGCTAGTAAATAGGGTGTCGTAGCATCCTTTCAGTAAGAGCTGATAAAACATGGGGTCGTAGCCTCATTCCAGTAGTTTTTGGTAAATAGGGTGTAATACCATCCTTGTTTGTAGCAGCAGGAAAAACTATTTGTAAATAACAATTTTGCAGTAATACGACGTATCGGTGGTTTACCCTATTGGGCTTCCACATTAAAATTGTGTTTCGTGTATTCTTGTTGTTATATGTTTTTAATGATAGCTTTAAAAAGTGGTTAATTTAGTAAAAAGATAAAAATATTGATTCACCCCCATTGGAGGGAAGATCCCAGTAAAACCACTATGGATCAACACGAAGAGATCTACACAGTAAATAGATCTCCAATACTTAGAAAAGAAGGATACATATTTTGGAGTACAAGGGTGAAAAATTATCTGAAGGCATTGGGACATGATGTATGGAATTCAGTGATCACTAATTACTTCCCACCAAAGAGGATAAGGACTCCGGACTCCAACTCAAAAGAAATCCAAGAAAAGTAACTAAATAGCAATGGATTCAATCCTTAATGGATTACCTGATGATGTCAAAGAGAAGATAGGTTAACGTAACTGTGAAAAGGAACTTTGGAACAAGATAAAATACCTCTACTTAGTTGAGCAAAGAGGAGAAGGAAGACTTGCTATTCTCAAGGATGGTAGTGAAGATGAAAAGATGAGTGAAGATGAAGAAAAATTATTTATAGGGACAACAAACTCAGATGAGGAATCAAAAGTGGACATAGCATCCCAATACATGGTTGTTGTAGATGAAATTAAAAAATGTAGGAAAAAGAACAAAGTCTTGATAGAAAAAGTGTCAAAATATCAAGAAGAGAAGAAGTCAAAAGAAGAGGAAGTCAAAACCCTCCAAGAAGAGCTACGCAATTCAAGACAACAAGTGTTGGCTAGTATAGAAGAGGTCAAGAGCTTAAAAAAACAAGTTGTTGAATTCAAGGAAGAAGTAAAGAAGCTAAAAGATCAATTGATTGTTAGTGAGAAGTTCAAGGAAAGTACTGAAGCTCTTAATAAAGTCCTCAGCTTACAAATATCCCCCATGGATAAAATAGTTCTTGGATATAATCATAAAGGATCAAGCTCCATCATTCATGAAAATGTTGAAAATTTTAAATGTCAACATGTTGCCTCCAAAGATACACCAAGGCAGTAGAAGAATCACAAGGAAATGAAGTCCAGTTATCATAATTCTGCTCATCCTCCCAAGACGAAAAATTTCAGAAGACATGCAAAAATAAAAGATTCATTACAAGCAGAAAAACCAGAGATTCTCCAAACATGCATTCTATGGATATTGTCATTGCTGTCACAATTTTGGTCACAAGGCTGGTGATTGTAGAATCAAAGAAGAAGATGAAGGGAAGATAAGGAAAGAAGACACCAACATATCTAATAGAAAAAGACATATTTTGTTTTTCATATGTCACAATATTAGACACTTTGCAAGACATTGCAAGAATAGTACATCCAGACCTTCCAAGGAAACTCATAAGAAGGTATGGAAGATGAAAACCGAGAAACAGTAAGAAGAATACCTCATGGAATGATGTGGAGAAGAAAGGAAGAATCCAAACATGTAGAAGAAATAAATATTTCAAACATCAGTTAGGTCTCCAAAGATAACGATGAGCATAATAGAGGCATAAATAAGGATGACATCCTTTATGAGGAAAAACAAGATGGAGATATAAAAGAATACACTGATAAAGATGAAGGTGATGAAGAAGGACATAGTGACGACTGTGGGATCCTTTTCTAAAAGGAGGTCTCTCGTTATTTAAAGAAAACCCTAAAAATAACATTAGAAGGGATCTTACACTCAGGTGGATTTAAAGTAATAAAATTCCAATTGGTATCTAAGGAAAAATTCAATTGGTGTCTAATGTTGAAGTATACTGAAAGCTATCTTCCTCAAAGACAATAGATGATCAAGGTTGTTGTATGGATGACATAAGAGAAAGTATGAAGTAACGTGAGAACAATGAAATGTGAGAGTCATGAAGACCATGATGTCTACAATCAAATAGAAGATAAGATGATTATGTTCACTTAGTATTTGAAGTCATGACACATAAATTGTTGATAGTAGAAGAAAAATCAAGTCTAAAAATAAAAATCCAGTCTACTGATAAGGTAGCAGGATGCCATTGAGCATTAACAAACGAAAAAGGTTGAGGTTGTGAGTCTTTGTATTTGAGATAGTGAGACCGTATAAACTATGTAATAAAATGAAGAAATCTCGGTGTTGAGGATCTGAAGTTATGGGTCTCTAGAAAGTTGATAATATATATCTAAAATCCAAAAGAATCCAGTAGTATATGTTAGGTTTTTATATGAAGATCTAAATGCACAGGCTTAAGGAATTTTGGTAAAAAGCAGAAGCCAGTTAACTTACAAGAAGAATACACCATCAGATATGACAGCAGGAACAAAGTTTAAAAAAATCATGTATCCTAGAACAAAAAATGGATGAGTGTTGAAAAAATGTTGAGTGTAAACTATGTCACAAAAATGTTGACAAAAGAGAAGAAGTGCAGTGACAGGGGGAGTCCATGGATATATTAGTTAAGCTATCATCCAAGAACCTGTTGGAATAAATTAAGTGTTAAGATAAATGATAATACATTGATTAAATAACACAGTTTAGTTAACAAAGGGGAGATATGATGATAGGGAGAGTTGTCAGAAAGTAGAAAGACAGGATATCCTATATCAAAATAGGTACAACATTGGCATAATAGGTTATCCTTTGTCATTGTTGTCAAAGGGGGAGAATGTTTATAGGTTTCCATCAATGCCAAAGGGGGATATTGTTGATTATATAGTTGTCATTGATGTCAAAGATGTTCACAAATGACAAAGGAATAACCAGGGTATATGCTGACATGACAAACTCAGTGAAAGACTAAGGTAGTGATGGCATGGAATGGCATAGTTGAGGATGTGGCATGACAGATATGATGACATGGAATATGATGGTTTCCTAATGATGATGCCATAAAATAGTGATGGCATGGCATGGCTTAGTTGAGGATGTGGCATGACACATATGATGACTTGGAATATGATGGTGTCCTAATGATGATGTCATAAAAGTTCATGTATAACAAATGCAATGGATGAAATGGACATGGATGATAAGAAAACATGAATGACTAATCTGAAGACTTCCAAGACAGTGTCGACAATATGATGTAAACAATGGCCAATAAAACAAAGAATAGAGAAACTATATCTACGAGAGGGTTTATAAATTCTCCAGAGAAACTTTATCTGCGAGAGTGTTTATAAGTTCCTTATAATTAGAATCCTGATGAAATTATTTGTGTATACAAATCTTCAAAACTGTTAGAAACAGTTGTAGATGATTTCCGCAAATAAATCATGCAGATCCGCAAAGTCAGGGTGAGATCCACATTCGATCTGAAATCAACGGTCAGGAAGCATCCCACACGAGATCCAATTGATGAGGATCAGTTCCGCAAAATATAGGTGGGAGGATGAAGTTCCAAAAAATATCAAGATAAGAGGGCTTATATTAGTCCAGCACTAGATCCAACAGTTAAGGATTAATTCTGACAATTAGGTGGAAAAACAAAAGTTCCAAAAATATCAAGATCGGACGGATGAGATTAGTTCCGCCAAAAGAGATCTCTGGTGTAGAAGAAAAAATGAGGAAAGGAATTGCAGAAATAACGTTTAAATATTCTATGAACCCACAATCTACATCCCGCAATTTGGAAATCGACGGTTAGGAAAACACCCGCAAAATATCAACGATGCGCAATTGTTGTTGCCGAAAGAATATTGCAGAAATTCAAGATACAATGTGAGGAAGTGTTACATACCGCATCCTGCAATATAGAGAGATCAGACGGCTGAAGTTATTTCTACTAAAATAGATCAATGGTTCAGAAAAACAAGTGTGAAAAGAAGCTTGCAGAAAGAATCTTGTGGAAAGAAGCTTGCGGAAAGGAGCTTGCGGAAAGGAGCTTGTGGAAAGAAGCTTGCGAAAAGGAGATTGTGGAAAGGAGCTTGGGAAAAGTTGAGATACAATTTGAAGAAATGTTACATTTCTGCATCCAGCAATCTGCATCTTATCTCATATCAACGGTCACAGAAGATCCTACAAGAGATCAACGGTGCGGAACGATTAGTGTGGAAAGACAACTGCGGAAACTACGAAAAGACATTTTGGAAAAGTCACAAACCCACATTTTGTAATCTGCATCTTACCTCAGACCAATAGTCAAGAAAATGCCCGATGAAGATCAACGGTGGAGAATCATTGATGAGGAAACCATGGTGCAGAACTACGATTTCGAGGGGGGAATCTATGTGCTATATCGATAGATTGGAGATACTCAAAATTAGATCAATGACTTGGATTGATTCTGGAGAAGCAGATTGCGGAAGCACCAAAAAACATTAAGCTGAGCCATGGAAATGAATTATGAGGTGCGTCCATAAATGGTAAAGAAGAATGTCCAACATGAAACTCATAGATGGAAGATGAAGCCTATGTTTTGTGAGAGAAATGTGTACAGATGAGCCTACGATGAAGATAGCCTAAAGAGAGCTTGCAGAGGAGGAAAAGAAGCCCGACAAAAAGAGAAGCCTAAAGGTATGAAGATAGAGTATTCCTGTTGATGGAGGAGAGGAACTCCATAGGAATTGGTGTGACGAATTCTGTGATCAGAGAAGAAGGGAGCTCACATATTAGAAGTGATCAAGAAGTTTTTAATTAATTATTTAATTAAAAATCGTTAATCACAGATTGTTGAAAAGGTGTGACTATTAGATTTGAAAGCCTGCATGTTTGTGAAATGGTGTGTTTCCAGAACGATGCGTTCACATGAAATGTGAAGATACTTATACAAAGAAGTATGAGTGAGAGAAGGTGTATGTGTCATCTAGATTGATGTAGCCATAGCATAAGACAAATACCAGTGGGTGTGACAGATAATGGAGGGAAAAGAAATCTAGCATATTACAGAAGACATATTAGGATGGCAGGGTGGAGGTAGGGGAGGAACCAGGCTTGAAGGGGGTTGTTGCCTCCTTCCAGCAGAAGCTGGTAAATAAGGTGTAGGAGGATCCTGTTAGTCGTAGCTGACAAAACAAGGTGTCGTAGCATCCTTTCAGTAGCAGTTGATAAACCAGGGGGTCGTAGCCTCCTTCCAGTGGTAGCTGGTAAATAGGGTGTCGTAGCATCCTTTCAGTAGTAGCTAATAAACCAGGGGGTCATAGCCTCCTTCTAGTGGTATCTGGTAAATAGGGTGTCATAGCATCCTTTCAGTAGTAGCTGATAAACCAAGGGGTCGTAGACTCCTTCTAGTAGTTGGTGGTAAATAAGGTGTAATACCATCCTTTTATGCAGCAGTAGGAAAAAGTATTTGTAAATAACAATTTTGCAGTAATAGGATGTATTGGTGGTTTACCTTATTGGGCTTCCACATTAAAATTGTGTTCTATGTATTCTCGTTGTTATGTGTTTTTAATGATAGATTTAAAAAGTGGTTAATTTAATAAAAAATAACAATACCGATTCACCCCCCCCCCTCTCAGTATTGACCAATAAACCAACAATTGGTATTAGAGCAGGTTCCTTCACTACATTTCAACCACTAGAAGGAATATCCCAATGAAACCACTATGGATCAACAAGAAGAGATATACATAGCAAATGGATCTCCAATACTTAGAAAAGAAGGATACATATTTTGGAGTACAAGAATGGAAATTTATCTGAAGGAATTGGGACATGATGTATGGAATTTAGTGATCACTTCTTACTTCCCACCAAAGAGGATAATGACTCCAACTCAAAATAAATCCAAGAAAAGTAACTCAATGGAAATGGCTTCAATCCTTGATGGATTACTTCATGATGTCAAAGAGAAGATAGGTGAATGTAACAATGCAAAGGAACTTTAGGACAAGATAAAATACCTCTACTCAGTTGAGCAAAGAGAAAAAGGAATACTTGCTATTCTCGAGGATGTTAGTGAAGATGAAGAAAATTTATTTATAGGGACAACAAACTCAAATGAGGAATTATAAGTGGACATAGAATCCCAATACATGGTTGTTACAGATGAAATTGAAAAATGTAGGGAAAAGAACAAAGTCTTGAAAGAAAATTTGTCAAAATATCAAGAAGAGAATAATTCAAAAGAAGAGGAAGTCAAAACCCTCCAAGAATAGCTACGCAATTCAAGACAACAAGTGTTGGATAGTATGGAAGAGGTCAAGATATTAAAACAAGAAGTTGTTGAATTCAAGGAAGAAGTAAAGAAGCTAAAAGATCAACTGACTGTTCGTGAAAATTTCAAGTAAAGTATTGAATCTTTTAATAAAGTCCTCATCTTACAAATATCCCCCAGGGGTAAAACATGTCTTGGATATAAACATAAAGGATCAAGCTCCATCATTCATGAAAATGTTAAATTTCAACATGTTGCCTCCAAAGATACACCGAGGCAACAAAAGAATCACAAGGAAATGAAGTCCAGTTATCATAATTCTACTCATCCTCCCAAGATGAAAAAATTCAGAAGACATGAAAAAGAAAAGAGTCATTACAAGGAAAAAGACCAGAGATTCTCCAAACATACATTCTATGGATATTGTCATTGTTGTCACAAGTTTGGTCACAAGGCTGATGATTGTAGAATCAAAGAAGAAGATGAAGTGATGATAAGGAAAGAAGACACCAACATCTCTAATAGAAAAAGACATATTTTATGTTTCATATGTCACAATATTGGACACTTTGCAAGACATTACAAGAATAGTACATGCAGACCTTCCAAGGAAACTCATAAGAAGGTATGGAAGATGAAAACTAAGAAACCAGTAAGCAAAATACCTCATGGAAAGATGTGAAGAAGAAAGGAAGACTACAAATATGTAGAAGAAATAAATATTTCAAAAATCAGTGAGGTCTCCAAAGATAATGATTAGCATAATAGAGTCATAAATAAGGATGACATCCTTTATGAGGAAAATCAAGATGGATATATAAAAGAATACACCAATAAAGTTGAAGGTGATGAAGAAGGATGTAGTGATGACTTTCAGATCCTTTTCTAAAAAAAATGTCTCTCATGATTTAAAGAAAACCCTGAAAATAACATTAGAGAGTATCTTACACTCAGGGGGAGTTAAAGTTGAAGTATATTGAAAGCTATCTTCCTCAAATACAATAGATGATCAAGGTTGGTGTATGGATGACATAAGAGAAAGTATGAAGTAACGTGAGAACAACAAAATGTGAGAGTCATGAAGACCATGATGTCTGCAATCAAATAGAAGATAATATGATTATTTTCACTTGGTATTTGAAGTCATGACACATAAATTGGTGATTATAAATTCTTTAGAAACAGTTGCAGAGGATTTCCGCAAAGAAATTGTGCAGATCTACAAAGTCATGGTGAGATCCGCATTCGATCTAAAATCGATGGTCAGGAAGCGTCCCGCGGGAGATCCAACAGCTAAGGAACAGTTCCGCAAAAGATAGGTGAGAGGATGAAGTTTCAAAAAAGATCAAGATTGAATGGCTTATATTAGTCCCGCACTAGATCTGACGGTTAAGGATTAATTTCGATAGTTAGGCAGAAAATCCAAATTTCTGCAAAAGATCAAGATCGAACAGCTGAGATTAGTTCCGCCAAAAGAGATCGACGGTGCGGAAGAAAAAATGCAGAAAGGAAATTGCGGAAATAATGTTTAAACATTCTATGAACCCGCAATACGCATCCCGCAAACAGGAAATCGACGGTCAGGAAAACACCCACAAAAGATCAACAGTGTGGAATTGTTGTTGCAGAAAGTTGAGATAGAATTTGAGGAAATGTTACATCCTGCATCCCACAATATGGAGAGATCAAATGGGTGAAGTTAGTTCCACTAAAACAGATCAACGGTTTGGAAAAATAAGTGCATAAAGGAGCTTGTGGAAAGTTGAGATACTATTTGAGGAAATGTTACATTTATGCATCCTGCGATTCATATCTTATCTTAGATCAATGGTAATGGAAGAGCCTGCAGGATATCAATGGTGTAGAACGATTGGTGCAGAAAGACAATTTGTGGAAATCACGAAAAGACATTTTGGAAAAGTCACAAACCTGCATTCTGCAATCTGCATATTACCTCAAATCAACAGTTAGGAAAACGCTCAACGAAGATCAATGATGGGGAATTGTTGATGAGGAAACCATGGTGCGGAAATATGATTTCGAGGGGAAATCAATGTGCTATATTGACGGACCGGAGAGACTCAAAATTAGATCAATGGCCTGGATTGATTCTGGAGAAGGAGATTACAGAAGCACCAAAAAACGTTAAGCTAAGCAGCATAAATGAATTTTAAGGTGCATTCATAAATGGTAAAGAAGAATGTCCAACATGAAACTCATAGATGGAAGGTGAAGCTCGTGTTTTGTGAGGGAAACGTGTACATGTGATCCTACGATGAAGATAGACCACAGAGAGCTTGCAGATGAGGAAAATAAGCTCATGGGCATGAGAAAAAAGAGAAGCCTGAAGGTTTGAATATAGAGTATTCCCACTGATGGAGGAGAGGAAGTCCACAGGCATTGGTGTGACAAATCCTATGATCAAAGAAAAAGGGATCTCATAGATCAGAAGTGATCAAGAAGTTTTTAATTAATTATTTAATTAAAAATCGTTAATCATGGATTGTTGAAAAGGTGTTACTGTCATATTTGAAAGGGAATGTTTGTGAAAGGGTGTGTTTCCAGAACAATACGTCCGCAGGAAACATGAAGATACTTATACGCAGAAGTATGCATGAGAGAAGGTGTTTGTGTCATCTAGATTGATTTAGCCATAGCATAAGACAGAGACCAGTGGGTGTGATAGATAATGGAGGCAAAAGAAATCTAGCATATTATAGAAAACATATTAGGGTGGCAGGGTGGAGCTAGGATAGGAAACAGGCCTGCAGGAGGTTGTTTCCTCCTTCCAACAGAAGCTGGTAAATAGGGTGTAGGAGCATCCTTTCAGTCGTAGCCAACAAAATAGGGTGTCATAGCATCCTTTCAGTAGCAGTTGATAAACCAAGGGGTCGTAGCCTCCTTCCAGTGGTAGCTGGTAAATAGGTTTCGTAGCAACGTTTCAGTAGTAGCTGATAAACTAGGGGGTCGTAGCCTCCTTCAAGTGGTAGCTGGTAAAAATGGCGTTGTAGCATCCTTTCAATAATAGCTGATAAACCAGGGGGTCATATCCTCCTTCCCATAGTTGTTGGTAAATAGGGTGTAATACCATCCTTGTCTGTAGAAGTAGGCAAAACTATTTGTAAACAATTTTGCAGTAATAGGATGTATTGGTGGTTTACCCTATTGGGATTCCACGTTAAAATTGTGTTCTATGTTTTCTTGTTGTTATGTGTTTTTAATGATAGATTTAAAAAGTGGTTAATTTAGTAAAAATATAACAATACTGGTCCCCTCCCCCCTCTTAGTATTAACCAATAAACCAACACTAAATAACCTTTTTCAATAGCCAAACACTCTTCCACAGTCCTTATTCATTCAATAGTTTTATCTCTGTGGCATACCGATAATTAGATCCACTATTTTTTTGACACTTTATTATCTATAAATAATTTCTTCACTTGAGAATGATAGGAAATACTCATGTAGATACCACATCTACACACTATCTTTGTTCCCTTTTTAACTCAATATAGTTGTCTCTACAGTTTTTGTAAATGCATATTTTATGTAGTTTCTTCAATTCTTTACTTACTCAAAGCTCTCATACATGTCTAATGTAATTAGGGCCTCCAATGAATTGGCACACTAGAATCACGATCTCAAGGCTCAACTCAGTTTTTCATGATTTAATTGTTGCAATCTCAAATTCCAATGAAGAGAAACATGATTGCGTTTTGGAGTCTCACAAAGATATATATGTCTATGATTATTAAACCCAAAAGAATTCCTTTAACTCATTTCATCTTATGCCTAAGAGCTATACTCAATACACTTATTTTATTCCACAAATGCAATGAACACTTATGTGTGTGGAATTTATCTTTGTTTTTTAACTATTGATCTTATTTAATTGACTGAGCTAACTCGCTCATATTTAGCATGTGAAATGCTCTAGCTGGGTCAATTAGTTCACATAGGGCATTAGTTGGAAGGTTCGACTCATTCATACTCAATATGAGGCCAATTCGTGGGTAATGAACCACTCAACATCATGTAAATCAATGTGGTGGAGTATAATTAACCTCTTAACCTTGTCGACCATTCATCACTGGGAAAACACCATGTCCTCAAAAAAATTGATCCATAACTTAGGACCTTTTGTGGGCATTTCCAAAATTTTGGTAGTTGCATGCATTTCTAGAATTCCATTAGCTATGGGAAATCCTATTCTTCCTCAATTTTGGCATCTAAACAACTCTTCAGCTTCTCATTATTTTACAACACATCTTGAAAGAACCTTGACATCAATGAGAACACTCGACAATTTTCCCCTTTATCATTGATGGAAACACTTCAAAATTCTACAGTGATGCATGCTCCCCCTATCATGAATACTTTGTTTCTCTCTCCCTTTGACATCAAGGAAAAGGAATGATATCCTTGACTATAAATACTTTTTGTGAAAAAACAAGAGGAGATGCATGCGTTGGGATAAGGGACAAAGGAGTGTTGCACCCTAATTCAGCAACAACTTCATAGGTCTCATCAAGCGATGCATCAATCAAACAACTGAAATGGCTTATAATTCTTCAAAAAAGGTGTTGTCCCTCATATCATAGTGCACATGGTCAGAATCATCAGAAAAAAATAAACATTAAATAGTTTCCACTAAGATAAGGAGGGCTCAAGGTTAGAATTGATAAGTGTGGTACATGTTAACCATCTTCTTCCCACTATTAATGGCACAAAACTTGGATTTTGGACTTGGTATTTAGGGAAGGTAACATAAATTGGCGTGAGTTTCAACCACTATAGACCCATCGGACCAATGTTGCAATAAACAATGCAACTGGACAATGGAACTAGTGTTATTGGTGGTAATTCCTTATTGAATATTTGTTCAGATACCAAACACATATTAGCATGAAAATATACCAAAAAATAGGTCAATAATAAGAAAAAAAACATAAAGAATTTATAAATCTATGCACTAACTTGTATAGGAAGATAAACCATTTCTCTAACTAAAGAGTGTAGGAAAATAACTCAAATACATAAAACACATATAGTGCAGGTTACAAGGAGTTTAAAGATATTATTGTACTTAAGTTTACGTACATATGACACAACCTCTAACCTAAATGTCTTTGGCATTGTAATCATGGTACATTTATGCACACTCAATCATTGAACATTCATTGCTTATTTACATAAGTCGACCACCAAATATGCAACGATTACCAAACACAAACAAGCAAGTATTTAGAATGTGCACATACCTCCAAATGAAATAAAAAATATACAATTAGAGGGCTTGAAGGTATTCAAGGACAAACATTAATCCTAGCCCAACAAGTTGATGGTTAGGGTTGTTTTCCCCTTTTTTTCCATAGTTGAATCCCTACATCAAACTCTTTCTTAAAGTTGTGCCATTTTTTTCCAAACTCATTTGCATAACAATAAGTTTCTCTCAATCAAGAGGATGATCCAAACAAGATGGGGCAGTCTGTGGTAGACTAGGGTTTTTGTCCAGTGTGAAGAGTTTCTATAGGAGGTAGCTGAAGATGGAGTCATTTCTAGAACCAAATGTCCAACTAGTCAACTACTCATAGGACTCTCAGTCTCATGACGATATATTTTACAGCAATGAGGAATTGCGAGGGTTATCTTCTTTTTGTGCTAAATCAGTAGGGTATGCTCTTAATCAGTGAGGGTTTATTCATTCTCCGAAATAATATGTACCCTCAAGATTTTCATTTGACCTAGATCTACATCAGTTGATGTAAGCTTACTCTCCTAATGGGGATTTCTTTTGTCTTGGAGGTCCTCCTTAGCGTCCATCGTCATATCAAAGAAGTCATCCATTAGGTTTGGTATGGGTATGGCCATATCTGACCTCATCTGATAATCATTTATCGGTCCTTACTCCAATTACCAATAGGTTTACAAATCAAGAAAATAAAGGCAAGGGTTTTATTGGAAGTCAAATGGATCTCTCTGATTTCGTAGCTTTTTGACCTCTAGTTTTGAAGAATAAGTGAAAGGTGGTGCATTCAAAGAATTGTAGTATCTCTCTAGTTATGGGTAAGTTCATTCCAGTGCTGGATATTTCCATAATTGTGGGGTGTACTCTGGTAGGTTAAATATGTGTCCATAGAGTTGGTGAAAGAGAATTGCAACAAGTGGGTTTCAGAAAATTGGCGTCCTTTGGTAGATAATTTTCCTAATATTAATAGGCTTTCTCTTTGTTGGTTTGGTTTCAAATTTATTTAAAATAAGGATTCCCAAGCAATTCTGTCTAGGGTGTGGTATATTGGAATAAATTCGTTGGTTTTCAAAAAATGGCATCGAATGTTCGATCCGGGGAAGGACTTTCTGGAACTTGTCCTATCTGGGTAAAATTGCGATATTTTTCCTTTAGACATCTGGTCGTTGGAAGGCTTGAAGGCCACAGGTGATGCAATTGGTAATTTTTTTAGCAGTGGATGTAAGGCCCCAATGGGCCTTAAGTACACAATTATCAAGTGAAAAAATATTTATATACATAACTAAAGAGCGACTTCATTATCATGATAAATTGGTAGATCTAAAACAATAATGAGACATCATAATAATAATCAAACAAAATAAGAAGAATACATACATGGATCCAGCGAGATATGGGAATAATTTACCCCTTAATAGCCATAGCGATAAACCACATGCGGGGGACGACTCTCCACCCAACCAACCTTTCAGTATCTCCCCTAAGTTAGACACTGAAAGCTCTTGAGCCCCCAACCAATAAACCATAGCTAATATATTCCCTTTCCTTCCATAACCATAACCATACTATCTATTCCTTCAAAGCTAACAAGAATGAATGTCCTTTCCCTCTAATCCTTCTGCTTTTTATAGGTTTTTCTCATTTTTCTTTGGAACTTGAATTTAGTATATTTTATTAATTTAACTAGCAAATTCTTTTTATTTTTATTTTTTTTATTTAATATTATTAGTCTTAATTATCCTATTCATAGTGATAGTTGTTTCCTATTGATTTAATTTATTTATTTATTTTGATATTTAATTTAGTTTTCCTATATTTTATTTTTATTTAATATATTAGTACTTTTGGGTTGTTATAGTGGATGCAAGGTTGTTTGTCTCTTTTTTAAGGTCAGTGGCCCATATGTTGGTAGAAGTTTATTTAAGTGCGGGGTTATTAGACTCTATCGATTTGGTGGCGAGAGATATTATTTCCCTCAAAGTATAGATTACTTGAACATTCCTTTTCGTTGTGTTCATTGTCATAAGTATGGTCATGTGGTAGCAAAATGCAATTAGTATTTCTCCTCAAAGATTTGGTGGAGGAAATATCCAAAGGAGGAGGTTAATGCAATGGTTGAAGCTTTGTTAGAAAGAACCCAGATTCACGTTCTAAGTAAATCACTAGTTCTAGAAGAACCCACAATAAAGGAAAAAGGTTCAGGATAGGAGTCTCATAAGGATGTTGAAATGGTGTGAGATTCTATCTTTCCTACAAACATGGTGATGCCTCCTAAGCCATTGCTCCTAGTTATGGTTCAAGACATATTTGAGGGAATTGATTTGTGTTTCAGTTAGTTTGAGAAGGTGGTAGGTATTTGGAAGAATTATAAACCAGTTCTTTCCAAAAGAGTGAAGGATACTTCAGTTCTACCACCTCTCCTTATTTTGAATTCAGTTGGTTTTAAACATGCAGAAGAAATTGTTTAGTAAAAGGGGGTCCTAGCAGAAAATGTGACCCTAGTTGGAAAGGTGGCTAGCGACTTGGTAATTAATTTTTCAGATGATGCAGATGGTAAAGAAGGTTCGGTTCGTAAAAAATATAGAAAAAATCCCAAGTGTCTAAGGGAAGTCCCCGAGGCCTATATTTGTTAAGACCTCGAGACAAAGTTGAGGGTGCTTGTACTTTGATGAGCTTCCTCATTCTCAAGGTAGAAAAGCAGGAAAGAAGTCATGATTGTTTCATGATAAGGAATGTGCAAAGAAATAACTAAGTTAGGGAAGGCAGTTAAGTATCACAGCAGAACTTAGAGCAGCAAAATCCCATGAAGGGGATTTTGTATGAAACTTATTTCTCTTAACATTCATGGATTGAGAGCTAAATCCAAAATTATCTCCCTCAAGCGGTTGGTTATTCTTGAGTCTCTTGATGTTTTGTTGTGATGGGATACTATGATTTCTGGTGAGGTAGTTGTTCCTCTGTTGGAGAAAGCATTCAAAGGATGGTATTTCTTTTCCCTAGACGTGATGGATCTTTCTAGAGGTTTATTTTCGTAGGGTGAATTCTTATTTTGAGTTTAAGGGATCCTTTGTGCGCGCTTTTGTTTGTTGTCTTGAAATGTATTCAAATTCCTTGGATTATTATCTATATATATTGAATTTTTATGGTCCCTACGAGGAGAGAATATATTTCTAGGAAATGTCTTTCATCCCCAGGATTTCCAAGTTCCAAATGTAATTGTAGATGGAGATTTCAATTTTGTGTTTTATGGCGGGGATAATTGGGGTCACCGTGCATGTGAAGATAAATCAACGCCCTTTCTACATTCCTTGTTTAATCATAATGGATGGATGTATATCAAGCTCGAGAGTCTGTCTCCAAATTGGAGTAACATGAGGTCAAGGTATGAGGTAGTTTCTAAGAGGTTGAACCGCCACTTTATGCATGAATTGTTGTGTGAAGAGCTTGGTATTTTCAAGTCTTGGGTCCATAAGATTTTTTTCTTGGATCATTTTCATGTTATGTTGGAAACTGGTTTGTGTCCAGAAAAATCGAGAACACCTTTTAAGTATAATTCCAGTTGGGAAAGAGATGAAGATTCCAGGATTAAGATTCAATTTGTGCTTAGTCTTTAGGTTTTGAAAAATAGGATTATGTAATGGAGTAAAGAGACAAGGAGTTCTAGGGAGGTTATATTGTTGGCAATTGAATATCAATTAGGATCCCTCTATGTCAATTCTTGATTTGTATTTTTCTCTTCGGATGAAGCAAAGGTAATAGTGTCCCTTAACCAAGAAAAGGAAAATTTTCTTCATTACAAGAATTTGAATGGAGACTAAAAATTCAGGCATTATGGCTAGATTCTGAGGATTAGAACACAAAATATTTTCAAAATTTTTCCCGTCATTGTCATAACATTAATTCGATTTAGGAACTCCAGGATGGAGAGGATTGTAGTTTTGATCCCCTAGCAGATTTGGTGACAAGTCATTTCTTTGCTTTATATTTTGATTTGAGGATGCTTATAGACAATATGATCAAGGTTTTGGTGCTTTCCAGTGAATTATGGAGGACAAATATAATGGCGTATGTTTTGGTTAATAAATTTAGATGATATACTTTATGTTCTTAATATTTTTCAAGAAGGATTAAAGTCCTAACTCAAATGGGTGAGGCATAAATTTATTTCTAGATTCCTTTGATTTGCTTGACAATGATATCAATAAGTTGGCGGAAGAGGGAGGTCCGCTCCTCTGGTCATTTTCCTTGTGCATTGAATTCCACTTTTTTCCCTTATTCCCAAAAAGGGTCAACCTTACAATTGTGAAGACTTCAGAACCATTTCTCTATGTAATGGGTTTTAAAAAAGCATACCCAAAATCATTGCTAATTGGGTTAATCCTATTATTGCTCGGACAATCTCCAAATAACAGTTTGGATTGTTACTAGGTCGCTCTGTTCATGAAGCAATTGGAGTGTCTCAAGAAGGCATACATTCTATCAAGCTTCAAAATAAATAAGTAGGTGTTATTAAGATAGGTCTATTCAAGGCCTACGATAAAGCCTCTTGGATCTTTATTTGGCTCATTTTGTTACAAATGGGGTTTAGTTTGGAGATGAACAATTGCATTATTTTGTGCATTGATTCAACTTGTTTTGCAGTCTTGATCAACAAAACTACATCCCCTTTCTTTAAAACTTTGAGAGGGATTCATCAAGGATGTCATCTTTCCCTGTATCTCTTTTTACTGGTAGTAGAAGGTTTAAGAAGGTTAATCCAGGAAGAAACAAAGAACATAAGAATCTTTGGGGTTTGTTTTCATGATCAATAATTTCTTACCCAAATTATTTTTGTGGACGACATCATTCTTTTATGTGCCTAATTGGAGTGGGAATGTTCAAAATATAAAGACCTTTTGGACATTTTTTTTCCAAGCAATAGGAATGGACATCAACCAAAGTAAGTCTTCTATTTATTTAATTTAGAGGCAAATGGATAAGAATCCTTTCTAGAAAATATTCTTCCCTTGCAAAGTAGAATGTACAGAGGACGGGGTTAATCATTTGGGTTATATTATTAAACTGATGAAGTATGGAATATTGGACTAGTACTGGATGGCTAACAAAATTGAAAGCATAATCAATTTTTGGTGTAATAAGTGGATTTCAAAGGGAGGAAGGCTTTTTCTGGTTAAATATGTGTTGGAAGCAATTCTAGTCTATTGGCATATCCTGGATCAAATTTCTAAGGGTATACTTTCTAGAATCAGAAAGCCCTACTTTAACTTCCTCTAGAGAGGCCAAGGTGAATATCAAGGTTCCCATCTTGTCAAGTGGTATCAGTTAGAAACTCCTAAGTGTCTAGGAGGTTGGGGTCTCGAGAATAACTTCCATTTCAAATAAGTGTTGGTTGTTAAATCCTTGTGGATTTTTCTCACAAAAGAAAACTTGTGGAAATCGATTTTAATAGCCAAGTACATTGCTTTAGGATCAATGTTGGATTGGATTGGGAGGAGGGATAACTATGTTCTTAACTTATCAAAGCACTCAAAATCCTTATCCATATCTTTCTTGGTCATTGGAAGGTAGGAGATGGTAAGTCCGTTAGAGTGGGTGCAGATTCTATCATGGGAAAAAAAATGAATAAATGTTACATATGGAACTCATTTCCTTTCTCCAAGAGTCAAGAAGAGATACTTTTAACATGACATGATATATATGAAAATAGATCAAAATGTTTAACATGATCAACATATAGAAAATTATGATCAAACATGATATCACTTATCAAAGTATGAAATGACTAGTCATTAAGAAACCAGGTCGTAAATATGGCTTAATTTTGTGTAGCATGGAGCTTTGAACAAATGGCAGATCATGCCCAACAAAGAAAACAACCAGCAAAGAAGGTAGTCATCCATACAGCCACCCATTAAGGTAAAATAATGGCTCGACAGGGAAACATGACCTTAAGGCAACAAATTAAACCTTCAAATAGGTAGATTAGACCTCCAATCAAACAGATCACAGTAAAAACACCCTTAGGCTGAGAAATTGCAGAAAAACAAAGTAAAATTTGCTTGTCAACAACAAAAAGGCCCTTCAACTATAGAAATCCACCCTCAATCAAATTAATCCGCCACTCAATTAGTCATATCTACCCTAAGGGTATATTGTCTAGAATCAGAAAGCTCTACTTTAACTTCCTCTAGAGAGGCCAAGGTGAATATCAAGGTTCCCATCTTATCAAGTGGTATCAGTTAGAAACTCCTAAGTGTATTGGAGGTTGGGGTCTCGAGAATAACTTCCATTTCAAATAAGTGTTGGTTGTTAAATCCTTGTGGATTTTTCTCACAAAAGAAAACTTGTGGAAATCAATTTTAATAGCCAAGTACATTGCTCCAGGATCAATGTTGGATTGGATTGGGAGGAGGGATAACTATGTTCTTAACTTATCAAAGCACTCGAAATCCTTATCCATATCTTTCTTGGTCATTGGAAGGTAGGAAATGGTAAGTCCGTTAGAGTGGGTGCAGATTCTATCATGGGAAAAAAAATGAATAAATGTTACATATGGAACTCATTTCCTTTCTCCAAGAGTCAAGAAGAGCTACTTTTAACTTGACATGATATATATGAAAATAGATCAAAATGTTTAACATGATCAACATATATAAAATTATGATCAAACATGATATCACTTATCAAAGTATGAAATGACTAGTCATTAAGAAACCAGGTCATAAATATGGCTTAATTTTGTGTAGCGTGGAGCTTTGAACACACGGCAAATCATGCCCAACAAAGAAAACAACCAGCAAAGAAGGTATTCATCCATACGGCCACCCATTAAGGTAAAATAACAGCTCGACAGGAAAAAATGACCTTAAGGAAACAAATTAAACCTTCAAATAGGTAGATCGGACCTCCAATCAAACATATCATAGTAAAAACACCCTTAGGCTGAGAAATTACAGAAAAACAAAGTAAAATTTGCTTTTCAACAACAAAAAGGCCCTTCAACTATAGAAATCCACCCTCAAGCAAATTAATCCACCACTCAATTAGTCATATCTACCCACACAACAAAGAAATTTCACCCAAAGAGCATAAACGATGACTCTACAGCATAAAAATGCAATCTGTACAATCTATACTACCTTGATCATAGGGTAGCTAGGCTCATTATAAAGGCCTCCAAAAACTACACCCAACAAAACAAATTTATTATTTAACTACTCCTTGATATCAAGATATCACCTTTGGAAGATAAGACTAGGTTCAGTTGGGTAAAAAAAAGGCTTGGAAGTTAATGGACCTAAAATTGTATGTAAGAAACTTTACAATTTAGTAAAATGAAAAGCTATTTGCTAGGATTAGACAAATTAATTCAAATCTGGGCAATCAAAAACTGATTTTAACGAACCAATTGTCGATCTCAACTGATTTTTGCATTCTAGAGACAATGGCAAGGTCATAATTTTAAAAAATTGAACATAAACAAGAGAAACTTGCAAAACAAAGATTGGGGATGGAGAAAAATAAACTCAAACTTGCATAAAAATGCTCAGTTCTAAAGAGAAACATTGATGGATACTAGATATGAAATCAAAACAACAATGTGATGAGAGCCCTGATAAAATTATAATAAACTTTGTAAAAAGAATTGTTGAAGGAGGTGGGACCTAGCAACTCGCTCGGATACCATGTTAGAATATGAGAATATGTGAATAGCATAGAACAATACATGACATGAAAACCATAACTAGCCTAGCCTCCTATACATACAACAACAAATAATCAAATAGCAAGAATACGGAGAAAAAATACAAATAAAACACTAGAAATACATGGTAAAACCCCAAATGGGGAAACATACACGATAAGGTTGTCTTCTTATTATTTATTAATAATATTCAATCTTACAATAGAGGGCTCCTGCACATCACACTCCATATTCACAACAACATAGACAATGTGTCTACAAGATTATCATTAGATGTCTTTCATTGTTCCTCGTGTGTCTTGATAAGACTCTCTTGACTCTATTATATACCAAGAGGTGAGGAGGAAATAAATCATGACATTACATGTGGGATAAATGTAATTTCCCCTCTTATTACCTTCCAAATTAATACATTCAGACATCATTACATATTCTAACACAAGATATGCTTCTCTATCCTATAGTGGACCATATTAAAATAATTTCCATTTCATTTCATTCTTTAAGTTTCCAACATATTTACATGGAGTTCAATGTAACAAATAATGAGCTTTCTAAAAATGGCCTCAATATGCAATCAAGAGTTTTGTTCTTTGAAGAATTAGTAGGAGGCTCAATCATAAATGGGACTTCTTCATCAATGTAATCTCTTATGAGAATTGAAGAAGTTGTTTCGTGAGATCCTACAGGTTTTCTCCTAAGTTTTAGTTTTGTTCAAGATCATCCCTTTATCAGAATTATATTCAATCCCCTTTCATATTTCTCTTAAGAACATATTTCTTTTCTTTATATGAATAGAAATGTGACTTTTTTCCTTGGAAAAAAATTTCTCTCGATGAAGAGATGTACAAAACTCCATTTTTATTTGGATGTACTTGTGTAGGTCATAGTGGTATTTGAGAACTTTGTGCCACTTATATCTCTTGTGTTCTAGGTGGTTTTCTATGCCATATCATAATGTTCTTTTTTTTTATAGTTTCAATGATTTTGAACTTTTGAACGTAATTTTGGGGCTCTTCCCAACTTTTTTTGGGGGGCAGAATATTACAGAAATAGTTATGTAGATGCATTACTAAGCGTAGACCTCATCTATAGATTTCAAAAAATGTATCACAGTAAAGAGCCAAAGTTTGTATGTGAAAGTTATTGCCTCATGAAACTGATGTTCCAACTCAAATTTATAGGGGAAATTTTCCTTATCACCTTAGCATCTAGATTTAGGGTTTCTGCACCATATAGTTTTTGTTTAGTAATGTAATAAATTGAATTTTCCTTTTTTTGCTTGACGGGTTTTAGATACCTAATCCCTTGGAATTATGGTGTATTGTAATTATTATTATTATTATTCATTTAGGAGTAATATGAAGAGTTATAAGTGAATATGAATAGTCATCAAACCTCTTGGATGATTAAACCAAGAGTCATATCTCGAAGTATTTATATTATGTGACTCACATTAATGAAAATTATTAAATTTCTGGCACTATTCAAGGTTTTCCAATGGTATTAGAGCCTTGGTGTTTTTAAATAACTTCTTGATTTTCCTTGGCTTGCTCCACAACGACATGTCCAACATGTGCTCTAATGAATTAAATAGTGTTCAGGGAAAATTTATATTGCTTGGCCAAATTTTGCAATGCCTAGGGAAAATTTGTACTGCATAGGCAAATTTTGTAGTATATGGTGTGGATTTGAATGGCCAAGGGCATGTTTATCATAGCTAGGTCATTCTCTTACCATTGTTGGGCCATACAACTCATTCATGTTGTTTGTTGGATGCACATGCCTCTTCATTTTCATTTGCTAGGACAATTTATAATCCAATTTTCTCACTTGTATTAATTACAACTTGAAGTGATTTTATCTATGAGAATGCATTCTCTTGTCTCAATTTTTGGTGTGGTGCTTAGTGGAAAATAACATTATCCATAATGGTCAATAAATATCGAGTATAATATATTTTCAATAATCTTTTGGATGGAAATTATGATGGATATCTTCACGTACCAAACCTATAGGAGATAAATAGCTTGTAATATGGGTGAATAAAGACAACAAATCATATGCCTTGATTGTTGCTTATATAAGTGAATATGTGACTATATCTATCAAATATTCTTGGGTTTCTTTGAATTTGAGTTGGAGCTAATTCAATTAATGTTGAAGATATTTAACCTAGAGGTTAAGTATAGTGATCCCATGGATTTAATATTTGAAATTAAATCCATCATGCATGGTATTGATTCTATTAGTGTGAAGTAGAAATCTCTCTCACAAGCTTCATCAGGGTCCTCTAACCCACATATATTGTTATCTAGAATCACTTTGAGCTAGTGGAAAATTGAAGTCCCTCAATTCCACTCTTTGGTGGATAAATTATAGGATACAAGAAGATTTTAGGAAGAGGATAATTCATCCCACTAGAGAGACTGCATGCCTTGCTAAAAAAGGGAAGAATAAATCATATGATTATGTTAGAGGAGAAGGTAGTGAGAGAGGATGTAGAAACAATAATTTTGAAGGTAGCAAGGGTAGGCATAATTAAAGTGATAAATATGATCTTCACTATGTTTCTTGAAGAAAGAATGGACATGATTCAAATAAATATAGGATCCTATGGGATAATATCAAAGAAAAGTAGGGAAAAAAAAAGAAAAAGGTGAATATCTTGAATCCACTCATTTTTTATCGCTCATTGCAATATTGGTGTAAATGAATTTTTTTTCAAAACTTCATTTACTTCTTGGAAAAATGTGTGGTTTCTTGAGAGTGGTGTTCTTTGCCATGTGACTTTTTGGAGAGACTTATTTGAGGAATTCAATGACAATGTGGAGGGTGCAATATATTTTTCTAAAGCCTTTGGGAGTTGGCACCTTGTTGGAACCCTCAATGATACTGAGAGGCGGGGTGAATCAATATTATGCACAATTTTGATATTTATATAAATTTCACTTCATAGATCATACACAAATAAAAAATTATTTATCAACATATAAAACATTATGCGTAGAGTATTTATAAAGAAACTTTATATATATAGAATCTTTGATTACATATATTTCTAGAGACACCAGTCTCCAATGGTGTGAACACCCACTCGCATATTTTGTAGACACCAATCTAACAAGGACACCAATCCCATGTACAAGCACAAACTTGTTATTTTTAGGCATCAACTTGTGAGGACACCAACCCTCTTATGAGCACCAACTCATAACCAACAAGCACCAACTTGCACTTTCAAGCACCAACTCGACTGATAGATGAGAACACTAATTCTCTTGAGCACCAACTCAACTATGTAGGAACCAAACAGTGAAATGGATGAGAACACCAATCCTCTATAAGCACCAACTTAATTTTGTAGGAACCAAGATGTAGGAGGCCACAATCTCTTGCCCTTTCCCCATCCTACCTCCCTGAGATAGATATGATTTAGATATAGAGTTGTGATTGTGTTCCGTTCTCGTACTCTACTCTACGCTTTCTGATTTGCACACATTGGTATGCGCAAACTACTTAGCACTATTTTTCTCTACGGACTTTTCTTCACATATTCAGTTGTATTACGTTCTGCACACCTTCTCCTCGTACTATGTTGTATTGCATACTTGACCATGTACTATGTTTTGTTCTTATTATGTACTCTTGACCATGTATTTCGGTACACTCTTATTATGTGCACTTGTATATATGCTTCTTCTGCGACTATGACTTCATATCTGTCTTAGTTATGTATTGTTGCGCACTTCTTCATATCAAATAGCCATTGATTCCCCTATTAGATCTAAGCTTCAATTCCAAAGTACTTCCATATCTTCTACCATGTCACACAAACACACATCAATATTTTGTTTATTTATATTCATTCTAGCATTAATACTTATTTTCTTGATTCAATTGATGTGACCACGAGTAGGGGATTCTCAATCTTGGAGGCACCCCTTCTTCCTTTCTTCATGGTCAAGTTTACAGAAACATCCTACTTGAACTGACCATGTCCATTGTTCTTTTGTCTACGTGCAATCTACGCACTTTGATATTTTTGTTGACTACACAGTATCTATGCAACATGCACTTATCCTTAATTGTGCGGATAGATTTCCATGACTTGGTGGTCTTGCACATGTATTTCCTTTGACAACCTTGTTCTATATACTTCTTCAAATTGGAATCTAAGACTCATGTAAATATTCAAACTAGATTCTAGTCTTCATGCTTCTCATTTAACGTCAATGACATTACTAAGTTCAACAATCACTTGTTATATTGTTATCTAGAATCACTTTGAGCTAGTGGAAAATTGAAGTCCCTCAATTTCACTCTTTGGTGGAGAAATTATAGGATACAAGAAGCTTTCAGGAAGAAGATAGTTCATCCCACTGGAGAGACTGTGTGCCTTGCTAAAATATGGAATAATAAATCACATGATTATGTTATAGGACAAGGTAGCAAGAGAGGATGTAGAAAGAATAATTTCAAAGGTAGGAGGGGTAGGAATAATTAAGATGATAGATATGATCTTCACTATGTTTATTGAGGTAAGAATGGACATGATTCAAATAAATATAGGATCCAATGGGAGAAGAGCAAAGAAAAGGGTGAATCTTTTGAATTCGCTGATTTTGTTGTTGCTCATCACAATATTGGCTTAACTTTTATTTTTTTCAAAAATTCATTTGCCTCTTGGACAAATGCATGGCTTCTTGACAATGGTGTTGTTTGCCACATGAATTTTTGGAGAGACTTATTTGAGGAATTCAATGACAATGTGTATGGTGCAATATACTTTTTGTACTGATAATGGAGGGGACTATACTTCTAATGAATTTGAAAATTATATTTGTCAGCATGGGATTAATCATCAAACTACTATTTTGTACAATCTTTAATAGAATGGTGTAGCGGAAAGAATGAACATGGAATTCTTGAATATGGTGTATTCCATGCTATTTTTAAACAAATGGTGAAGTTGATGTTTTGTGGTGACATAGTTCTATGTCTAATGTGTTTGAAAAATACAAGTCCATCTCATTCTATTGGCAAGAAGACTCCTTGTGAAATGTGGCATGGGCTCACTCCTTCTATGAGGCCTCTCCAGGTTTTTGGTTCCACTTGTTATGCCTTAATTTCTAAGGAGAACAAGAACAAACTAGGTGTAAGGAGTCACATGTGCTTATTCTTGGGGTACTCAAATACCACCAAAGCATATTGTGTTTGTAAATAGGTAAATTAAAAGTCCATTCTTTCCATAGATGTGATTTTTCTTGAACCCTATAAAAATGACAAGATTGTTGAGTGGTATCTTGATCATATTAATAGATTTACCCTTGTAAAGAGATATCATGAGCTTGAGAACCAGATTATATTGAAGGAGGGGCGATAGGAAGGGGAGGGATTATCTTCAATCCCAATGGCTCAATTGATCTCTGGTATGCTTGGGGACTAGGAAATGCTACTAATATCCAAGCAGAAGCTTTGGTGCTTCTTCAAGGACTTCGACAACTTAGGGAAAAAGGAATATTGCACGCAAGGGTAAAATCTGGGATTAACAAAGCCTCATTGTTCTTATGATAAGGAATTACAAACCAAAGGACATACATCTTAAACAAATTGTCCTCATAATCCGGGACTTAGATACTAAATTCCAAAGTCTCGGTTATTTCCATGTGATTCATAAAAACAAAAAGGAATCCAACCAAGCCGCTAACAGAGTGGTGATATTGGAACCTAACATCTTGTTTCTTAATGACCATTCCCTCAACCAGGACCCACTGTCCTAGAGGGAGGCCTCCCATTGTCGTGTGGTGGATTAGTCGGCACACAGTGTCTTAGTCCAAAAAGGTGGCAGTGTAGGCATGTTTAAGGACGGACCAAGAAGGGGAGAAGGAGATTGTGTGCAGAGTTGATGGTTCAGACTGGAGTTATGTAATTGCAATGGTCCCCGTCCCGAAGGTATAGAGCAACACAATTTCAATGATGCCAAACAAGCCCTGGGTGAGCACAACAAGGGTGATAGGAGATATGAACCACGCCCCAGAGATCGTCCTCATTATGGAAGCATGCGATTGGATTTGGGAGATAGGATTCCACTCTATAGCAGACGTTTGTCTGTTATATTGGAATGGAAATTGGAAATTGCTTATTGTTACTAAATTGCATCGCACACTACCTTCCCTCCTTCATCATTGCACATAAATCCAAGTGGCTTGTCTCTCAGTCATACGGCTTAAGGGTATGGACTCCAGCGACGAAAATGACCCTTGTTACCCGGAGCATGGCTTGGCTACCATGGGTTGTCGTCTACACAGGGAAAAATATGATATAGAAACTCAAAAGCATCATTTTTGTCAGTTAGAAGGCAAGACGAGAGAGTGACTAGAGAAAGTGGACAAAGACATTCATGAAGTCAGAGTGGTACAAAGGGAACAAGCAACATCCAAGGAAATTCATCGTCAGGAGCATGTACAAGCCATCCAGGAGCTCTCTCAAAGATTGACTCAAGTGGAAATCTAGTTTGTAATGATTTCCTTTGAAGTCCAAGTTCGGAAAGAAGTTGAAGCCAACCAGAACATGGTAGATGGCACAGCTTAGGGACCTCCCTATGCAAATAATCAGGTTTTAGGGGATGTTTTTTTGTTGCTTTTGGGATAGTTTGTATGTATATTTCATAATATATCTATTAGGACCATATATTTTCTTCTTGTTTTCTAGTTTTATGGAAAATATGGAGCAGACCAGCTTAGTAGTGAAGTTTGCAGTAAAAAAAAATTTAGACTTTAGGGCTTGATGTAATTCTCCCTATGCCACATCATTTGGGATTTTGTTAATACAAAATACAATCTGTTTCTGTTATAAAAAAAAAAGATTATTTTTAAGGGTGGGGTCCCTATATTAAATAAACCTTAGGAGTCTCATTTTGAAGTGCCATCTTCCCACCATGTAGAATATCCATCCACTTCATTAGAATGCAAGGTTCATTTGGATGATATGATCAACAGGATTGTAAGGTTGAACCTTGTTGGGAATGCAACACAATGTCAATAAGATGAGAAACATATACCACCACATAAATTTCCAAAGTGATCCATGAAGACAATTAAAAATGTTTGTCCCCATAGGTTGGAAAGATAGGAATTAGAAATTCAGCAAGACAAGAAGATGAAGGTGATGTAGATGATCTAGATTAAGTTGATATAAATAATATGAAAGTTTCATATGTTATGAATTGAATTTATCTACAAAATTGGAACCAACTTCCTTTGAAGAAGTTATTTCTCATGATGAGTGGAAATGATCTATGAAGGAATATGATGCTCTCATCAAGACTGGGAGACGAAATTTGGTGGATCCTCAATTTGGAACCAAACCAATTCATTGCAAGTGGATCTACAAGAACAAGTTCAAATTAGATGGATCACTTTACAATCATAAGGTGAGGCTTGTGGAAAAATTATTTGCACATAAATAGGACATAGACCATAAGGAGACTTCCCCCCCACAACTAAATGGGATACCATTTATGCTTTTTTGGCTATGGTATCATAGAATGAGTGGAAGATTCTTCAAATGAATGTGAATGCAACCTTCTTAAATGGAATTTGAGAGAGAATGTCTACATGTCTCATCCAAAATGAATTGCTGTGAAGGGTCAAGAATATAAGGTATGCAAGCTCATCAAGTCTTCATATGGCCTAAAGAAAGAACCTCATGCATGGTATGAAAAGCTAATTGAACATATTTTTAAAATCAATTTAAAGAACTTTAATTCTGATGATGCAACTTCGTCTATCAATAAAGTTAGAAAATTATTGTATATCTTGTGGCATATGTAGATGATATTTTGATAACAAGGAATAATGAAGCATATATTGCATCCATAAGGAAATAAATGAAGAATAATTTTGAGATGACATATATGGGAAATATTTACTACTACTTGGGTATTGAAGTGACTTAAAACCATAGGTATATATTCATTTTCAAAATAAGTGCATTGGAGAATTGTTGAATAGTTGTAATCCTCTTTCTACTCCAATGGAATGACAAAATTTTAAGCTAGCATCAAATGAAAAGAACAAATTCGAGGATGCAGGTAAATATAGACACCCTAGGTGGATTCTCATCTACCTTACCACTACTATACCAAATAATCCATTTGCAATTGGGATCCTTTCTAGGTTCATGCAAAAACATTGTGAAGGACATTGGTGTGTGAGAGTTTTAGGGTACTTAAAGAGAATTTGAGGCTTTGGGCTCAAATATTTTAAGTTGGAGGCCTTCAAACTAGTTGGATAAATAAATTTAGGCTTTGATGGGGATAAGGAGAATGAGATGTCTACTTTAGGATACCTCACGAGTCTTGGATCAACAACCATCCCTTGGAGTTCACACAAATGTTGGTTCTGGTAGATTCCACTACAAAGATAGAATATATAGATGTGGTAGAAGCAACAAAGGAGGTTATATGGCATAGGAAGATACTAGAGGATTTGCAGGATAACCATTTGAATGATACTCCACTTTTCATTGCTAACACTTTTGCAATAAAGTTGACCAAGAACCTTACATTCCATGATAAAAAAAGCACATCAACACAAAGTACCATCTACATGTAGAGGCCAATACCATTCATTTGATACATTGTTCCACAAGTGAGCAAATTGTATACATATACACCAAAGTGCCTAGAAGAAAATAGTTTGAAAACTTCAGAAAGATGCTTGGACTCACAAACACTCCCTCGTGTTAAAGGGAAGAGTGTTAGAAACCTAATTCTTAAGGATTATGGTGTACTGTAAATATCAATATTATTATTAATTTAGGAGTAATATGAAGAGACATATGTGAATACAAATAGTTATAAAACCTCTTGGAACTTATGAAACCAAGAGTTATTTCTCAACGCATTTATATGTGATTCATAATAACGAAAAATATTCAAATTTTGAAGATATTCAAGGTATGTCAAGGGTTTTTTTCAAATGATCATAGTCATCGGATCTCTCTTTAAGTATAAATAACCTTCATTCTCCTCTAGTATAACCATAACTTTGTGTATTGGTGTGTACGTTGTAGTGGTTTTAAACATTGATTCTAAATGGAATTTAGTTTTTATTGTGATACTCTACTTTCACTATTGTATTTTGTGTTTATTTTTCAATATTTTGTATTCATCATTTTGTTCCCAAACTAATGGAAGCACCTCGATAGCTAGTTTAACAAACAGGATATGGAAAGTGTTAATTTACTCTTATACACACTAGTAATATTGTACACTAGTCATCATAGTTTGCCACATAAAAATAATTTTCCTTAGGGGCATATGTGAAACTCATGCAAGTGTGTCTTCTAGTGCCTTCAAATATTTCAAAAGCATATGCCATTCATATGCACTGGGATTTCCAATAATGGTTGACATGGTGAAGGGAATTCAGATGTGCAAATATGACCTTTTGTTGTTGGAAAAATTATTTTTCTAAAGATGTTATGTCCCATCAATTTGCCTTGCTAAAGGTCCAACATTTTCAAGCCCATCCACCATGCTTGTGTTCTCATATGACAACACCACATGAGGGTTGGTATGTACGCAATGTGCATTCAAACTTTCATGGTAATAATTGATTCGCCAAAGCACATTGGTTTCTCACTTAGAAGTATACTTGGTATGAGATGACTTAGTCATGTGAAACGAAAGAATGTGAAGGAAACATCAAAGAAGGTTGCATCATTAAATAAGGTGGTCTCATAATAATTTTTTTTGTTGTTGTTTTGATTTAGGGAAAAAAGCATTTATTGATAATTAATTTATCTGTTTATATTGAAACACAAGTGCAATCTACTGCAACCAAGAAAAGTGGAGTAGTCTCAAAGCCTATTTTGAATATTGAAATGATAATGGAAAGTATGAAGTGGTTAGTCATTGATGAATTCTCATATGCTCATGTTTTCACCATCTACTAAGACTTGGTTTTAAACATCATTTATTAATAGTTCATTTTTGTAAAAGGTGTTAGGATTATTTTAATCCTCCCTTGTCTACCATAGTCTAAATGTCAGTTTCCTTGCTTAGGATGTCATTATTACTATGTCTTATGGGGTCCACTAGCCACTTGATGCATCTTCATGCATCAATCTAGGAGCTCCAAATACCAATCCCTAGATTTTAGGAGATCACTTTGAGCTACGGGAGTCCCACCATCTGTTCACCCTAGTTAGTCTTGAGCTATGATCTGAGGGGAGACATTCAATTCACTATAAGTTAGCCTAGCACCAATTTTTCATGATTTAAAGAGATGGGTGCCTTTGCTCACATACCTTGGTCAATTAACTGGCTGTGAGGTGTTTTAGTTGTACGGAGTTGCACTAGTGAGTCTTTAGTGGTGATTATTCCGTAGTTAGTCATGTCTAGAGTCAGGGATTCGAATAACTCCTAGAGGATTTGAATTCCCTCTTTTGTATCATGGATGTATTACATATAGATTAATGATTATTCAGTCAATTTTATGTTGTCAATATTTTTCCTCTTGTCTAATGAATGTCACTATGCACGTTTAACCATTCTAAACACTAAAATTCTTCCTCCTTAATTTTTGTTTCACTGTGAGGTTCAATCTATCCTGAAGATCTTGTGGAATTGGCAATTTTACAAAAATACGTGGAGGATTAAAGAAAAACACTTGTCCTAAACTGAATAAGGTGAAATTTGATACAATTGAGTATATCAAATTGAACTATTAAGTCGAACAACTTGAATATATTAACAACAAAGTTTCATATCAAATTGAGTCATTGAGTTTAAATCTTGAATTGTAACACCCCAAAAATTCACAAAAATTTAAAATTTTCAAGTGACATTTAAAGTGAGGTCATAGTCTAAAATGTTGGTTTTAATAACTTTTTTAGTTTAAGGAACGGATAGATTATGAGACAGGTCATTAAGAGTAAACTAGGTGTTTATTTCTCTTTGTAAACCATAACCAAAACTATAGATTTATACTCACTAACTAGCAAGTCACATCTTACTGCTCGCATTCAAACTTTAATTCTTTTCAGTCTTGAATGAAAGTTTATCAAAGTTAAGAGTCTTCTCAAATTATTGAATTTTGATCAATTGTTTATTTTCCAGCATGTATATGATTTTGATAATTTTTTTCTTGTCTTACTGAAGGGGCTTGAGGTTATCCCTAGGCTTACTTAGCTTTTTCAAAGATAATGCAGATTCAAAAATTATACAGGATTTACAGGTAACACTTTCTTCCAGGTTACAGGGTAAGATATTAAAGCGTTGAAGACTAAAGAGTACATTAGAAAGAAAACTTTAGATTATTTTTAATGTCTAGATTATCAACGTGGAATATTTTCCAGTCCTAAAGCACATATTACTCTTTCTAGGTATCAAAGTGGAATTGGTAGTGATGTCCAGTTTGTTTTGATAGGATTAAATATGATATGAATTCACTCAACATGTTTTTCATTGTAAGCATTAAAATGAGTCTATAAAACTTCTCCAAGTTTTATTACTAGGCACTAAGCCATCTTAACTTAGAACTTCCTAAGTCCTTGTTATAGTCTTATTAGTATTTTTGTTTGTACTAGAACTCATTGTAAAGAATAGATAAAATAACCTAGGCATGTATAATAATTACTCCAATCTAATCTATGCATAGAAATAATGTTTTGGACTAATTAAAAACCTCACAATGCATATCAGAAGAAATATCAACTAGTTAAAGCTTTATCATACCTAACAATAACTTGTTTAAATTGAACAATGGTAATAGTGACACTTTCAATATATTTTATAACTATGATCATTATTCCTGCTAAGGCCTAGAACTTCCTAAGTTCTAATTATAAGCATCAATATATTTTGTTTAGCAGTTATATACTAATTATAACTAAAATAAATCTAGTCTATGCATAAATACATTTGATGCATAACATATATGTACTAACATGATATATTTTTACAATGCACATCATATATGATAACCTAAGCATATATAAATTCAAAGCATATCAATTCAACTAAACTATGCATATTCGATGCATGAAATATCATTTTTTAACATAACTAAAACCCTAATATGCATACATAAAAACTATTACTATAACAAGCTATAATATGCACGTAAAACTTGTTTAATTCTTAACTCATGTAATGGTATTAATATATATTCTTTGCAGGGTTTATCACATCGGTTCAACTATAACAAAACCCAAAAAAATTTATAGTTGGTGGATTCCACGTGGTAGCAAAATGTTGGAGGAAGGGCTTTGGGCAAAACCCTAAGCACACAAAAACAATTAACACTGCCCTAAACTCTTGCTTGGTCCATTTGTTGTCTCGCTATTTTGGGTGGAGAAGTAGGCCGACAGGCCTTCAGCCTTATCGGTCCTTTGTAACCGATAACACCATAAGACTCGCTCATGGCCATAGCAGGTTGTAGGCATTTTGGTTTCCACCATTGTCGTGTGCTTCAAGCTTGGCCATGGTGCCAATAAGTTTTCTATTCTAGTTTCCTTGCCAACATCGTCTCCTTCCTGTCAGTCTTGGTTTTTTTTGGTTGAAAGTTTGGTTTCCATCTTTTTTTTCAACAGCTTGGTGTAATAAATGGTAAGTTGTTGTCGAAACCCTCTACTCAAATCATTTTTCTTTTATTCAGTTAATAAAATGAAGTCAACTGACAGACTTAAAAATATATGTTGTTTACAGGTGTAAAATCATTGATACTCAACTAAAAGCGAAGGTGTTTAATCAGAAGTTAAAGGGCTACGACATGACAGTTCTGGTAAGCCTCGGTTTCAACTCTTGAGGTGCCCTCCGTCGTTGGGTGTGTTCACGATGATGTCAACGATGCTAAGGGATAACTGTGGTATTCGTTTATTGTATCAAAAGATGGTTGTTTTGTTTTAAGGTGGAGGAGGTCATATGGTCATTGTTGTTTATAAACTTTGGGGTTTTTTGCCGAAAGAGCTACAGCTCAAGTATTAATATGATAGGGTAAACATTTGATTACTGCAGTTACTTGATTTGGAATCTTGCTAAACTTAAGAACTCGGCCATTATGGCTCTTTTGTGAATAATATATATATATGTTAAAGCAATATGGTTTTTGAAGGGTTAGAAACCTATGGCGACTATTTGGTTTTAAATTGAACTTTGTTTATAATTAGTGTTTAGCTAAGATGCAGAGCTAACGACTCTTGAATAGATTTTTTGTTTAGCAATTTGTTTGTAATTTATTTATTAAAAAATTGTAAATATCCTAGGGTTTGTAAAAATCATTTTGTTAAACTGTAAAGTATTATGAGGAACTCCCTCGGCCCTTTTCTCGGTTCTGAAATTCGTTGGTGGTTAAGGTTATATTACAACAGAATGGCTGTAAACATTAAGGCGACTGTTTGGTTATAGATTGATAAAGAAAACTCTGTTTAAAAGACTCTATCTAATTTATTGTAGATGTTGCTTCGGCCATGACTAGGTAAATCCAATTTGCAAATAATTATTTTAATTTTATTTATAAATGCAATACTATAAATGATAACCTAGGTTCTGTTTTTTTTTATTAAGCAGTTTTGATTCCTAGGTTAACATGGTTTGTTTGATTAAAAAGGTAAAGGTAGAATCTATCTTGATTTCCAATAGCTTCTGGAATAAATAAGAAGTTTTATGTTAGCAGTTTAGGGTTTTGCAAACCAAAACAGTTTATATCTTATAATAATAATATTAGGTTTGATTATTACTGCTTATTTACCATTCCACTCCTTTAAATATTTATAATATTAAAATAATACTAGTATTCTTTGCTAATGTAATTAATTTAATGGTTTTACAGTAATATTTGTTTTATTATAGTATTCACAATTTACCGTCTATAAAAAAGCAGTTTTACTCTACTAGACTTTCTAAAGTGTCCTCTAGAAGTTTATAAATGTATAGGTAAATGTTTAAGTCGTGAGGAAGGAAATTATTAAAGTATTAAGTTATGTTGTGTAACAAAATATTACTATATAAATTCAGTGTAATATTTTTAGAGCAGAATAAATATAATGAGAAGGATTCCAAAATAAAAGGATTATTATCATTCCTACTTTAAACAATCAGTAAAAATTTTCTGAGTAAAGTAGATTCAAACACATCTTATCCCTATATAATCATTCTTCTAATTCAACCTTATGTACTAGAGTACTTCATCAATTGATGAGTGGAAAAATATAGAAAGGGATTTTTATTCATCATTCCACCATTTCTAATTCTAAGTTCATTTATACTATTAGACAAATAAAGGTAATTCCCTAAACAAAATGCGGACTTAACAGTTTATTTGCATCTGCAAGTAACTAAGAAATAATAGTAAATTTAATCTGGACTACATTCATTCTAGTACTTTTACTTGCATAAAAATAAAATAACACATTGAAACCCGATAACTTGTACAAGAGACAAATATCCTAAGGAACCTGTTCCACCCAACCTTTTCTGGAAGATAGCTCCACATCTTGTCTTAGGACCCATGAGCTTGTCCACTGGTCAACCAGGTTGAAAGCACTGTGTAATAGGATGGGATTTAATACCCCTGCAACTCCACATAAGTACTTGACAGCAGTACTTCTGCATTCTACAGTAAAGAACTAATCTAACAAGCTACATTGGCTCTAAAAACAGTGTTAACACTCAAAACCACTTCTGCCTTTCCCCTCATCGAATCTCTTGTGCACATTTCTCAACTTCAGAAATTTCACAAGGTAATCCTTGAACATCCTCCTCCTGATTTCGATGGGTAAATATATGCTTGCCTAGGTCTTTTGGTCAGTTTTTCACTTAATGAGAAACTTCTTCTTGTTCCACTTTCTTGGGGAACATGACCACAAAATTAGGGAAGTTCCCCCCTGCAACAGCTAGAAGTGGTTGAGGATGTTTCCATGTGTCAATTTACTCTCACCCCAGTCTATTCCACCTAGTGGGTCAGTGGACACTCATTCAACAGCCTCCTTAGGCTATTTGTCTCATCTTTTATTTATTAACTAATAAAATATTTATCATAATTAATTACAATCACTCTTGACCCCACTTGACCAATAGTCATAAACATTACAATAAAAAAAAATATAATGTCTTCTTAAACATAAAATGTTATTGCAATTTGGGGTACGTGACAAATCTATTAACAACAAAGTTTCATATCAAATTGATTCATTGAGTTTAAATCTTGAATGTATTAACAAAATAATATCTTTGAGTGTTGTAGTGTTTTAAGCAATGAAATGTGTCAAATTGAAAAATTTATAGTGAGGCCTCCTTTAAAAGGTCAAAAGGGTGGAGTTCAAAAATATATTTTCAAGGTTAATTAGGGGATCTTGAATTTGTCATCGAATTCATAAAATGTTGTAAAATGGCCTTAAATTGAATGATTCAAATGTTGAATCCAACTAACACACCTATTGAGCCTCTCTAGCTTAATATGGGTGTGTAATTTCTTGTTAAAATTAACTAATTGAGCAAAGGAAAAATGGAGTATCAAACATCCAAGATGAAAATTGAACATGAATAATGAAGATGAAGACCAAGTGTGTCAAAGTTAAAGAAGAATTATGTATACTAATTGTTAGTGTTGCAGTTATCTCAATCTATGCAACATAAAAACTAAAGAAGTGTGAAATACAAGCCTTCTTGATTCTTACTTAAAATGCAAAGATCGTGGTCAACCCAAAACAACTTGTGAATTGTGATGCTTGATCTAGATGACGATGTTATGCATGGTTAGGGCTCAATTATGGATGTTTTAATGAGTTCAAGATAAAGTAAATTACTCAACTCCATGACAATGCTCTTGTCCACCTTTAGCGGGGTGCATCGATATTTAAGTGAATCATTAGTGGTCAACCCAAACCACTCTATGCATGGAAAATGGATAATGGTCAACCAACATACCATCAATGATGTAATTTTTAAGGATAAAACATTGAAAACCCAAGATTTCTCACCTTTTAGTCAATGCGAGGGTAAAATATTGATGATGAACATCAAACTTAAAGTTTTGAAGTCTACTCATTAGCCCAAAATGATGTATCAACAAAGTTTTGATAATTTATTAGAGAATTGTCAATTTAGGCATTTTGAGGTTTATACCACTTGTCATATTCACGTGTGATGTGCATAAATTTTTTGAGTTTTTTCTCGACACAATAATTGATTTAGGATTTGAGCAATTCTAGTAAGGAACTTGCTTTAATACTCAATAGTTTTTTGGAAAAATCATGGTTCACTATTTTGCATTTGAATTATAAAAGGAATTTCATATTGAGAATTGGAATGCTAATTGAAATTATTTTGTTAAATCATTTTCTGAGAGTAGTTTTGTGGAGTTTTTGTTCTCTTTGATAGTTGTCAAACATAGGAATGGATAGCTATATTTTCCTATATTTTTGCTTTCCATGTGATTGGGATTGTCAAGCATTTTTAGGGACATGGCATGCTTGTGCTTGATTCACTTCTGAAGGTTTGCTCTCATCAAAATATTGGATTTCACATTAGTGAATGTTTATATTCTTTCTAACTCACATGTTTTTCAAATTGGGATTTTCTAGATTCTATGAGTTTATAGCATCTAAATTTTATAGTTTGAGGTAGATTTAATCAAATATTAGACCATGGGTTTTGACATTGAAGCATAAGAGATGAAACCAATGTATGCACTAATTATTGTTTCCTAGTTGGTTCAATTGTGCATACTTATGATTGGGGGGATTGTTAGCATTTTCTTACTATACAATCACAAAGTCCTTCACCACTAATGTATTTGACACCATATAATATAATTTTTATCCAAAATGTGTATTACATCATGTTTTGCATCTTCCCAGTATTATCTCTCAGTGAGGTATTAATATGAGAGAAAATATAGCTCAACGGGTGGTTACACCAATTGTACTACATCTTTCTATCTTTCACGTGAATATAATATGGAACATGTTATGACTTTTCCTCCATTTTTTTGTGTGTTTCTTTTCTTCATGTGTATGGTAATTGTTAGTTTTACAATTGGCTCCATTCATTTCAATGTATGCATTTATCCAAAGCTTTTGTACCTATTGGACTATTGAACAAAGGGATATTGAAGTCAAACTTGTATCTTAAAGGGTGTTGTTCCTTACAAAGAGTTGTTTTTCAAAGGCATGTCCCTCGTGGCTAAATATCACTAAACAATTTTGATGGACTAATCTATCATATTGTTCCTTTGTTGTTTGAGGGCTCTTTGAGAAAGAACTTAATAAGATCTCTTGCTCTATTTTTTTTCTTCATCATCTGCAATATTTGTTTGGATTGACTCAGTAACTATAGATCTACCTCTTGTATCTTAACCTTAGTTTAGGGGATTTATGTACTTCAAAACATATTACTCTAATGTTGTTTCTCTCTATACAATTGAATGAAGAAAGATAAGTAATAAACAATGCATACTTTATAGGGAAACCCATATTGTATTAAAGAATAAATCGAAGAAAAAAAAAACATCGTACATACACATTGGATAAGAATGGTGGTAGTTATCTTTGACAGGAGATGTGGTTATACTCTTCTTAAAAAGAACCCATGACAAGAGGTAAACACCTTGTTTTATTTACAATATGCTATAAGAACTAAAAATCTAAAACCCCAAGACATGACAGAAAGGTTGGTACCCCACAAAGTTGACTTGGAAGGCCAACTTTACGAGACCATAAATTTCATGTAAAAACTTTGCTTTGGTGCTCCCTACTCCATTAAAAATCTCTTGATGAGCTCTATGATGCATAAAAATAGTTTTATTGATTTTCCATTATTTTTACCTCAAAACACTTGGAAAGGATCGAAATGGGATCTGAAAAATCAAGGCACGAAATTGCCAAATTCATAACTTGTTCAAAGATGGCCCCTAACAAACACCCATATCACTTATACTAATGAGAATTTATAAGTTTAATTACGTCGATAGGTGTTTATAACTTCCATTTTGGGTTTCATTGAGCGGATTAATAAGATTAACTTGGGTGTAATAAGTACAATCGGGATTCATTTCATGATCGTCTATATTGTTATGCTTAAATGCATCTTGATTAAGATTTAAACGAGCTTAGTTAAATGGTTAACTAAAACCATTTAACTAAGCTCATTTAAATGGTTAACTCTAACCATTTAACTAAGCTCATTTAAATCTTAGTTAAATGGTTAACTATAACCATTTAACTAAGCTCATTTAAAGCTTAGTTAAATGGTTAACTAGAACCATTTAATTATAATTTTTTTTATGTTTTATGCCTACTAAACTTTTTGTTTTCAACTGATGCTTTAAATTTATTTTTAAGTCCGGGTGGCTTCAAAAATGATTGGTGCCCTATTAGCGTTCACCGACCACAAGTTGAGTGCCCTTGCTAGTTATTTACTTCTGAGAGGCATTTAAGTGCTAGCTATTTACTTCTTAGAGGCATTTAAGTGCTAGTTATTTACTTCTTAGAGGCATTTAAGTTGAGTTGATAGATTTTCTCCCTGTTAAAATAATTTTAAAGTTTCAACAATTTTACTTAATTAAATAAATATCCTAAATTTTTATATTGATAATATACTCCTTTAATTTTAAATTTTCAACAATTTTACTCAATTAAATAAATATCCTAACTTTTGATGTTGATAATATAGTCCTTTAGTTATGAAAACAATATTGATATTATTATTATTTTCAAGAAGAAAAATATCATTTCCTTGGTATTCAATGAATCAAAGGTAACAATATTACATATCTGTGATAGAGTGTATCATTTCCAGCTAAATAACGAGAGCTAAAAGCCCAAAAAAAGAGGCATACATACGGTAGAGATACCCAACCCAGCTACAGATATCATATGAGACAAAATAAATATAACTCCAAATGTGCTACAATCTGACAAAAGTTTCAGTCCATCAATCGAAACTCAAGACATGAACATATATGGATTCAATTAGAAAAACTAGAGAGATCCAACGTGTATTCTCTCTCCATCCATAAACTCTGAGTATGATATACATCCCGTGTGTAAGAGCAATGCCTCATTCAATAAGCCTTTAACAATCATGTTATGTTCTCTATAAACATGCTGAAATTTTAGGGAAAGAAAGGAGCTTTTTACAACTTCTAGTCGTGCACACCAGGGATCAAGATCTAAAACCATAATCCCAGATTCAGAATTCACCCAATTTATAATGATTTTGAAGTCACCAAATATATTTAACTCCGGAAGCCCAATAGTTGCAGCAAAATTTAGAACAGTCTAGAGCACCAGTAATTCAGAACGCATGTTATTATTAACCCCACATCCCAATTTTAGAAGATAGAAATGAAGGTGGCTAATGTAAAGTATTATGCTAGCACCACCAATACCATTTGACGTCGCTCCATCGAAGAATCCAGTAGCATAAGTGAAGTCAAGGGCCGATCCAAAAAAATGTGTGATGGTTTGGAGGTACAACCCACTGGAAAACTTTTCAAAAGACAAAGAATTTCACAACTCATAGCTTTGAAATCAAGTATTTGCTCCTAAAAAATAAAGCAATTTTGAGCATTCTAGATTTTCCATACATATAATATGGGAAGGTATAACAATCTATGAACATGTTTGAACTAATCACTTAAGTTTTCATGCAATGATGATGCCTCCCATCTGAACTTCACTCCCAAAGATAAATCCAAAATATTTCTAACAACCGAGGAAAAAGAGAAGACCAGGAAAATATGGTCCACGGAATCCACCTCTGAGTGACATGAGAAAAATCTATTAGGACCAATCCACCCCCTCTTTAATAAGTTATCCCAGGTGCTAATACGGTTTTCTCCACATAGCCAAATAAATCATTTTAAATTGATAAGTAAATTCCATCACCAAAGTTCGTGATACCTCCAACCTTCTAGCCTATCCAGGTTTGTAAGAAAGATATACTCATATGCAAGCTTTGCAGTGACTTTCCCGTTCATAATTTTGAATATCCAAGTCAAGTTGTCCATCTGGTTATACACTTTGATACCCACCAGATATAAGTAGCTAGTATAGCGTACCCATTCTTCCTTCAAGTACCAGATAGTTCTAGATCTTCCACGGTCAACAAGTATGAGTTTGAGCATGATCCTTCATCCAAACTACGCACATGATTTAGGGTAATAAGAACATAATCATATAAATATGAAACCAACTCCAAATAGAGTGAAAAAGTGGATTTCATGCCAATAATCAGGTCTACCCCTAACATGATAGATCTAACGTTCCCTACTTTCCATCTCAATGCACTACTGATCTAAGAGAGTACTCGAAGGAATCCATTCCAAATATAAGACGTGTGTTGCATAGATTTATCTACACCTCTAAGCCACCTATCGAGTGATGTCTTATGTAAGTATTTAACTTGTAACACCTAATTCCAAATACCATTGCTGTTGAGCACTAGCCATAAGTTCTTCATCCTGAGAGAGATGTTGAACCACTCCAGGGTTTTGATATTCCAGCTCCCAATGGAAAAAGGCCTAGAGATTGTTTGTCAATCTACCAAGTGTAACTTGTGCCTAGTATCTGAGTCGTCTTATAGGAAATTGAAAATATACTGCGGAAAGATCTTCGAAATGGTAGCCAGGATCCTAGCCAACAAGAACCAATACACTGGTATTCCACACAAGACCAATCGGATAAGAATCAACCTGCCATCAAGCAATAAATACCGAAAATACCAATTACAAAGTCTCCTTTCGAAGTTCTCAATAATCCATCACCAATTGTTGATACAATAGTTCAGGGGATTTAACTAGTACCCAAGGTATTTAAAGCATTTTTCAATGGGTTCCATTTTGTAAGGAAGTATGGAAATAATGTTGGATTAATTCCTCTTTTAGCTCATTGCATACAAAAGAATATTTTCCCAAACTGATGCTCATCCCCGAAGTTGAATAGAAAATATTAAGTACAGATTTATAACCCTACCATTCCTCGAGTGATTCGATCCCTAATAAAACCATGTCATCTACAAAGAGTAAATGAGTGATGGAAAAAGAAGAAGAGATATTGATACCTTTTATCTTGCCTTTACTCTTTGCATCACCAATCAAACGACTAAGTCCTTCAATCACCAAAAGGAAGAGAAGAGGGGACAAGGGGAAACCCTATCTTAAACCTCGGGACACATTGAAAAACCAAAACAGTGAACCATTAATAAGAACTGATAAATTTTCCAACGTGACACACCCCATCAACCAGTTTACAGTATCCATAGTAAGACCCACTTGAAGTAACATGAGGCGCAAAAAAGTCTAGTTTACCCTATTGAAGGCCTTTATGAGATCCATTTTAAGGACTAGAGCTTCAAGCTTCCTTAATTTGATAGTATGTAAAATTTCTTGTGAAATACCCACCGCCTCATGTATTTGCCTATTTTTTAGAAACCTGAATTGTTCCTGTGTGATTACTTTGGCCAATACAGGCTTCATCTTGTTTGAGATCATTTTTATAATTACCTTATAGATAAGGTTACACAGTGAGATTAGACGATAGTTTGCAAAAGAATTTGTATTTTCACATTTCAGAATAAGAGTGAGGAAGGTAGAGTTTATAGAATGTAGAACCAAACCCTCCCTCCGAGACTGTTCCACTGCATCAAGTAAATCCACACCAACCATATCGAAAAAGGACAAAAAAATTATACTGTCTAGTTGTTTCGACTTTGGACTTTTGTTCTTTTTGAAACTCTTCAAAGCTGACTCTAGCTCCCTCATCATGACCACCTTTCCCACGGCTGCAACATCCTCGTGAGAGAAAAAGGTGGGGAAGTGTTTAATGACATTAAGTTGGTATGTGATAAGTGTGTTGCAATCCTCCTTGAAAAGAGAGGAGAATTGCTTTTTCGCCGGTAATTTAATTTGTTCTTGATATTGAATAGTATTTCCTTCATCATCTTGTAGATACCATATTTAATTACCATTACGCCTCGAGTTAACGAAACTATGAAAAAACTTTGTATTGGCACCCCCCTGCTCAAGCCATATTTCCTAGTTTTTCAACCTCCAAGTCATGACCTCATGTGCCAAAATTTTCTCCTTTCGATTCTTTAGAGTGACAAGTTTATTAGTATATTCCCCAGATAAGATGCCAAAAGGGGATTGTAGAAATAAAAATTGAATCTCATGTTCAATAGTATCCATCTCCATACCTTATCGCTTATTCATAGCCTTTTCCCAAGTTTTGACAACATGTTTCAAGCGTTTTAATTTAAGCAATAAAATATTCATATCATCCCTTTCTAGAAGCAGGACCTCAGAGGACCAAGAGTGCCTTACTAGTTTGGAAAAATCCTCCACATGCAGCCATGCATGATTGAACTTATAACTTTTGTTTGAAAGTCAAATCATCCCACTCAAAACATATAGGAAAGTGATCAGAAATCACCAAGGGAAAATCCCAATATCTATATCGATTAAAGAGTGGAATAAATGATTACGAATCCAAGAGCCAGTCAATAAATTTGTTAATCCCCTCATCCCCCAATATACCATTCTCCAAGTTAGACCCAACCGCATTGGCATTAAGTCACCATATGTGTACATACCAAGAGTTGGGAGAGAAGGTTGATAGAGGATCAATGCAATCCTTTAATCCCCATATCTCTACATCTGATAAAGTGAAATTGAGATCTCTTGCAATAATAAGAATAGGATGATTAAAAATACCCCCATCCACATCAACATTCCGAAAACACTCCCTATTGAGATATGGACTATAACAATTCAAACAAGTCACGACGCTATCCAATCCTCTAAAACTATCCTTCACCACAATAACGTTCGGAGAGGAACAATCCTTACAACAGACCACTAACGAATTCCAACCCGTCAATAAACCACCAGAAAGACCAACGACCTCAGTTGCATAGAATTCCCAACTAGGTTTTAGCTTAGCAAAGTGGAGCAGAGCCTGGTCATGCACACACATGGTCTCCTGAATAAATATCATATCAAGATAGATCGCGGGTAACATATTTTCGAGGGCTTTTAATTTGGTAACCCCTCAAAAACCACACACATTAAAGGAGAGTAAACACATTAGGAACCCTATACAAAGGGTGACATTTCTTTAAGAACACTTGCAAAAGGTAGGAGATCAAGAGTCTGACCAGCCCTGGAAGGCTCCTTAATTCTCGCAGAGAGGGGAACATAACGACCCTTGACCTTGGATACCTAATATCCCATGACAAACGAGTCGAATTGGATTTATGAGTCTTTCTAATAGTGACATTTTCATGTCTAATGGAAGCCATAGGAATCACCAAAGGAGACATAGGAGTCTTGTCAAAAAATATCGCGAGTGGATTTAAGAGAGTTGGGTATTTGAAAGAAGGGGGATCCAAAGGGATGGTCACATAAGAAACCATGCTCGATACTATCGATGAGTTGGTCGTCTCCACATATAAAGTGGGGGAATCTTTCGAGTGAAAAGTGGGACATCGAGAAAATCCCTAATAGAACCGAGGGTCCTGACCTCCCTAGGTTGTTGAGGGGGATAAGAAATAGGTAAGGTAGAAATATACACCCTAGGATATGCAACATTAAAATCCCCAGAAGCTAAAGCAAAAGACTCCTGACTCCCTCCCAATGGATACACCCGAACACCATCAACCAACGAACCACCCCCTTGGATCTGACAAGCCCTTTAAAGGCACCAAAAACTAAAGCATCAAAAGGAGACTAATGTAGATAACCAGCAAGATTCTCAACATCTACAATAAAATACAACTCTCCCTTTGTCAGATATTTGTAGTCAGAAGGTAAAACAAAGGTGTACATACCTGAAGTGCTCGGCTAAAGTAGAACCCCAGTAATTCTTTCAAAATTTGTCAAACATTCCAGCCTCAAGGTGTCCTCACCAGAGTCCCCAGGCATAGAAGGAGTGCCATTTAGAAGAGAAGGACAATGATTCTTAAGGTGACCAACATTTCAAATAGTAGTGGCATCTGAAGGGGATTTTCAGGTAATCTAACCTTTGGACAAATATGCCAGCCTCCCAATGAATATCAATCTCGAAAGGTAAACCACTAGAAATATCCATCTCCACCAAAACATGAGCCATACATTTATCATAAGCATGGAGAAATTTTTCGTTAATCACCACAAAACAACCCAGAGAGTTTTCTAAGCCTACTAACACTTCATGGCTCCAGAGAGGAAGTAGAAACACTAGTAGGAGCACCCACAAATGTCGCTTGACAACTCTTTCTCTGAGAGGATCAAAATCCATGTGCCAATGACTAAATACCATAGAGGCATTGCTAATAGTTCATAGTATGTCCAAAACCTTGGTAGCATTATCGTTGTCAAGAAATAGAAAAACTAACCAGTCATTTGATAAGCAACTCATAGTCGACACATAATTCAACAAGGGTTTCCAATGAAGTGTAGCCCATCCAACCTAGTCTTCATTTTCCATATTGCGGTATTCAATCCTTCCCACCAGCGCTCTGGAGGATAAGGAGTCAACTTTGTCCATGTGAATATCTCTGCCCAAAACAAAGCTGCGCTTTGCCTCCATAGCTTTATAATCCATTGCCTTACGACGACCTTTGTTTGTTTTAAATGGCAAAGTACCATAATCTCCAAAAGGACCCATAACCAATGCTATTGGTTGTGACCCATCCATCTAGTCACAGCGAAACCAGTAGTACAAGGTAGAGGGTTCCATATGTGGTATTCCAACAAGGTCTCACCAATAAATATGGAACCCTAAAGGTATAAAAAATACATGTGAGACCTTAGACCAAGAGTTGAACCCTAACCCTAATCTAGATAAGGATGCCTAAAACCTAGCAAAAAATGGAAAAGTAAAACCACCAAACACGTCAATAGCACGTGACCCAGAGTGAGGGTAAAAACAACGGCAAGGGGCCTGGAACCCAAACCCTAAGTCGGACGAAAAAACCGAAGGGTGAAACCAGAAATACCAAGAAGTTAGGTCAGCACACAACCTAAGAAGGTGGGACCCTGCACCAAATAACCGACCAATGAAAAAAGGTCAAATAAGACCCTAACTACGAGAAAATAATAAATAAACCAAACCCAATAAAAAACCTGATAGATAAAAGATATAAAAAGACATTATAGCCAACAAACTTCCCACTTTTTTGCATGGTCCGTACTAAGTCCTCCATGCAAGAGGACGGACTCCATGTCTATCAAGAATTTCCAGGTTAGTTAGGAAAAAAAACAATCCTTGATCAGACAACAGGGAAAGGTGGAATAAAGGACAGGTCAATAGTAAAAAATACAACGCACTCCGGGTGAGGTCCATAAAAGGTAGGTGATTATTGGTGCAGTCTAGCAAAAATCGATAACATCTCACTAGGCCCATGAGAACCCTCCAATATTCATAGAATTAACATTGATATTAATTATATGAACTATAAAGGATCATATTCCTCATTTTCAATATTAATATTAATAGGTACATTATATTCCTCATTTTACTAACCTTTACCTTTTTCCATAAAAGTTGCTAACTTTTCTTACCTTTATTTGTGCTTTAACCTTGCCTTCCTCCTTTGGAGATTGATTATCCTTCATCTTGATGTGTAAAGGGGATAAGTATATACGGTAACCAAATCGTGCCCAACCCACTGGAATCCGACAGAGGAGTAATTCATGAAAATGTAATTCCGAGTGTTTAAATCGTGATTTCAACTATCTGGGTTGTTTTAAAATACGACAATTGGCCTAGAATAGGGAATTCCAATTGCTAAAATTACATAATACCCTAAATTGCAGTTTTCAGGCACAATTTTAACCGGATTTTATCAACAATTTGCTGGTGAAATGGGGCGTTTTGGTTGCCTTTTATCCCACACGATGTAAAGGTGGTAGTGTTCATCATGTTGCTTTTTATTACCTTTATTTGTGCTTTAACTTTGCCTTCCTTATTTGGAGATTGATTATTGTGCATCTCAGAATGTAAAGGTGGTAGTGTTCATCACGTTGCTTTTTCTTACCTTTATCTGTGCTTTAACCTTGCCTTCCTCCTTTGGAAATTGATTATCGTGCATCTCGGCATGTAAAGGTGGTAGTGTTCTATTTTTTATTTGTTTTAAAAGGTGGTGGTGTTGTTGTTGTTGTTTTAAGTGGTAGTGTTGTATTTTTGGCTTTTAATCATGGAGTTATGAATTCCATGCTACATTAATAATGTACATATTGTATTTTCTCAAAGTATAAATATGTTTTTTCACAAGATTTGAACATGGATTTTATTTTTTATTTTTAAAAAGCTACGATTTTCACTAATTCACTTTCCCTGTATGGTGGTTGGTTTACATAATAAAATGGTATAAAATATGGGTTAACTTATAATCATCCAAGTTGTTGTTTACTTACACAGTGACATTCAGTTCATATAACAAGTGATACTACTAAATTAGTTACTTGAAAATTCATGTTATTATATTTTTTTTGCGTTATTAATGTCAAATTATACATTTGTTATAAAAATGTACATAATATACATTTTTGCATCGAGAGTAGCAAGGTGTTCTAAAACCTAGTATGAGAGAGATGTTGTCTCGTATATAACATATGTGACAACAACAAAAATAACTAAAGTTATTCGGCAACATATGTTGGCTTAATTTCAAATTTTACACAAAACTATAAAATTAAAATAAGCAAAGATTCGTCCTTAACCGATATTTATCAAGAACTGAGAGGGATATGATTTCTTGAGGTGTAATATTTTTATCTTAATTTTTTTACACATCGAGAAAAAAACATACATGTCAAGAAATTTGATCCTTATCAATGCTTTATAGATGTTGGTCTAGGATGGGTATTTTAAAACAGTTTGGCATAAAACAAAATTTTAAGTCTTACACGGATCTTTTTGGCTAAACTCACCCACTACAACATAGTTGAACAATTTACCATTTAACACACCACAACTTTTCAATCTTGACAACTAATCTTACAATCATACCAAATTGAGTTGTAACCACTAATGGGATAGATACACGATGGAAAACATTACATGGAACCAATTGTGGTGAAGGGAGAAATAAAATGAATCTCGAAATCATAAATAATGAAAATTGTAGAGGATTAGGAGAGGTAGGAAAGAATGCAACCCCTTGACCTAGGTGAATGATCTAAGTTGACCTACAACCAAGGGATACAAACTAAGAACTTGTTGAGGCCTAGAAAATCGTAGGTAACAACAGTTAGGGATTCTCCCCAATAAACGTTCCCAATTAGCCTGTTACTGTTTGGTATGGGGAATCTGTCCGATTTACGGTCCGGCTACCGTAGGTCAAGTAACAATTAAAGTGCTTTACCGGTTACGGCCTTGTCCACCGTGTATATTTTTATTTTTTTGATGTTTAAGGTATGGTGTGCAAGTGCCTAACTAAAATGCAGATGATAGAGATAACGAGGAGGGTCACAATGTGATGTGCAGGTTCTTACCTCTCATCTTACCTCTCTCGTATCTAAATCACAAACAACAAGAAACTAACTAAGACTTACTAACCTATCCCTAGGGAGAAAAATTATCATTAATGGTAAGTAATGTACTGTAGTGCATGCATAAAGAAAAATCACAGATAGCTATTAATGTTTCAGAACACATGAACATCAATAGAAATATAAACAACAAGATAGCTTATTGTTAATTAAAACCTTCATTACTCAATATGGAAATTTCACAAAATAAACCAGAGTACAGTCATAACATGAAAAGAAATTCAATAAGTTAGAACGATCTCACAGTTAATGGAAACAAGCTGGAAAAAAAAATAGTTCATATCCAACTGGTCCATAGCAAACATTTGAAAAAATCCACAGAACTTTCTTCAGCAGAAACATATGACTCTTTATTGTAAAATGAAATAGTTCTTCTTACAATACTCTCTCAAGATAGTCTGGAAAAAAGGTCCCACTACATCTAAAACTCTCCTATATTTATACAAAAAACAAGACTCTTAGGCTGCCCCTCATTGTCTTTTGAGCTTCCCCAACCTTTCATTTTCCAAAATTTTGTCTCGTAGCTTGTGCACATAATTAATACAATATATTACATTTCAAATCAAAATTTCCAAAACACTTTATGAGGAGGGGCCAGCTTGCTCACTGATGAACTTCTTCCATGCATGAGCATCTGCTGCTATGCCTTCAAACCCAGAAGGCTCAAGAAATCAAATATTAATTTCATATTTAGCAGCTTGGGTTTTTACCCCCTCTATCCTGGCAGGACTTAGGTACAGTTAGTATTCTAATAGATGTATGCTCACTGCTACATGTGCCACCACATTATTCAAGATCCATTCATCTATGTCCCTGACCTACTGGATTTCTTGCTCATCTTCTTGATACCTATCCTGTAGATGTTTTAGAAACAATTCATGCTCTGGTAGCACATCCAATCTCCTTTTCGCAGAAGTCTGACATCTATTGTATGTAGAAAGCATTCTCCTACAATATTCAGCACATGCTCCCTTTGTCTTTTTCATGGTTTTCTTGAACTTTTCTGCTACATTAATCGCAAATTCCAGTAACTCATACTCTTGTTTTAAAATTGGTTGATCCTTTACTGCTAGCTCCATGGGAGATTCCTTATTTGTTTCTGCCCAGACCATTCTTCCTTTTAGAATATCCAAAATATCCTGATACCTATCCAAAAAGTAGGAAGTGGTGTCTATAATCTCCTCTAGTCTGGTATCCATCTGCAAAATTTTACACCTTTCGTCCTCTATGCGTATCTGTATTTGGTGGATCCTTTTTCTTTGAATCAGAACGTGCTCTTTCAAAGGCTGAATGTCAGTTTTCTGCTCCATAGCATCCTTAAGTGATGAAGTCAATGAATTGTTTTGCTCCTCTAAGGCTGCCACCTGCATCTGATATTGCTTCTCCTTTACCTCTGTGGTAGCCTTCTCTATTTCTAACTCAACAACCCTGCTCTCCAACCTGTTCTTCTCTGCACTTAAATTCCCATATGATACCTGAAGATCATCCCTATCAATTTTTAACATCTGATGTTCTAGTTGTAGCTTTTGCAATTCAATTAAGCTAACCTGAGCATTATTTTCTGTGTTCTCTGTAGATATTTCTAAATCATTCTTATCCGCTTGTAGAGTCTAGTATTCCATTCTTGAAGTCTTGACTTCACTCATCATATCTTCATCCTTCCTTTTCAGCTTTTGACTCTCATCTCTTTCCTTCTTTAATGTTTCCTTTAGCTAGGCCACATTCTTTTGTGACTCCTCTAGATCGGTCATGAGCCTGTCCACGTTATCTTCAGTTGCTAGGATTAAAGCTACCCCCTCTCTTGTGATCAACCATGGATATTTATGCGTACCATGTACCAATGTTTTATCTGTTACCATTTTTCCTGACTGTTCTCCACTATTGACCTTCTTCTTAGTTCTTTTTACAATTCTTTTCTTTTCTTTATCATAAAAAATGGTACTAAAATCAGGAACCTCCTCCCCTTCGGTAGGCATGAAAGGGATCAAATTTATCTCAGAAAATGAAGCTTGTCCTAATATACTGCCAGAAGATGCAGCAGGTTCCGAGGGATCAGGATCAGATTGTCCTTATTCTTGATCTATTTGTTCTTGCACTCCTTATGTATCAACTTGCTCTGTAGTTTGTTGATCTTTTTGGGATCATGTTAGTCTCAAACCCTCACTTTCCTCTTGTTTCTTCTTGATTTCAGCTTCTTCTTTTCTCTTTCTTTCTTCCTCTTCCTTCCTAACTGCTTCCTCTGCAGCTCGCTTCTTTTCTTCTTCTTCATTCTTCAACCAGCTTTATGCTTCTTGTGCTATCCTTCTAGCATCTTCTTCTCTCTTCTTTGCCTCTTCCTCTTCCAATTTCTTATCCTTTTCTGAAGTTTTGCCCTTTCCACCCATAGTAGTTATTTTTTGTTTGAATCTCTTCTTAAGGGCGGTTATGTTCTTCGCATTTCGGAACGTCTCCTCATCCTTGTCCCAAAAATTAGTATATTCAAAATGAATTCCTGCTTCTTTGCAATAGTCCGCTACTTTGTTGTGGGAGTCATTCCTGTGAAAATTCATTTCCCCAAAATGAAAATATTCAAGCTCCTTAACAAATTCAGCCTCCTGCTTTACTCTTAAAAACTTGTAGCTGCCAAGCAGGAAAGGTACTGCAGGATATGTTGTTTTTTTATGCTCAAATAGAAAATTGCCTACACCATCAATATATAGCTGCCTAACCGCCTCCTTATGGAGTACATAATCTGTGGCATACTTTGGTAGTAAGGAAGGAGCTCTGGAACCACCGTACATCCTTACGTACAACCCATCCTCCATCAAATAGTAATCTCCAAACTCCTATATGAATTTGAATGCCTATTCAGACATGCAATTACATTTAGTCAAGAAAATGAGGGTATATAAGGGCATAATGAAATGCTCACAAATTTCCCTGTAATAACTATGGTACTTGTGTGCCCATAACAATTTATAGGATGCGTAAACTGGGGTTCTGTCCTTCTCCTAGTTACATCTCAAAGCAGGAAAAGATTGAGTGCACAATATGCAATCAATCAGAATAGAGCTCATATAAAACTCTGACTTCTTTTGAGACACCCCTCCTAAGGCTACTGATATACATGCAGAGAGGCTCTTTGACACTATATTTTCCCAATTAAAGATGGTTCCCTGGGTGGCTACAAAGAAAATAACTGGTATCCAACCTATCTTGAAGCTCTTCCATGTGCTCTGCCAAAAATCCTATTCAACATCAATGCAATGAACCTGTAGGGAGCACGGAGAGTAGAGGTGTCATACTCTTTGGAAGGTCTAGTTCAGAAATTCTTTCCGGGTATCATCATTCTTTTTAGAATCTCCACCAGGTCCATAGCTATCTCCTTTAACCAACTTTTTGTTAAATAAACTTGGGGTGAGGGTAGATGATAAGCCATAGAGACATATGCAAGGCTATATGAAATGTAGCATTGCTTAGCAGTGTTCTCCAGAATCAATTTGGTTACATCTTCCCTAGGAAGAATCCATCCTATCACTTCTGAACAAGGAAATAACTTGGGCCTCATAGCAACTTGGCATTAGGGCTGATTTCTCAATGTTGGCATAGATGGTCAGCTCCTCAAAACCGACATTAGGTACATTGTGGTTGGCAATCATTCTATAGATTTCTCCCCACTTGTAGTTCGGTTCGACCCCAGTAGAGGCTTTAGTATCTTCGTAGATAAACTCTACTTTGGTGATGATCTCTGCTTCAGGCTCTCCTTCAACCATAGGAGCTTTCTTCTTTTGTCTCTTTAACATGTTTTCGTTATAACAATCAACCTGTCACATTCAAAACATGTTCTTAGACCAACCGAGCTATTAGCAAGTGTTTAAACATTAAACAGGAAAATATATCAATTTATTTACCTCCTCAACATGCATGCTGAAAAATAAATTAAACACAGTATTTAACGAATGAAAGAATCAAGGAGAAAGAAAAAATATCCTGCAGGCCGCTTCTTAAAATGTCTAAGCTCTACTGTCTAAAAACTTCACTTCATCGAAAAATCCTCCATCTCAACTCGGGCGATATCAAACTAATCCTCAGTCAAATATAGGGACGTATCAGACTAATCCTACTACTCGTCCTCAAAACCAAACTCAAAAATACTAAACCCTACGCAGCACTCGTCCTCGATAAAAACCCTAAACCGACCGAAAAGGAAAAATCCTCCATAGTCCCATGGGATAAGGTAAACGCATGAACAATGGCTTAATACCCCTGGTCGACCGTGGAAAAACCAAGAAATGGGTGTTGCAGACCCCTGGACGACCGTAGAAAAACCAAGAAACAGGTGTTGCAGACAGTGAAACGCTTGTCTGCAACCATGCCCTAACTCCCCACGCTGGGGCAAATACATCCATAACAGAAAAAATATCACACAGACTTTGGATTCTCCCACTATCGAAACTGTAAACAGCTTAAAACCTCTCACCCTCCCAATAAAAACAACCATGAAAAACCGTAATGGGAAAGGAATCATTTATGTGGACAACCCTAACCAATGGAAAACCTAACGGTTCCCAAATCAACCAATAAAACCAAAAATTAACGTCGTGGTTTACCTACCTGGAAAATAGCAACGCAGTCAACGGAATGGACCAAAATTCCATGGGAGCAAAGCGAACGAACCAGGTTCTGACAGCTGGGTGTGCGTGAACGGTGCAGCCGACATGAACCAATGCAAATGACAAGTCAAATACAGATAAAACAATAAAAAACACGCCCTCATATATATATATAACATTCAGTGGGAATATATCGGCGGTCAAAAACCTATCGACAGCTAAAACCTAAATAAATCAGAAGGATACATCGGAGGACTACCACAACTGTGGGTGCAAACCAAACTACGAGCCCGGGATACCTTAAATCCATTGGACATCGGAAAGACTAAACTCTAAGCCCAGAACATCAAAACTGATCTTTCTCTGCAACACCGACAATGTATAGTTGTATCATTGCGGGTTTCCTTGTCGCAACAGGTATCGAAACTCAAAAAGACTAAACTCTAAAGAGTCGAGGAGGAAAAACAAACTGTTTTGGAACGTCTCAGCACTAGTTTCCCGCAACGTCGGCAACGAAAAACACTAGGACTTTGACTCACTCCTATTAAACATCTTGACAGCGATAAAAAAATTAATCGGATATCAAAACCACTAAGTGTTAAGCTCGGAAAAATTAAAACAAGGAGAAAAGAACCCGAGGTTCGATGTATCGGTGAGCCTAAATCTAAAGTTCGTCCGGCAGGCTTGACAGTTGACCTCCGCAACGTTGGAAAGATAGTCTACTATGCTTTCAATATCTGAAGTATAGTCGACTAGTCTTCCGATACAGAAAATGAAATAGACCAAGTTTTTAAAGGAAAAAACTAAACTTCAAGGCAGCCTCGGTGAAAACAAAATACTCCTAGGCCAGATTTAATAAAAGAAAATAGAAGGAGGGGCCCTAAAATTGAAAATTTTGGGGAAAACAGTTGCAGCTTCAACAATTGGTGACTCCCTGGTGAACAAAGATCTCTGAACATTTTACTCTTTGATCAACAGACTGTTTTGACAATACCAACATGTTGAATTCTTCAAGATATCTAGATTTCCCAAAATGTCAGATGTATGCACTTTAATCATTGATTATAGTCCAAGTTAAGGAACAAGGGAACCAAGATTTCAAAGTCTAGATAACTCTTTTGAGGCCAAGAATATGCGTTTCATTTTACCTCTGCCTTTGAGTAGTTTCCAGCTTAGACACCACAGGATTGTAACATATGGTAAGCAGATATATTCATTTGTTCTCGTTCCCATGCCATGTTGCACTTTTGGTGCTTTTGGACTTTTGTCCCCTTTTGAGTCCTCCTGCCTGCCTTCTTTCTGAAATTTTAATTCAGGCTCCTCTATCCATAGTGTCCTTTTGTGCGAGAGGTATATTTAGTTTTTAGCTCACGGACGGAGAAGAACTTTGGCAATCTTATACGTACTAATATGGTTCAGTACTTTGCTTTGATACATATTGATTTTTCGAGGAGATTTTGACTCTTATTGGCCCTTTTGGCTTTCAATTCATGGCATGGAATTATTTAAATATAATATATTGTTTACCTTGCTTCCTTCCAATGGGTCTTTTGCTGTCACCCCCTAAGACATTTTTTTAGTGTGAGATGAATGGAGCCTCGAAATAGTATTTTGGACCTTTTATCCTGAGTTATTTCACAAGGATTAAGCAGGACTTCAATGTGTTCATAGCCATTTAGGAAAACTGTTAAACTTGAAGAATTTCTTTCAAATATTAAATGAATTAAGAGTACACAGTCTTGTAATCAAAAATTTTAGTTAACCTAGAATTATGATGAACTCCACACAACCAAAATTCGTGCTTCTTTATTAAACACTACAATCAATCAAACTCTAACTAAACAAACAAAAAACCCTAAAAAATAAAAACAAACCAAATGTTTATTTATGTACAAGACAACCAAAATAAAAGATCAAGAAAAATAAGGTTTGAGAACTAAACCATTTACTGGTAAGTTCTCTTCCCACCCTTGTAAGTCTTGCAACTTGTAAGTCGAGGGGCCTAGTTTTGCTGCAATTTGAAAAGGGCCTACCCATAACTGTTGAAACTTAATGTGTTTTCCCTTTTCATCATGCGTATGATCCCACTTAAGAACCGGATCTCCTACTTCGAAATCTTTGTTCCCATCTTTATGTTTATCAAACCAACGCTTCACTATTTCCTGTTGATGCTTAAATCTTTCTTTGGCTTTGGACCTAGACTCTTATGACTTCAACAAATTATAGATTCAGATTTGGAGAATTTCATTATTGGTACCCCTATATTCTTGAGCTATTATGGAAGATGGCAACAGAATATTAGGAGGAAGGATAGCTTCTTTTCCATAAACAAGAGTGTATGGTGACACACCTAAGAAATTCTTGGGTGTGACTCTATCAGCCCAGAGAGCATTAGGTAACGCCAAATGCCAACTTCTTTGATTTTCTATTACGGTTTTCTTTAAAATCCTAATCAGATTTTTGTTTGTGGATTCTGCCAAACTATTTCCTTGTGGGTAATAATTTGCAGAATAATGCAACTTGATTCCTCTTTCATTAGAAAATGTAGTTAATCTAATAGAAGAAAAGTAAGTAGCATTATCAAAAACCAGGGAAATTGGAATCCCAAACCTGGTCATAATGTGATTCTGTAAGAAATCCATGACTACATCTTCATTTAATTTTCGTAACGGAATAGCCTCGACCCATCTGGTGAAGTAATCAGTTGTTGTCATAATATACTTGTACTGCAAGGAAGAATTGGTATTTATTTCTCCAATAATATTGATTCCCCATCGTTCGAATTGTTCTGATATAATTACTGGTTTTAACGGTCCTACTACTTTAGCTTGTCTTCCAACACATCTCTAACAAGAATCACATTTTCTAACATGAGCATGAGCATCCTTAAACAGTGTAGGCCAGTAATATCCAGCTCTAAGAATCTTATGTGCTGTTGTGTCTCCGAAAAAATGACCTCCAGCAGGCCCATCATGCAATTTTGCTACGACCTTCTCTGCGTCTGCCTGTTCTAAGCACCTAAGGAAAACTCCATCGTAGTTCTTTCTGAACAGTACTCCATCAATTATTTGATATAAAGTTGATTTTAGACATAATTCTCTCCCTTGTTTGGGACTCCAATGCTCCGGGAAATATCCTTCTTGGAGGTAATGGACTAGGTCTCGGTACCAGGAATTTGGAGCTGTAAACAAAGGACATACATCCACCATATGTAGCTCAGCTTCATTATCCCAACTGTTTTCCTCATTGCTTTGACCTTCAGTCATTAGTTTACACAATCCTTGTCCTTTTACTATGGATGTTGGTTTGAACTCAAGATTGTATTCTTGTAAGGTCATCACCTAGTTGCCTCTTCTTTCTCCTAATTCCTTTTCTACAAAAAGAGATCATACAGCTCGGTGTGGAACTATTACTTTGGTGCAATTCTTAAGTATATATGGCCTGAATTGTTTTACCGCTTTAAAAATTGCATAAGCTGGTTTGTCCACTACTGGATAATTCGATTCAGCTCCTTGCATACCAGTGCTCATAAATGATATGGGGTACTCATCTCCCCCGTCTTCCTTCTGTGTAAGCACAGCTGCTAACGAATCATCAGACACAAAAGCATACAGAATAAAATCCTTTTCAAAATTTGGACTTTTGAGTGATGTTGCATGAGCAACAAATATTTTTATCTTATTGAATGTGTTCTTCTCCAAATCAGTCCATTTGAATTGTACACTATGTTTAACCATTTGCTGCAAAGGTTTGATGATTTGAGCAAAGTCTGGTACAAACCTTCGTACAAAATTGATTGTCCCCATAAATGATTGCATACCCTTTTTACTATGGGTAAAGGGATTTGTTCTATGGATTTAATCCTCTCTGGGTCTATGGAGATCCCTTTCTTATAAATAACATGACCCAGTAGCTTTCCTTATATAACTGCAAACATGCATTTCTTAGGATTTAGTGAAATACCATATTTTCAACACCGCTCAAAAAATTGTTTCAAATGAAATGCATGTTCCTCTCTCTTTTTCGAAAATATTGTGACATCATCTAGATAAACCACAACACTACGGCCAATCAAACCACGGAAAGCTATATCCATGGCCCTCTGAAAAGTAGCTCCAGCATTAATAAGTCCAAAGGGCATTCTCCTATACGCAAAAGTTTTCCACTTGGTTCTGAACGTGGTTTTAAGCATGTCTTCTTCAACTACTAATACTTGATTATAACTGGAGAATCCATCTAATAATGAAAACAATTCAGAACCTGAAACCATCTGTAGTATTTGCTCCATGGGTGGGACCGGATAATTATCTTTATTTGACGCATGATTAAGATTTCTGAAATCTACACAAAGCTTGATTTATCCTGAATTTTTCTGTGCTGGCACCAAATTAGAAACCCATTCTGAATGTCTGACTTTAAATATGATTTTAGCATCCAACAATTTTTTTACTTCACTTTGAATTAAAGGTTCCAGCTTAGGATGCATCTTCCTCAAAGGATGTTGGTAAGGTTTGATTCCACCTTTAATTGGGATAACATGTTGTATGATCTTCGTGTCATAAGTTTTAAGCTCTTCATAGGTCCAAGCAAACACATATTTGTACTGCTTTAAAAGACTGATGAACTTACTCCTTTCGCCTAGAGAACAACACTTCCCCAAATTTACATATTTGGGTTCAGCTTCAGTCCCCAAATTTATCAGCTCGAATTGTAAGGACGATCTATGGGTCTTGACATTCATTGTCTTTCTGAATTTGTTATCTAAATAAAACATTCTTTCCAAGGTCCTGACTCCTTTAGGAATAAAGTTCCCGAATTTTAATTCTGCTTGATGTTCTTCATCATCTATTATTGCTCCCTTGAAAGTATCATCATTCATCAAACACTCCAAAATTTGTTGATCATCGTCAAAAACCCGTAGATTTGTGATGATATCTGGAAAAGAAGGCCTGAAAAGTAATTCAATAGAGCATCTATTATTTGAAGGTAGTAGCCTTGCAGCTGAGGTAGCTAGTAAATCAGCTGCTGCATTTTTAAATCTAGGAATGGACACGATATTGAATGTATGAAAATTTATAAGAAAATCCCAAACTTCATCTTGATAAGCTTTCAAATGTGGTGAAATACAATGTATCTTGTTCTGAATTCGCTTAATAATGATTTCAGAATCTCCATATACTTTCAGATTTTTTACTTTCAGTTCTATTGCTTTTTTAAGTCCCTGAACTAGTGCTTCGTATTCGGTTGTGTTATTTGTGCATTCGAATTATAACCTACAAGAAAGAAAATGTTTATTTTTTCCTAGATCAATCAGGACACATCTAGCCCCTAATCCCTCCAATGTTTTAGAACCATCAAAATAAAGAGTCCAAAAACTATCTACCTCTACTGAATTTGAATTACAGACTACATCTGAAACTAGATCTACTATATTACAGTCAATCTCATCAGCCCGCAAAAATCGAAGGAGATCGGGCTGGGTATCAGGTATACTATTGGCTTCTTCAGCTTGGTAATTTCTTGGTTCCAGTTCAATGAAATAATTCCCCAATACAGAGTTTACTGGTTCATTTTTTCCCTCTAACTGAGTGACATTGTATTTCATTTGAGGCTCTCTTAATTCTTTTATCTGATTTGGACTTCCCTTAAAAGGCAACCATAGATGTGACCAATCTGATGCAAAATATCCTCCTAACCTTGTAGACCAGTCTCGACTCAAAACCAGTCCATAACCATCTGGTATGTATGCTACTACAATGTCGATGTACTGACATACCCTCTCATCTACGGATAAGCGAATCAAAACAGCCTCCATTTCTCCTATTACTTTTACAGTTGTCATGTCTAATTGAAGAAATTACCAAGTAGATGGTTTAGGTTGACCATTAATTTTCTTGCAGACTGAAAGTGGCATAACGTTGGCTGATGCTCCTGAGTCTACTAAACAGTTGTGTACATTATAGTTGAAAATTTCAAACATTAGGAGAAATGCAGGAGTTTTATACTTAGACTTCCCTCCTAAACTTGCCTCACCAATTTCTTCCTCATGTTGGTTGTCACTGGGAGGCTCCTCTTCTGGTATCTCAAGTGCTTTTAAAAGCTTCTCTTTTTGCTGAGGTAAATTACACATTTCAAACAATGAGAGATTCGCTTTAGCTTTTTTAATGTCTTCCACAATATCATATCCCATCTCAAGCTCTTTGAGATTTTTCTTGACATTATCAATCTTAACTTCAATAGTCTTAAGAGGTGTGTTGATTTTCTTCAAATCTTGACTTGAAATGGAAAATTCAGGTATTTTAACAGTTGCAGTGTTTTTCTGTATCTTCTTCATGTTTTCCTGAAGTTTCTTAATCTTAGGAAGTATTCACTTATCTTCTTTTAACAGACTCTGACTTCTTGTTGTTACATTGGTTTCTGGTGTTTCCCCTTGTATCAGAAAATATTCTTTTTCTATATCAAACATAGAGACATAGTCCCATAAAACTAAAGTATCTTCCTCTTGTTTTTTCGTAGGTTCATTATCCTTTTCTTCCTCCTTACCAGTTTCTATCACTTTGGAGTCCAATAATTGATTCATTACTAATGTCATAGAATTAATCCATTGTGGGAAATTATTCTCAGAATGAGGTTGCTGATGAAAGGTACAAAAATTATCCATGCCTACATCAGTTAAATTCATCGTTGCAGAACTATGTGGAGGAGGTTTAGGTTGACTGTTGTCTTCCCTTTTTTTATAATAAGGCTTATATGGTTTGTGAGCCTCCTTTTCCTTTTCTAAATCTATCACTATGTTGGATAACTTCTGCATCATCTTCACCATCCCTTCGAAATCCTGTGATCACTCATCCTTAGGTTTAGTCAATAATAAAGGTTTCTTGTTTCCAAAAGTCTTTTCTTCTGACTGCACAGGGTAATTTTCCATAATCTCCATCTCATCCTCTACCTTCTTAGCTTCTTCGTAGGTTTTTGTTAATGTAGGTCTCACTGATCTCTTGGAAAACATGGCTATATCAGGCCCAAGAGATGAGGTATAGTATTTAATTAGAGCATTTTCAGATGGCTTATCAACTACAGTGAAATTGTTTAGGTAAGCAACAAATCTTTGAGAGAAATTATGCACTCTTTCTTTCCTTTCTTTCTTTAGAGCACATAACCCTTTCATTAAAGTTGCATGAGTTTTGTGGACTGCATATTTACTTCTAAACATTCTCTCAATGGTGTTCCAATCCATGATTGAATTTGCAGGAAGTGCAAAATACCATGAGGCTTCTTTTCCTTTCAGGGTGTGGGGAAAAAATCTACAAACCACATCTTCATGCTCTCCAGCTCGTAGTCCTTCTACAGCCAAGTAAAAACTCTACAAATGATCATCTACCAGAATTCCTTCACTTGGTTCAAACTTAGGTAACATCTTGTCAAAATCCTGAGGCAAATCATGCAAGGGAGGTGTCAAATTTAAAGGTGACCTAGCCCTCCAAGAAGGTTGTGGAGGTGGTTGGTTTGCATTTACATTAGCCATGATTCTGAGTGGAGTATGAGGTTGCGACTGAACATGGGTATGGAGAGGTGAACAGTAAGGTGAATCCAAATCCAATTGATTTAGAGGTTGGTCAACTTCTTATAAGGCTGATTCTACCAGTTCTTCAAGATCTTCTACCAACACTTACTCTTCTAATTGAGGGAAATTTTTCTTCTGATACTCTCTTCTAGGTAGGACATAAATAATAGGTAATCCTCCTATATTTTTCACATATGCCCTGGTAATTCTTCTTAAATCATCAACCACTTCATTATTGACAGGATACAGATACCCTTTCTCTTTATCTTCAGGAGTGGGTTTGTGAAGCAAACTACTTTTAGAACTGTCACCGGTGGAGTGATTTTGAGGAAACGGGCTTCCTCGGCCAGCCATGCACTGGTGGCCCTTCTTCTATTGCCAAAAACTATTGAGGCCTGGAAAATCGCAGGTAACAACAGTTAGGGATTCTCCCCAATAAACGTTCCCAATTAGCCCGTTACTGTTTGGTATGGGGAATCCATCCATTTTACGGTCTAGCTACCATAGGTCAAGTAACAATTAAAGTGCTTTACCGGTTACGACCCAATCCACCGTGTATGTTTTTAGTTTTTTGATGTTTACGGTATAATGTGCAAGTTCCTAACTAAAATCCAGATGATAGAGATAATGAAGACGGTCACAATGTGATGTGCAGGTTCTTACCTCTCATCTTACCTCTCTCGCATCTAAATCACAAACAGCAAGAAACTAACTAAGACTTACTAACCTATCCCTAGGGAGCAAAATTATCATTAATGGTGAGTAATGTACTGTAACGCATGCATAAAGAAAAATCACAGATAGTTGTTAATGTTTCAGAACACATGAACATCAATAGAAATATAAACAACAAGATAGCTTATTGTTAATTAAAACCTTCATTACTCAATGTGGAAATTTCATAGAATAAACCAGAGTACATTCATAACATGAAAGTAAATTCAATGAGTTAGAACAATCTTATAGTTAATGGAAACAAGCTGAAAAAGAAATAGTTCATATCCAACTGGTCCATAGCAAACATTTGAAAAATCCACAGAACTTTCTCCAGCAGAAACATATGACTCTTTATTGTAAAATGAAATACTTCTTCTTACAATACTCTCTCAAGATAGTCTAGAAAAAAGGTCTCGCTACATCTAAAACTCTCCTATATTTATACAAAAAACAAGACTCTTGGGCTACCCCTCATTGTCTTTTGAGCTTCCCCAACCTTTCATTTTTGAAAATTTTGTCTCGTAGCTTATGCACATAATTAATACAATATATTACATTTCAAATCAAAATTTCCAAAACACTTTATGAGGAGGGGCCAGCTTGCTCACTAATGAACTTCTTCCATGCATGAGCATCTGCTGCTATGCCTTCAAACCGGAAGGCTCAAGAAATCGAATATTGATTTCATATTTAGCAGCTTGGGTTTTTACCCCCTCTATCCTAGCAGGACTTAGGTACAGCTGGTCTTCTAATAGATGTATGCTCACTGCTGCATGTGCCACCGCATTATTCAAGATCCATTCATCTAAGTCCTTGACCTACTGTATTTCTTGCTCATCTTCTTGATACCTGTCCTGTAGATGTTTTAGAAACAATTCATGCTCTGGTAGCACATCCAATCTCCTTTCCACAGAAGTCTGACATCGATTGTATGTAGAAAGCATTCTCCTGCAATATTCAACACATGCTCCCTTTGTATTTTTCACGGTTTTCTTGAACTCTTCTGCTACATTAATCGCAAATTCCAGTAACTCATACTCCTATTTTAAAATTGGATGATCCGTTACTGCTAGCTCCGCAAGAGATTCCTTATTTGTTTCTTCCTAGACCATTCTTCCTTTTAGAATCTCCAAAATATCCTAATACCTATACAAAAGGTAGGAAGTGGTGTCTATAATCTCCTCTAGTCCTGTATCTATCTACAAAATTTTACACCTTTCCTCCTCTATGCGTATCTGTATTTGGTGGATCCTTTTTCTTTGAATCAGAACGTGCTCTTTCAAAGGCTAAATGTCGGTTTTCTGCTCCATAGCATCCTTAAGTGATGCAGTCAATGAATTGTTTTACTCCTCTAAGGCTGCCACCTTCATCTGATACTGCTTATCCTTTTCCTCTGTGGTAGCCTTCTATGTTTCTAACTCAGCAACCCTGCTCTCCAACCTGTTCTTCGCTGCACTTAAATTCCCATATGATACCTTAAGATCATCCCTTTCAGTTTTTAACATCTGATGTTCTAGCTATAGCTTTTGCAATTCAACTAAGCTAACCTGAGCATTCTTTTATGTGTTCTCTGCAGATATTTCTAAATCATTCTTATCCACTTGCGGAGTCTGGTATTCCGTTCTTGAAGTCTTGACTTCACTCATCATATCTTCATACTTCATTTTCAGCTTTTGACTCTCATCTCTTTCCTTCTTTAATGTTTCCTTTAGTTGGGCCGCATTCTTTCATGACTCCTCTAGATCGATCATGAGCCTGTCCACGTTATCTTCAGTTGCTAGGATTAAAGCTACCCCCGCTCTTGCGACCAACTGTGGATATTTATGCATACCATGTACCAATGTTTTATCTGTTACCATTTTTCTTGACTGTTCTCCACTATTGACCTTTTTCTCAGTTCTTTTTACAATTCTTTTCTTTTCTTTATCGTAAAAAATGGTACTAAAATCAGGAACCTCCTCCCCTTCGGTAGGCATGAAAGGGATCAAATTTATCTCAGAAAATGAAGCTTGTTTAATATGCTGCCAGAAGATGCAGCAGGTTTCGAGGGATCAGGATCATATTGTCCTTGTTCTTGATCTATTTGATCTTGCACTCCTTGTGTATCAACTTGCTCTGTAGTCTGCTGATCTTTTTAAGATCCTCTTAGTCTCAAACCCTCACTTTCTTCTTGTTTCTTCTTGATTTCAGCTTCTTGTTTTCTCTTTCTTTCTTCCTCTTCCTTCGTAACTGCTTCCTCTGCAGCTTGCTTCATTTCTTCTTCTTCATTCTTCAACCATCTTTTTGCTTCCTGTGCTAGCCTTCTAGCATCTTCTTCTCTATTCTTTGCCTCTTCCTCTTCCAATTTCTTAGTCTTTTCCAAAGTTTTTCCCTTTCCACCCATAGTAGTTATTTTTTGTTTGAATCTCTTCTTAAGGCCGGTTATGTTCTTCGCATTTTGGAACGTCTCCTCATCCTTGTCCCAAAAATCAGTATATTCAAAATGAATTCTTCCTTCTTTGCAGTAGTCTGCTACTTTCTTGTGGGAGTCATTCTTGTGAAAATTCATTTCGCCAAAACGAAAATATTCAAGCTCCTTAACAAATTCTGTCGCCTGCTTTACTATTGAGAACTTGTAGCTGCCAAGCAAGAAAGTTACTGTAGGATATGTTGTTTTTTTATGCTCAAACAGAAAATTGCCTACATCGTCAATATACAGCTGCCTAACCGCCTCCTTGAGGAGTACATAATCTATGGCATACTTTGGTAGTAGGGAAGGAGCTCTGGAACCACTGTACATCCTTACATACAACCCATCTTCCATCAAATAGTAATCTCCAAACTCTTGTATGACTTTGAATGCCTCTTCAGACATGCAATTACATTAAGTCAAGAAAATGAGGGTATATAAGGGCATAATGAAATGCTCACAAATTTCTCTATAATAACTATGGTACTTATGTGCCCATAACAATTTATAGGCTGTGTACACTGGGGTTCTGTCCTTCTCCTAGTTACATCTCAAAGCAGGAAAAGATTGAGTGCACAATATTGAATCAATTAGAATAGAGCTCATATAAAACTCTGACTTCTTTTGAGACACCCCTCCTAAGGCTGTTTATATACATGCAGAGAGGTTGTTTGACACTATATTTTCCCAGTTAAAGATGGTTCCCTAGGTGGCTACAAAGAAAATAATTGGTATCCAACTTATCTTGAAGCTCTTCCCATGTGCTCTACCAAAAATCATATTCAACATCAATGCAATGAACCTGTAGGGAGCACGGAGAGTAGAGATGTCATACTCTCCGAAAGGTCTAGTTCAGAAATTATTTCCGGGTATCATCATTCTTTTTACAGTCTCCACCAAGTCCATAGCTATCTCCTTTAACCAACTTTCTATCAAATAAACTTGGGGTGAGGGTAGATGATAAGCCATAGAGACATATGCAGGGCTATATGCAATGTATCCTTGCTTAGCAGTGTTCTCCAAAATCAGTGTGTTTACATCTACTCTAGGCAGAACCCAGCCTATCACTTCTAAACAAGGAAATAACTCAGGCCTCGTAGCTACTTTCATTGGGGCTGATTTCTCAATGTTGGCATAGATGGTTAGCTCCTCAAAACCGACATCAGGTACATTCTAGCTGGCAATCATTCTACATATTTCTCCCCACTTGTAGTCTAGTTCGACCCCAGTAGAGGCTTTAGTATCTTCATAGATAAACTCTACTTTGGTGATGATCTCTACTTCGGGCTCTCCTTCAACCATAGGAGCTTTCTTCTTTTGTCTCTTTGACATGTTTTCGTTATAACAATCAACCTATCACATTCAAAACATGTTCTTAGACCAACCGAGCTATTAACAAGTGTTTTAACAATAAACAGGAAAATATATCAATTTATTTACCTCCTCAACATGCATGCTGAAAAATAAATTAAACATAGTATTTAACAAATGAAAGAATCAAGGAGAAAGAAAAAATATCCTGCAGGCCGCTTCCTAAAATGCCTAAGCTCTACTGTCTGAAAACTTCACTTCATCGAAAAATCCTCCATCTCAACTCGGGTCATATCAAACTAATCCTCAGTCAAATATAAGGATGTATCAGACTAATCCTACCGCTCGTCCTCAAAACCAAACTCAAAAATACTAAACCCTATGCAGCGCTCGTCCTCGATAAAAACCCTAAACCGACCGAAAAGGAAAAATCCTCCACAATCCCATGGGATAAGGTAAACGCATGAACAACGGCTTAATACCCCTGGCCGACCATGGAAAAACCAAGAAACGGGTGTTGCAAACAACGAAACGCTTATCTGCAACTGTGCCCTAACCCCTCGCGCTGGGGCAAATGCGTCCATAACGGAAAAAAGATCAAACAGACTTGGGATTCTCCCACTAACGAAACTGTAAACAACTTAAACCTCTCACCCTCCTAATAAAAACAACCATGAAAAACCGTAAGGGGTAAGAAATCATTTATGCGGACAACCCTAACCAATGGGAACCCTAACCAATGGAAAACCTAATGGTTCCCAAATCAACCAATACAACCAAAAAGTAACATCGTGGTTTACCTACCTAGAAAATAGCGACGCAGTCAACGGGATGGAACAAACTTCCATGGGAGCAAAGTGAACGAACCAGGTTTTGATAGTTGGGTGCGCACGAACGGTGCAGATGACACGAACCAATGCAAAAAACAAGTCAAATACGAATAAAACAATAAAAAACACGCCCTCATATATATATAACATTCAGCGGGAATCTATCGGCGGTCAAAAACCTATCGGCAGCCAAAACCTAAATAAATCGGAAGGATACATCAGAGGACTGCCGCAAGTGCGGGTGCAAACCAAACTACGGGCCCGGGATACCTTAAGTCCATCGAACATCAGAAAGACTAACCACTAAGCCCGGAACATCAAAACTAATTTTCCTCCACAACATCGGCAACGTATAGTTGTATCATCGCGGCTTTCCTTGTCGGAACGGCTGTCGAAACTCGGAAAGACTAAACTCTAAAGAGTTGGCGAGGAAAAACAAACTGTTTCGGAACGTCTCAGCACTAGTTTCCCGCAACGTCGGTAACAACAAACACTAGGACTCTGACTCACTCCTGTTAAACATCCCGACAACGATAAAAAAACGTAATCGGATATAAAAACCACTAAGTGTTAAGCTCGGAAAAACGAAAAACGAGGAGAAAAGAACTTGAGGTTCGATGTATCGGCGAGGGAATCTGAAGTTCGTCCGGCAAGCTTGACAACTGGCCTCCGCAACGTCGAAAAGATAGTCTACTATGCTTCCGATATCAGAAGGATAGTCGACTAGTCTTTCGATACAGAAAATGAAACAGACCAAGTTTTTAAAGGAAAAAATTGAACTTCAGGGCAGCCTCGGTGAAAACAAAATACTCCTAGGCCAGATTTAATAAAAGCAAATAGAAGGAGAGGCCCTAAAATTGAAAATTTTGGGGAAAACAGTTGCAGCTGCAACAGAACTCAAGAGAAAAACACTAAGAAATAAGGTCACCCTATAACAACATGAACATGCTAAGCTTGAGAAGACCAAGAATTAGGACATTGAAGGAAGACTACGAATTAGGATATGGAAGGAGTTGCCACTTAATTTACAACTAAGAAAATAGAAGGTGGAGGAAGGAGGGTAAAAAATAATTTAACAAATTTACTAAGTTGAACTAAACATGGATTTTAAAAAGTTTATTGTTGATTGGACGATCTAAAAGTTTTAATGTTTTAATACTAATTTAGCTTAAGAAGGAAACAAAGCACTAAAAATAAAGAAAGTAAAATGGTTTACAATTATGTTAAAGTCCATGGAAATAAAACATGAGGAAATAAACCAAAGTTGAAAACTAAATCTTTCACTTTCACAAACCTAGACAGTAATGAGAAATGTATCAACCAACAAACTTTATTGCCCATTTTCTTTTGGTGAAAGTCAAGAGCAAAGAGAAAGAAGACACACTACATATTTCCATGAAAGATTTATTAATTTCCTAGGTATATTTAGAGCCTCTAGCTAAGTGGTTTAGAGGACTACTACTCAAAGCTCAAGTGAAAATTACAAAGAGTAGGCAATGAATAGCATGTCTAGATCCTCCAAAATGCAGATGTTAAGTGCTAAATTACTTGCAAAAAACAAGGATGTCCCTTCCTCTACAGAAAATATATAATAATAAAAGCACTCTTCTCTAATCAAATAGTGAAAGATAACATGGAGTACATGAATTCAACAACACAACGGGTACCTCACTATAATATCTCGCCTTATCAAAATCAATTGTCCTCTTTTTAGGGTGATTAAGAAGACCTTGATCAAGGTTGTGTGAAACCAACAATGTTAGATCCAAAACAACCTAGAAGATACAAAGAGTTTAAAGAGATGCTGAGAAGGAGATCAAAAGTAACATAAAGCACTAATCATGAGTGCAATTACATTGAACAACAACATGAACAAAGCTATAACTTTGCATAAGTGAGGGAGAGGGTGGCCTCTTGTTGACACCTAAGAAGGGTCACCATTCAATGAGGCAAAATGCCTAAACAAAAAATAAAATAACACTTGATCATCCAATATGTAGCAACTTGCATGGAAGTAGAAAGAAAGGAACCTCTTAAAGAGCTTGAGGAGGAAATAGATAAAAAGCGAAGAAAGCCAAGGAAAGCCAAGAGGTTAATAATGCCAATAATCAAAGGCCATCAAGAGATCCAAAAGTGATGATGACAGAAGCACAAGGAATGACAAAAAGGCCAAATTATGTTTGTTATAGAGGAATATGTGCTTTTGCGAGGGATAATGTTTGGGAAGGGAGATAATGAAGTAAAATACCTTAGTTGTGTCAAGTCCTCTCTCACAATGATATCCCTAAAATATAATTATTGATTCATTGAAGGCTTCTAGGGACGCAACAACTCATGTTGTGAATTCACCCACAATTAGTGGAATTTATCCATATATTTATGGATGTTTCCTATGCATGCTACTATCCACTATGTTAGAAATTGTCCCAAGATGTGAATGTTGATTCCTTGAATTCCACTGTGAACCCTATCAACTCATGTTGTAAATTCACTTGCTATCGCTCTAGTTTGTCCAACCATGATTTAGCCTTTGCAACATCCCTCGAACTTGTCTTATCCCTTTGATGACTTTGCTCGCTTTAACCCTCGGTTGGAGTTCAAGAAGATTGAAGAGAGGAAGACTCATCTTTACTTATTGATTAATCGTTTTCAAAGGATCTCTCCAAACCTTCATATAAAACATTTATATTTATAGTTAACTTAAGGATTACTCAGTTATTGTTTTAAAAAATGCCTTATAAATCATTTGTATCTCACATTTATTCAGTGTAAAGGCTATTCACCACTCATACCCTAAACACATGTCATGAAAACCATACACACAAACATAAATTGATAATCATGAATACGGCCTTACAAACCATTTTTCTCCGCCACATTTATTCTAGTGTAAAGGCTATTCACCACTCATACCCTACACACGTCATGAAAATCATTCACACATTCATTTATTGATAAACACATGTCATGAAAACCATTCACACAAACATAAATTGATAAACCATGAACATGGAATATTGGTAAACCGGCATAGATCCAAATCCTAAGCTGTATCAAGCACCGAGAGGGATCAAATCTCTCGAGGTGCAAACCTCTTATTAAGTATTGCACTGAAGGAGCTATTGATTTGATTCAAACTGTAACAAACGTTACAACATAATATGGACAAATCTCCCTCATACAGGCTGTAAAGCGCCTCCACATAACGTTACAAGATCTCCCTCATACTGGGTTGTAGAACACCTCTCGAGGTAACAACCTAGTGAGTTATAAGTACGAGAAAGCGTTACACAGTTTTGGAACAAGGCGGCTACAATGGCCATAACTTCGAATGCGTGCAAACTCCACACTAACGCAGCTATTAAGTTCCTCTCCTCCTGCCCTCCCCTCCTCCATTCCCACGATTCTAGCATTAAAAAGGTCACCTAAACATTTAACCTCTACAAAATCTTTCCACCATTTACAATATCCACAACGTCCCAAGCTTTGCAGCATAAACATAAATTTGTGCAGTCAGTGTAGATTTTTTTGTGGCAGGGTTTAAGCGCCAGAAGAACGCTCTCCACCTCCGCTGTAGTTTGGCACACGAAGAAACAATGGAGAAGCAAGTTGAAGAGTTCAAGCAGCAGTTGGAAGATTCTGGAAACGTGAAAGAGCGCCTGCGTAGTATTGTTGCTGATCAGGGATGATTTTAAGGAATTATACTTATTTAAAAGTGTATAAATGTTGGTGAATATTACCAATTCTTAAAACGCCAACTATAAAATGATTGTCGATATTTTTCAAAAAATATTTTAATTTCCAAGGCTTTTATATCGTTTATATAATAATTTGGCAATTTTTAAGGTGAAAAAATTTTATTCCATCAAAATTGGGCGAAACAGGGCTTCAAAAAATGCAAAATGCAAAATGGGGAATCTTTTTTGGGAGAAAAACATGGAAAAATAGCCCAATGGGCTAAAATTCGCCCATAAAATTATCCCTCTTGCTGATCTTCTTCAAGTTCATTATTCCTCACTTTCTCCAGGTATTTTTGGCCACATTTCTCATTCATGTTTAATTTAGAAGGCTTGAATCTTGTGCCTGCTCAACTTGAATTGAATAGGTTTTATACAGTTTTTGCCAATGTTGGGTTCAGAGTGAATACTCTGTCAACTGAGTTATGGGCTCAAAATATGATCAGAGAAAATGTAATTGAAGAATTCTAACAGAAGAACGCGAGAAGCAGCTCATATGGTTACCAGTACTGTTAAATTTGATTTAATCCAATTAATTTAAATATTAAAGGCCACCGGGGGCAAGAAATAGCCGATGGGATTCTAAAGAATACAAAGACGAGAGCATTGGGAACTGTAAAAGTTATAAAAGACTACACGGTGAGTGCCGAAACAGATACAATCGAACCCCATGGAGGAAGGTTTAAAGGCCACCAAGGCAGATGTCCAAAATTTGAGATTTGTCATGTGTCCTTTTAGGCAAAGAATCAGTTGAGAAGGGATTAATTTAAAGAATGTGAGAAGATCTCTAGCCCAGGTTAGGCAACAGCTGTAGCTTGCAAGATTAATTAATTCAGTGGGTTATCAGTACCATTGGATAGGAACTAGGAAAATACCAATGGTATGTACTGGGATAACCCCAGCACACATCAACCATACATTTCCTGAGGCTGCCCTTATTTGGGGCATTACAATGTAAACAAAACAAACCCTAATGTCCCAGATCTGACCTGAAAGAATTAAATAATGCAATGGGTTGTTACTAGCATGTGCTTATTTGGGGCATTACAATATAAACAAAACAAACCCTAATGTCCCAGATCTAACCTGAAAGAATTAAATAATGCAATGGGTTGTTACTGGCATGTGATAAGAACCAGGAAAATATTAACAGTATGCTGTAGGAACAAGTAATTACCTACTACACATGAACTAAACACTTCCTGCAGTTACTTGCGTCATTACAAAGCAAACAAGACAAGCCCTAATGGAGTGTAGTCTCCTCATCATTAGAGGACAATACTGTTACTAGCATGTGCTTATTTGGGGCATTACAATGTAAACCAAACAAACCCTAATGTCACAGATCTAACCTGAAAGAATTAAATAATGCAATGGGTTGTTACTGGCATGTCATAAGAACCAGGAAAATATTAACAGTATGCTGTAGGAATAAGTAATTACCCACTACACATGAACTAAACACTTCCTGCGGTTACTTGCGTCATTACAAAGCGAACAAGACAAGCCCCAATGGAGTGTAGTCTCCTCATCATTAGAGGACAATACTGCAACGTACACTTAGGTCTCACCCTTGGGACATTACAAAGCAAACTATAAGAATCCTAATGCAGAATTATGATTGTTCCACCAAGTTTTCGGGGACGTGTGGAAGCACTCAAGATTTTAGGGAATGTCGGAGGCCCTGCCTGAAATACTAAGAAATATACATTAAAATATATAGAACTGAAACATTATTCATTGAAATCGTATACAGAACAATGTGCTAATAACATTCATCATTACATGCAACCAAAATTATCTGAATTTTGTTGAGGCCTGACGAATATGGAATTGGAACTGACTGGTGTATCAATTTGTGAAAAAAATAAAAAAATATTCAAAATCCAATAATATTCATGGACACACATCAATGTAAATCCAAACCATTAGACGCCAAAGATGCAAAACTTGCCCATGTGTATAGTATGTAAGTACTAAGGTTGAATATAGCAAAATGGTACCAAGTGCGAATTGCAATACATATCTTGTACTCAACTTGCCCATGTGTATAGTATGTAAGTACTAATGTTGAATATAGCAAAATGGTACGAAGTGCGAATTGCAATACATATCCTGTCCTGATCATTGGGGTCACCCTCTGCCTCCTTGTCTAGCCTTTGCCTCTACCTCAATCCTCCAGAAACATTAGTCAACACTGTCTAAATTTGATGAAACGGCCTAGTACAAGCTTTAAAATATGGTAGAAAAATCATAAGATGCCTAATGAGTGATTTTGGCTTGAGTGAAAGGTACATTTTTTTAAAAATCATGATGGCCAAGTTCAACAATCAACACTAAATGCCAATCCCATATCCTCATACATGATAGAACTGAATGGAAGCATTGCAATCCTACCAATCCTGAAATCTTGAAAACTGTTAAGTTTGGTGCATTCTGAATGGTATATGAAATTCTACTTTTTCCATATGAAATTTGATGAAGGTTGGAACCACTTTCAAACATCTTGTAACAATTAATGGTAATGTAAATTTTTTACGTAAAATGATAGAAAAAGAAAGACAAAGGAGAATACCATACTAAAAAGCTAAGTTGCACTAAAGTGGAAACATGTACGAGTTTCGGAAATCGGAACGCTTAGAAATGTGACCCTAAAAAATGGTTACGTTTTTTTAATAGCACATTATCTCACAATAAAATAAGAATGAGAGGTTAATTTGTAGGTAGGTTAAAAAACGATTTAGAGGTTAATTTGTTTTCATTGTCTATAAACTAGGATTTTTTAGATTTCCTATGGATCCCAAGTTGCTCTGGCTCCTTGGAGGTTTCTAAGAAATTTTCGAGAAGTTTTCGTGAGTTTCCAGTACCGATACTGTTAGATATTCAGAAGATTATAGCAGTATATCTTAATTGCATTTATCAATAGGATCACTATAAGATAGACAAAGCACAAAACAACAATACGAGTATTTTTATCTTGGGAAACCCAAATGGAAGAAAACCCAGCAATCTTCGTCTAGAGATAATAATTCTGAGAACAATGTACAATGAAGAGAGAGAGAAATACGGAATGCTTTCCAAAGATAGAAACCCCAAAAACAATCTTCTCCTTCAACAGGTGCAAACTTCTCTCTCAAGTTATGTGGATTTTCACTTGTGCGACTATATGTTATAATGAGGAGGGCGCCTCCTATTTATATTGATTTTCCACTAGAAAAATCACCGGGGCCGACTTCCCTTGGGGGAGCAGTAAAAATATATTTTATACTTTATTTTATCTTTTTTTTTGCTTGCTTTTCTCCCCAAGGTTTACATTGTTCTTTCTAAAGTTTGTATGATAGATTACAACAATTTCAACTCCCGTATGAGGTGCAATATAAGTGCAATAAGAATAGCTTCTGAAGCTGCACAAATTCCAACACTCCCTCTCAACAAGGAAGGTATTCTTCGGTCTTCATCAGCGTCACGATCATCTGGGTTTCATCTGTACGTCTATACTATCACCATCATATATGTACATATTGAAGGTTGTCTTTGAGAAGTGTCCTTATGAATTTGTTCTATCTATATGTCTGAGAGAAGATCTTATGCTACCTGTCTATCTCTACTACCGATGGGATCCTCCCATACTTGTTTTGAGATCATGGATGAGCAAATGTGCATGACCGCCTACTTCTTGTTCGTCTCATCTGTCGATGGGATACTCCCATACCTGGTTGAGAACTTGAACGAGTAGAGGTACCTGTGCAATCACACAGCCATTTACTACCTATCTGACTCATCTGTTGATGGGATTTCTCCCATACTTGGCTAAGCACCTGGATGAGCAAAGGCACATGTGTGAACCCGACCATCTACTACCTGTACATCTCATCTGTCGATGGGATTTCTCCCATACCTGGCTGAGAACTTGGACAAGCAGAGGTACCTAGGAAAAAGCATGGTAAGTGTCTCTTAGTCGTCTCTCCCTCTCAATGAGGGATACATTCTCTTCTACTCCAAGTCTTCCGCAAAATTATTCAAACTTCACCGTGGGAAGAGGCTTGGTGAGAACATCTACAGTCTGGTCATCTGTTGGAATATACTGTAGCTCGACCGCACCTTTCTGCACCATATCACGTATGAAGTGATATTGAATCTCTATGTGCTTTGAATTGTCGTGAAATACAGGATTCATTGACATATGCACATAACTTTGGTTATCACAATGAATCATGGTAGGCTCTGGAATCTGGCCAACCAATCCTACAAGAAGTTTGCAAATCCAAACTGCTTCTCGGGCTACTGAGCTAGAAACCATATACTCAACCCCTACAGTACTGAGAGCTATTGAGTTTTGCTTCTTATTACACCAGGAAATTACTGCATAATCCAGACTAAAATAACATCCTGAAGTATTCTTCCTATCTGTAGTGCATCCGACCCAATCTAAGTCTGTAAACCCTTGCAATTTCAAGTCACATTCTGAATCATATCATAGACCATATCCCACAGTTGCACATAAGTATCTGAGCACATATTTTGCAGTAATCCAGTGAATTTGCCTCAGTTCAAACATGAACTAACTGTGAGCATTCACAGCAAAACATATATATGTTCTGGTGTTCGTCAAATACATCAAGGACCTAATCAATTGGTGATACATAGTGGGATCAATCAAATTTGAATCTGAAGCAAAATTCCTTGGCTTCTTCACATTTGCATCCATTGAGGAAGCTATGGACTTGCAATCCAACATTCTGAATCTCTTTAGTATATCTATGGTGTTTTTTCCTTAACCTAGGAAAATCTCCTTCTGCCTCTGCCATACATCTAATCCCAAGAAGTAATGCATCAATCAAAGATCCTTCATTTCGAACTCATAAGCAAGTTTCTTCTTACACCATACAATAAGTTTCTCATTTCCAGTGAGAAACAAGTCATCAACATATAGTATCAAAATCAGTGGCTCGTCATTCACAACCTTGTAGTAAAGGTTGGGGTCTGCATCACTCTTGGTGAATCCCAGACTCACCAGGAATCCGTCTATTCGTCCATACCAAGCATGGGGTGCTTGCTTGAGTCCATTTAAAGCCTTTTTTAGCTTGCATACGTGAGACTCCTTTCCATTGACAATAAACCCTTCTGGTTGTTCAATATATTCTTCTTCCTCAATAATACCATTGAGAAAGGTTGTCTTGACATCCATATGATGCAACTTCCATCCCATAGCTAAAGCAATAGCAATGATTAATCTGATGGAAGTGTATCGAGCCATAGGAGCAAATGTCTCATCATAATCGACTCCCTCTTTCTAAGAGAACCCTCTGGAAACAAATGTGGCCTTGTATTTTTCAATACTCTCATCTGCTCCATGTTTGATTTTGTATAGCCATTTGGAAGTTACGATTGACTTCCCCTCAAGTCTCGGTACAATCTCCCACACATCATTCTTCATGATGGATTGATACTCTTCTACCATGGCATCCTCCCAAACTTGGTGTTTGGATACTTCTTATAAGAGGTGGGTTCTGAGTCAATGATGTGACTCATCAATGCTGCATAACTGGAGAACCTCTGAGGTCTTTTTCTTTCTCGGAAAGAGCCATGTGAAGCTTTGTGGAACTTCATGCCTCTTTGCATCCTGTAAGGTCTGTTGTGCCCATTGTTAGCACTATTTTGGGCTAAATGGTTGGAAAGGAGTTACACCAGTGAAATGAAGAGGAAGGTCTGAATTTTTTTTATCATGTGACCTAGAGGGGTGTTAATGAAGTTCTTGAGGTGTTCTGAAGGGTTATTCCTTGGTTTGAGATGTAAAATAATTGAAAATGCTGAAGTTTTAACCTTGCAAATGAGTCTGAATGAGAAATCCGCTCAGGGTTATATAGTGACAGAAATGAAGGGCGTGGATTTACAGCAAAGAAGATCAAAGGTTGTAGTTGATTTTGCAAAAGGAAGATGCCTGGTCTAAAGAATTTTTGATATTGGTGGAAGAATGTTAACTTGCAGATAAAATCAGCTATTAAATTGATGAATAGAGACAGATCTATTGTGGACAGAGATTTCGCTGATGGAACGTGCAAGGAGAAATAAAATTGGCGGATTTCTGAAATCAGGTAAGCCCTTCATGTTTCAACGGCTAGGATCAAATGATATTGAAAATCAACGATGCGAGTGGATTTCGCAATCTCAACATGCGCCAACAAATTAAATTTCCAGATCTGTGAAATCCTGTAGGACCCACATATTTCAACGGTGAAGATCAGTCATAGATAAATATCCATGGTGGAAGATCATTTCGCAATGACAACTTGCACGAAATAATTAATTTTCCAAATCTGCGAAATCCCATAGGACCCGCATATTTCAATGGCGATGATCACGGGTAGAAATAGATCTGCGATGGGCATTGATTTCGTAGATACAACATGCACGAAATAATAAACTTTTCGGATCTATGGTATACTTGGATCGCTTAGTTTGATCTGATACACTCACAAACTCCCCCAGAGTGTTTCCAATGTCATCTGAAATCTTTTGTGCCCAATACTCATTGGGAAGAGAGTATAGGATAATCCAGATGGGTGCTCTCTGCATGTCCTCCTGATTCATGTTGAATCACTCTTTCCATGGTTTTAAGAACAACCTAGACGAGAAATAAAAAATATGGCCCCCCATTGAGGATTCTGTCACGTTCTTCCACAGTGAAAAAGCCCTTTGAACCGAGATGCAAATCACAATGGCCTTTCAAGTTTCCATACTACTTGTATCCATTTAATCAAGTCCTTTCTGTCATCCATATCCCTAAAAGCTTCCCTATCAAGGCGTATTCCTTCATATGCTTGATCTTTCCTTTGATATTCTCTGACTTGATAAGCAAAGTTGGGATCTGACTTGTTTTTGAAATACAACTCCTTGGACTGATGACACTACCTCACCCGATTCCTGGGAGGGCGACGCTGCTCCCTCCCCCCTTCAAATCCCATTCGGTTGACTACCCAGCTCCTTTTAGGATCCTTGACACCCCCAAACCCTAAAGTCCAACACCTCCACAAACTCTAAAACTCTATGGTTATTTTAACCATCTCATCTAGAGTGGCGTTGAAAGTTAATGAGAGGGGATTTTTTTTTACAAAATTATGAGGGATATAGTGGAAAGAACATATAGATGTACTTTCCATTTACAGTAGAAATCAATCTGACGATTCATAAAATCAAGTTATAACTAAACTACAATAAACGTTTCTAGAGCACTGGTCAATGAGACCGGTTAGACTTGCAATTGCAAAAACATGCGACAACAAAAAATAATCATTCAGAAAGTAATATTTTTAAACATGTTTTTCTAGAATATGTATATACTACTACAAAGCATATATTTAATATTAATATTAATTTTGTTAGATTTACTTTCTTTCCATATCATTATAAAAATAGATTAATGTTATGTTAATTGTTCAGGAAGATTATGAAAATATGAAAGGATGTACGAGGTGATCTCCAATATATGCCAGTAGAGATGTCCAAAAAAATGTACAAGGAGATGGTCAAAGAAATGAACATAATTGCATCGAAAGAGGAGCCATCTTGGGAACAATGTTCTTCTAATGTATGTAATCATTGAATTTTTCTATTATGTACATATAAATAAATAATTTAGCATAAAATAATAGTAATTTTAGATTGTTTGTTGTAGAAAATAAAATAAAATAGAATTCAATCAACACATAATACCGAAGAAAATGGTTGATTGCCAAGTTTACGAGTAATTGTAATTTCATTATAACAACTTAAGATTTCATATTGGTTATGATCTTTAAATTTTATTTTAATTTTACACCGATCATCATTGGATATCTTCAAACAAGTGATAACATACAAAGAAGAGCCATCAGAAGAATTGATTAAGATTGAGTTAAGTATGGGTTGTGAATATATGTTGGCCAATCAAAAATTAATTGGGGACTTTGTAAATATTTATGTTGTTTTGCTTCTCTGATTTTTTAATTAATAGAGCAACAAGAATCCCTTATATTAAATATATGATTTATGATGAAGTATAAAACTTGCAAAAACAAAGTATGGGGAGGAGCCAATTGAACAATTGTTGAGATGGCATGATCTTTGGTTTTGAAAGAATGTGTATAATTCAAGACACAATTATTTCCTTGATAAACATTTCAATTTACATAATGATCATGTATATTATCTATTTTAGTTTGCATTGTCTACCAATGTACATACACTCATTATACTTTATTTTTATGTTTGTAAAAGGAAGAAGAAGATGGGGAACACAATGGAAGATATGAACAAAAAAAATGGCCAAATAAGTCATGCAAGTAGCTAAGTAGCTCAAGCACTGACAACATCTTCACCAAAGAATGATGATCAATATAATTGGATGTTAATGCAAGCTATTGTATCTTGTCAAATGATTGTTTATGAAAATCATTATTTGACCTATTGATTATTGTGGACCTTTTTTGTTTTCCCATTTTGTATGACAAAGAGCTACTTATTCACATATAATAAAAATATGTTTTATTTTATGACATTATTCAATGTTGTGAAATGTTACATTATTAATTAAATATGGATGATTAACTATTCTAATAAAAAGATGTGGAATATATATAACAAACATTATTTATATTTTAATTTCAATTTATATATGATTATAAACATAAACAATATTTAAATTTTTAATAAATAATATAATAAAAAAATACATATAAGAAGACCTAAAAAAAACTATAAATCAGAGACTTAATAAACCAGCGTAGATCCAAATCCTATGCTCATCCAGAGGGATCAAATGTCTCTAGGTGCAAACCTCTTCTTACGTATTGCACTCAATGAACTATCAACTTTGGTGTGTCCTATATATAACCATTGATTCAAACCAAAAGACACATCTTTTTATTTAAGGTTGCATATAATATTTTTATTTTTAATATTTAATATTATTTATGGTGGAAATATAATTGTTATTATTATTTTTTATTTTGTTAGGAACGAACATTACAACATTTTCCCATACATGGTTTTAAAACCATATGCAAGGCCCTCCTACAACCATGGGTTGTTTAGGAGGCCTTGCACATGGTCTTAAAACCATCTGCAAGGCCCTCCTAAACCATGTACAATAAAACCATGGGTTGTTTAGGAGGCATAGCACATGGTTTTAAAACCATGTGCAAGGCCCTCTTAAACCATCTACAATAAAACCATGGGTTGTTTAGAAGGCCTTCTTAAAACCATGTGCAAGGCCAACATTTTTTTGCGGATAATTCAATTTTTTATTTTTATTATTTTGTTAGGTTGGAACATTACATCTTCCCCATATTATGTAATGTTCCTACCTAACAAAATAATAAAAAATAAAAAATTGAATTATCGGCAAAAAAATGTTGGCCTTAAAACCATGTGCAAGGCCAACATTTTTTTTGCAAATTTTTACTTTTTTATTGTTTTGTTAGGTAGGAAGATTACAACATCTCCCCCATATTATGTTGTTTTTTCTGGTAAACATTTATTTTAACTTATAATTAAAATTTTTATATTTTATTAATAAAAATAACTCTACTACTACAAGATCTCCACCGACTCTAGACCCAATTAAATATTTTATATTAAAAATAATAATTTCTTTATCTAATTCTCTTATACAAACAAATCATACAAAGCATAGCCTCCAAAAATCAATCACCTCGTTCACCAAGTATCCAAAATCAATAACACCTCCTAAACACCAAGTGACTAAACAAAAAAAATACGATTTAATTAAACATTTTATATTAAAAAATAATAATTTTCCATTTAATTTTTTTTAGCAACAAAGCATTGTCTCCAGAATCAATCACACTTCCTTTAAACACAAATATTAAGAGAATACTACTTAATTAAACATTTTATATTAAAAAATAATAGTTTCTCCATCTAATTCTCCACAAATATTAAGAGAATACTACTTAATTAAACATTTTATATTAAAAAATAATAGTTTCTCCATCTAATTCTCTCATGCAAACAAAGCATTGTCTCCAAAATCAATCACACTTCCTTTAAACACAAATATTAAGAGAATACTACTTAATTAAACATTTTATATTAAAAAATAATAGTTTCTCCATCTAATTCTCTCATGCAAACAAAGCATTGTCTCCAAAATCAATCACACTTCCTTTAAACACAAATATAAAGAGAAAACTGCTTAATTAAACATTTTATATTAAAAAATAATAATTTCTCTATCTAATTCTCTCATGCAAACAAAGCATAGTCCCCAAAATCAATCACACCTTGTTTAGACCAATTGAGTAAACAGAAATATAATATTGGCTTTGAAAAAAAAATGTATATTTTAAAAGAAAATTAATTATATCAATATTAATAACTATTTTTATGAATATATTATATAATTTTGATTATTAAAATAAAAATGAATATCAAACTCCAAGAAAAGATAATTCAAACCTCACTTCTCAGGAGATCCAATTTCAATTTTTGATGTCTCTGTTGAGTGTTGATAACGCATATGTGAAGTATTTATATCAGTTTTTCAGAATGAAACATGCATTTTGTATGCAAATAATCTGCGGAAAATGTCAATGTGCATAAAATACAATGGATTCTTTGTCCTGTTAAGATTGCATTGTTGGTCAACCCCTCCAGGGAATAAAATACAATGGATTCTTTCTAAACCAGGGAATAAAATAGTCGGGCCATGCCACAAGACAGTAACGCCTTCAGTATTATAAGGTTCGGGCCTCAAGAAATTATAAAACAAACACGAACGTTCTGACCGATTCTGGGTTTAGAGATGAAGAATTTTGAAACTTTCTACGCTTCAAAGCAGGCGAACTTGAATATTTCAGCGCCTCTGATCTTGAACTCCGTCAAGAGCTTAATCCCATAGTTCTATGGATTTGCTTGGCATCCCTATGAAAATGTAAACGATTTGTCCTCGAACAGAGCGGGAATCGAACCCGTGATTTCAAATTGTATAGCTATATCGGCCTGCGACCCCGAAATCATTGCAATAAAAGAGCAGTGAAATGGGCAATTCAATTCTATATTTATATGCAATCTGTGGTCTTATTGTCGTGCTTGGCGTTAGGGCTCAGCTAAACGATATCTCGCCAGCAAACGATCTAATCTCTCACTTTTCGATTCCTGCATATCAACGAATTATGGAAATGACAACCAACCTCACCAACGAATTGGCCAGGAATTACGATTTTTGCATAACAAACATGTAAGCCCTGTGTTTTTTTTTTCGGCTGTACCTGTAATGAAACTTTTTCATTATCGTGTTATCTGGAAGATCTTAGTCCTTTATTTTTCTTTTATTATATATGCAGCCAAGAAGACAAGAAGGATGCATTTAATTTCTCTTCAAACATGGACTTCATAAATAATTGCATCTTGGAAACGAAAGGTATGGTTTTTATCATTCATCTTTTAGTTTGGGTGGCTTTTCACTTAATGTTTAATAGATCCCTATGAATTTATGCTGGTCCTCGTTGAACCCCAGGGAGTGAATCAATATCTTATATTTTCAGCAATTTTCTGTTTGTGATATTATTAATCTTAAACATCAATTAATATTAAACGCTTATCAATATATGAACATATAAAACATTGTGTGCAAAATAATTATAAAACTTAGATTACATATTGTAAGGAGATATCAATTTCCAATGTTGGCATGAGCATCTACTCGCAGATTTTGCAGACACAAATCTGACAGAAACACCAACATGTAAAGACACTACTTGAACATATCATAATCAGTAAGCACCAACTTGCACACTCAGACATCAACCTGTCTGAAAAATGTAAATACAAATTCTATCCTACACCAACTCAAATCTGCACTTCCACTATTCTATTGTTCTTCCTTGCACATTCAACTTTGCAAACTTTTTTAACACATAGCTCTGCAGTTCTTTCACAGCTTTTTTTGGGCGCTCAGTTCTACCCTTCTACCATAGCTCTTCTTTGCCACTTATCTTTGGGCTTTATCTCTTCAAAAATTATCTTCAAATACCCCTGAAATTTCATATTGACAAATTTATTTCCCAGAGTCCTAACACAAACCCATCTCACCTTGGGACTCCTACGCACCTCTAGGTTTGTATAGCCGGAGAATGCATATTTTGTCTAACGCTTGGATTCATATGCACCTCGAGGTTACTCAAACTGGAAGATGCATATTTTGTGTTCAATGGGGGCAAAATTGTAAAGTTGAGATATGCAAGTTTGATGTGGGTTTTGATACATCTGTGCTAGTGTCCATATTCAAACAGAAACCATCTAGATTCAATGTACTGTTACATGTTAATGGATCACTGCACTCTCATATGGGCCGTAGAATGCAACTCACTCGTTTGATGCTATGCACTATTAACTTTACCAGTTGTCTAAACAGAGGACTTTTTGACCTCTGATTCAGGTTGGTTTTTATCAGTTTTTTATTATGAATCTTCACAGAATTTTCAAAAAGCTTTAAAACAACTGTAAGATCTTACAGAGTGGGGATGTTGGGGTTTTCCTTATCTGATTTTATTTCTGAGTTTAAATCGCCCAACAAGCAACAGAAATTACAAATTTTGTGAATTAAATTCACCAGATTCGGGCAAAAAACAGCCTAAAAGTCAAAAAGTTCAAAAAGTTAGACAGCTCTGTGTTTTGAAAAAATACAAACTATATATATATTGTTGTTATGGACACCCGTGAGTCTTGAAGTCATTAAATATTAGAAAGATATTATATTCAGGTAAGGCAACTCTAAGACACCAACTGAACAGCTAGACAGAGCAAACCAGGAGAAACAATGTATGCACAGCATACTTAACTGGAGAATGAGGATTTTATTCAATTTCTGATTCATATATACATACAATTGCAGAGTTTCATACAAAAATTGTCGTGACATTTGGTTTTACAAGCTGTTTCATTTCTGGAGTCTATTCAAACTATTGGACATACTCATATTCAGATGTAAACAATTTGGCTACCTATTCCTAATATTCCCACTTCTCCAAATTATTCTCTGTTAGCAAGTTGAAGCTGCTCTTGCAAAATTAAAACCTTCATCATGAACGTTTTCCTTGTCTCACTGAGCTACGCCTGTGCATTGCCTTTTTCAATTTGATCATGAACAAAATGATACACCACTTCAGTGTTGTCAGTTATTGCATGTAATCTTAGTGAGGTAGGCAGAAAACCAACAAAGAAAGAAATTCTGTTAAAAATTCTGACAACAACAATCAGATTACACATTAAAAAATGGAAATAATAAAATTTCACAGCGAACACTTGATCAGACAACAACAATTAGAATTTGCTTGTATTTTAGAATTTAAACCAGACAAATAAAATTACAGAGCTGTTCCACCATTACAATCTCTTGATTTTAGCCTATGGACTCTACACAGTCCATTTATTTCGTAGAGCCCATAATAATCGTTCTGTATACTGGCAACTAATACCAATGCTCCGAATTGAGGACGAACAACCCCCCAGTCTCACACGACAAACAGGGAATGCGATTTATTCTTTAAAATCAGAAACCCGAGATTCAACCATTACAGGGCCTGAACATCAATCCCCTTCTTCTCAGCGGCATATAATGGCAGTTGATTATAAACAGCGGTCCATTCACATTTATGAAAATTGAATCCAAGATAGTGTCCAAGTTCAAATTTGGAATCATGGGAGTGGCTAACGGTTTGTAATCTATCGTCTAAAACCATTCCAGGGTCTCCATTGTGTACTTCCCCTGTCCACGGAAGACCTCACATGTACGGTGTACCCTGCCAAACCTCTAGAACCCAAGAAAAATTGCATAAGGTTGATATCCTTCGTGTCGAACTCGCATGCCAACTCTATCTCACACTAGTCTATGAACTTCTTAGAACTACTTGTAAGTATCAAGTCATCTACATACAAGACAAAACAAGCAGAGTAGAGCTATACGACAAATAGTAAAGACTGGGATCTACAATATTCTTAGAACTACTTGTAAGTATCAAGTCATCTACATACAAGACAAAACAAGCAGAGTAGAGCTATACGACAAATAGTAAAGACTGGGATCTACAATAGTTTTGATGAAGCCCAAACCTATTAGGTGCTCATCGATCCTTGATTACTAAGCATATTACTAAGCATGTGGTGCTTGTTTTAGTGCATAAAGGAACTCCTTTAATTTGCTTATGTGGACCTGGTTACCCCTCATTTTGCATGGGTGACCACTTGTGATTTTTATCACAATTTCAGGAGGGGGTTACATGTTGATACAGATTTTGAAGCCATGGGTTTTTTATGTTGGAGCTTTGTTTCATGTTGTGATGGATGCTAGTAGCTATGGTATGTGACCTGTCATGGTTTTTTGCTTTGTAAATGGATGATTCTATGAGGCTTGATGGTGCAATTCACCCACATGTGTCACATTGATCATCTTCTTCATGAGCACTCTTGTCACTTGGATGGATTGTATGGTGCGGAGCTTTCCTAGCACTCTTTCTCATTGGATGATCTTCATGCTTATTGATGTTGTGTGACTGTGCTCTTTTAGAGCACTTTTGTCCCTAGGCCCTTGTTTGGGATCATAGCATGGTTTACCATCACTTCCTTATGAAGGGTTCTTGTTTCTTAGCATGAGAAGGCCCTTGTTTGGAATCATAGCATGGTTTACCATCACTTCCTTATGAAGGGTTCTTGTTTCTTGGCATGAGAAGGACATATTGGCATGAGCAGGACATCTTCTCAATTGAACACTCTCATCGCTTTTCACTCTTCGTACACGAGGAGGCATATCATTGTTTAATGATAGGGTCATCCCCTATTTCTAGGTGTTAGTTGGCTATTGTGGACGCTTCTTGAATTGGTTGCTCTTATTATTTATGGATGAGCTCCTTGGTTTATGGATTGATGAGTTGGCATGGAGGTTGGGTTTTGATTGTTATGTGGACATTCATTGCACATGTGTTGAGGTTGCTCCACACTTGATGGAGTATTGCACATGTATCTATTTGTTTGTTGAGGATTTGACCCCTTGATGTATGGAAGGAACTGTAATGTCATGGACCCTTATGATAAGGCAAAAGGTTCTAAGATTTAGTTTAAGAACGACGGAATAATGTTAGGAAACTAACCATTAAATGATTAGTTAAAGTTCTAACTTTAATTAACATTACTAAGGTTGGGTTACTTAATTAAACAATTCGTCGCCCTTAGTTAAATAATCTCAACACTTAATAAACTTTATCAACTTTAAGTTTAAGTTCATATACACATTCAGTGCATGAATAATGAATCTATTATCATAGTGTGATTAAGGCCTACATTAAATTTTTATACTTTGTAAAGATTATTGAAAATATAGTTTATAATTGTCAAGTGTTGTGTCGTTAATTGTTTGCATATTTATTTAGTTTGTGGTGTTGTTCGGTATGTGATTTAAATGAAAATAAACACTAAGGAAAACACACATCAAAAAGCATATGTAGGTTGTAACCTACAACCACACCACAACCAAAGCAGAACAAAAGGCAGTGGGTTGTAATCTCAACCCACAAAATCACCTCCCAATGGTTGTCCCCTACAACCATTTTTCACTAATATATTTTAGATTGCATGGTTGTCTACCTCAAGCCATCAATCAATATTACATTTAGATTAAATTATCAAAACTCATATCTGCAAATAGAATTAGATCCATGCATAGAACATTTTCAATCTAACAATTGGTGCGCTCAACCTGGCACTGGGAAAACTTTTGGACCAAAGAAATCTTTTTCGATTAAACGAAAGGCGCCCCTTACTGGAAATGTTGTTCCATATACAATGGAATAGGTCCCAAAGCACAAAAATGAACAAATATTGGTGAACCAGAACATATGGTTGTGTTCCTCCTAGTACAGTAGAGTCATAGTTACAGTTTTTGAAGAAGAGAAAGAAGATCAGAATGAATATCATCTCAGATTCGAATCCTACGGAGTCCATTCTTCCTATAACCAGATTATGACATACAATAATCAAGCATATATATAATTCAATTCAGACATCTTTACACACAATCATCATAATAATATGTTAAAACATAAATAAAATCATATGAGAAATACTTATCTCAAGATACGGGCAACTGGATGTAGCAGGATGACTTTCCTCCCAACCATAGACATCGTCAAGCCTTCTTCACTTGAGCAGGTCACCCCCAAGCTGAGACCATGGATCCACGGGTATATGAACACTTAGTCTAGCAACTCTTAGAACTATCTCTTCTTAGAACCACAATGCTTCCCACTACTACTTTCTTATCAGTCTCCACTTCCTATGGGATATGACCTAGCTCGCAATTCCCATTTCCTAGTTTCATGTGTGAGAACTTGGACTAGTAGAGTGATAGAATAGAAGCAAAGGTAAAACAACTAGACTAACTTTAAGTCTCAATACACTCCCAATACTACCAAGATTCCCAACATGGATAGATAACACAAGTCACATGGTCTAAAGCTCAAGATTAACTTCAACAAGGAGAGGGTATATGAATTTATAGCACAAGGAGGCCAACTCTAACCCAAAGGGATCAACTCAAATTAGAGAGAGGAAAGGATTAAGATTCACCATGGAGACTTAACTTGAATTAGTGGAGTGGTGGCTTAGTGAAAATATTCACTTTCCCGAATTAGCACAATGAGGAGGAGTTAACATAATGGTTATCACCTCTTGCTTTGATACCACTTGGAGCAACTGTATCCGATTGGTCGGTTAATAGTCGAATTTGACTTTCATATTGAATGATAAATAAGAATAATGTATTAGATGATGATATTACAATGGTGTCTTGGCCTTAAATATGGCTTGGACACTTGATGATGAGGAGACGCCTCCTTTCATAATAACTTAATTAACCTAACTATTAATTATTTAATTATTTAATTATTATCTTATTTTATGTTCGTTACATTGCCACTCCCTTTAAGGGAGCTTTGTCCTCAAAGCTTGCGTATTTCCTAATGTCATCCTTCATTCTGAATCGGTGTTGGTATTAGAATCGGACGAGATTTCTGGTGCAGAGACTTGCACTTCCTTTCCATTGATGATTCTGCAATGTATTTTCTGATTGTTCCTACATTTATAGCCAGGGGTCTAGTCATCATCGCATCGACGACATGTTTTTCTTCTTTTTTTCTATTTTCAGAGTAACTGTTAGATGACTCCGACCTATTTTCCATTTCATAGGCATGTGATTGAGGTTTGTGACATTGATGGTCGGGTGACCAAGTATCTTCACAGTACCTACATTGTGTCTCTTTTTCTTGTCGATAACGGTTATCACCTTTTGTTCTTATTCCTTCCAATTTGCATTCTACGGCTTTGGCTTTATATCTTGCTACTTCTACATTAGGTATGTCATGTAACTTTAACTTTTTTTGGAGGTATGGTTTAAGACCTCCTCAATAGGTTTCGATCCTTTGCTTGTCAAACAACCTAAATACTCGTGTCGATAAGGATTCCCACAGATGTGTGAATTCCTCAATGCTTCCAACCTGTTGTAATTTGGTAAGTTTATTGAAGAATTCATCTTCTTTGATTCCTTGAAACCTATTAAAAAAACATTTTTGAACAAGCTCCAGGTATAGGTAAAATTATCTCTCTTCCACCATAAGTACCAATTATAGGCGTACCCTTCCATATGCATTGGCGCATATTTCACTTTCTCCTCATCGGATTGAATATTGTAAATGTCGAAGTATTCTTCCACAAGCTCCAGGTATAGGTAAAATTATCTCTCTTCCACCATAAGTACCAATTATAGGCGTACCCTTCCATATGCATTGACGCGTATTTCACTTTCTCCTCGTCGGATTGAATATTGTAAATGTCGAAGTATTCTTCTACTTTGTTTAGCCAAGCAACGCATTGGTCTTCACTCCCATTGTATTTCGACAACTCTATTTTTGGCTTAGGTGGGTACACTATGTAAGGACGATATTGATTTCCTTTTACCTTACAGTTTAATGGTGGCTCGAAACTACTGGGTGATGCAAGTGACATATTTGAATTGCTTCATTGTTGGCGGTGATTTTTAGCCTTTTTATTCTCTACTATCTTACTGATGGCATCTATTTTGTTGTTTAATCTTGCCTCCGTATCTGGCAGTACTTTTGTTTCTATCTCTTGCTTAAGCTTCGCATTGTTAATTTTTATTTCTTTTTGTAATTCTTCTTGATTCTTGGCAAGTGCTTCCTGTGTGGAAATATGAACTGATGCCTCTAGCATGTCTGTACTGTTGACTTGGTCTGTCTTAGGCATTAGTCTTTGTAACACCTCGATTAATGTATTATGGTTCTGCGTCATGGCGCTCAAGTTTTGTGTTAAGGTGTTTATGTTTTGAGTCATGGTACTCATTTTGTCATCCAAGTCTTTTTGTTTTTCGTTCAGGATGTCAAAATTTTCATCCATCCTTCTTTCTAGTACTAGAACAAGCTTGTCTTTGAGTAATGTATTGTTATTTTTCATCTCTTCCTTCAAGCTTTTTTGGTTAGCAACAAGGAACTTGATGTCCTTCTCCATTTTTTTTATTTTCTCTTTCAGTTCCGCTATGGTCTTGGACCTTGTATGCGGAGGTGTGTATTTCGAAGCTATTTTGGCTTCTAAGGTGAATTTTTGAATAATAATAAATATTAATTAATTAATATTTTTATTTTTATTTTTATTTATTAAAGAAATATTATAATAATAATATATAATATTTGATTTTTAAATTTTGATTTTTATTAAATATATTATTATTAATACATTATAGTATAATATATTTAAATTAATATGTTATTTTATATTATATTGTTATAATATATATATATATTTGCAGGTCATGGAGGTGGAGGAAGTTGTACAGTGTGCAGTGAGAAGAGATGAGGCAGATTGATGGCATGGATTTGGAGGCTTTCGGGGCGAGCCTGGGTGGGAGGAGAAGGCGTGAAGTGGGAGTGCGTGGGGGGTGGAGGAATGGTCGCAAGGAGGAGTGGGCAGAAGGGTTGCGCAGAAAATGGGGGTGGTGGAAGCAGGAGCTAGTGGGGTGGTGGAGTGGTGGATGCATACGCGGATTGGGCAACGGGGGTGTAGAAAGGAAGAGAGACGGGAGAAGGAGCTGCAGGGGCAAGGGAGAGCACGGAGGAGGGTGGAGACTGCGGGGTGAGGAGAAAAATGGAGCGTGGAGCACTGGTAGAGTAGGCGAAGAGCAGAGAGGAGAGAAAGCATGGGTGTGTTAGAAGTGGCGGGGAAAGGGTGGTGGAGCGTTGGAGCAGTGCGTGGAGCAGGGCATGTGGGTGATGGTGTGAAGAAGGATGAAAACAGCGTGGAAGCGTAGGGTGAGGGAAAGGCAGCAGAGAAAATGGGTGTGCAAAGTGGAGAGAAGATGTGGAAGAGGGGTGGAGAGAGAATGAGGATAGGTGAGCCGAAACCGAGCTCAATAGTAGGAGGAGCCGAATACGAGCTCAGTGCCGAAGGAGCGAATCCGCTTTGATACCACTTGAAGCAACCGTATCCGATTGGTCGGTTAATAGCCAAATCCGACTTCCATGTTTAATGGTAAAATATGAATAATATATTATATGATGAATATAAATTTACAATAAGCTCGCCTTTATACGGCTTGGGTCAACATAGTGAAGGGTTACACCCTTTCACTAGCAACCTAATAATCTAATTATTTATAATTAATAATATTTAATTAAATATTCACAACAAAAAACTACGGAGTGGAGCCATGAAGAGAACATGGAGGCACACTAATGCATAAAGGGGGTTACAAAACATTAAGGGGGGCGAAATAGGTGAGAAAGGGCATCCATTAAGGTCATAAATATCATGGAAGCACAAAAATAGGATCATCAATGCATAGCGTAAGAGTGGAATCTAGAAAATAGCTTATAGCCCCTAAAAACTAGGAAAATGGCTCATAAATGACCAAAAACACATAAATGTGAGGGAATATCTTCCCAAGGAGGGCGCCCTACGAAAGAGGGGCCCACTAAGGTGTGCGAAAGATGCAATATTAACTATGTAGTCCATAAATATTAAGAATAGGGTCTGTTGTACAAGGTTTGGGTGACCAACATTATTAATGTCACCAAGGTGCAAATATGAATTGGGATGTATAAAATTAAGCCAACAACAAGTTATAAGGTGCTAGGGATGCCTCCACTTTCCCTCACTTTGTGGAATCCATGGTCCCCCATAGTATTTAGTTCCTTTATTGAGCGAGTTGTTTATTTAATCAATAGTAACAACATTCAAAGATAGTAAAGATGCTAGTAATAACATTAACATTAATAATAGTGCCAAATTCCAAAGTCATGTTATGAAACAATAATCACAAGTCCTTAATCACATTAATCATGCAAAGGAGTATAAGTCCACAATCATATAAAATATCATAAGTCCATAATGCAAAATAACACAAGTCACATGAAGGATCATAAGTTTGGGGCTTAACAACTGGGGCATTACAACAACCTCTTGTACTTGTTGACTTGTTCTACATTCATTGTTTTTCCCTTGTTGAGTGCCCACTTTTTAGAGGGTTGTTTACACACTAATCTAGGCCATTTTTAATAGGACATTTTTGGAGGGGCATCCTAGCTTCATAAGTAATTTATCTTTTGTTTGAGTGCCCAAAATTCAATGCCATTAGATGCAAAAAAATGTCATGAGATTTTTGAAAAGTGGTTAAATAGAAAATTCAATAAATATTGAGGAAGTTATCAATTCTAGAACTATAGTTTAAAAATCCACACCATATTTTTCCACATGTTCCTTTTGGAGCATTTTTGTTGAGAGCATTCACCTTATTGAGGAAGCACTCCACCTTTTGAGGTCTTTTTCTAGGATCTCTACCTTTGAAGAGCCTTTGGAAGTTAGGTTTGATTGTTACGTGTAATCATTCACCCTTACTTGGTTGAGGCGCCCTTATTCTTGGGCCTTTCCTCCCTTCAATATCATACTTGTGGCAATGACCAACACTTTCATGTACTATTTATTATTGTTGATTAGTGTTTGGAGTGTTTTGGATTTGCTTACTCCATCCAGATCTAGGATTTTATTACTAGTTTAGTGTTGTAAAGAGAAAGATTGAAACCTATATAAGGGTTTATTCTCTCATCCATTCTACATGGTTGGATTTTTGGATCTTTCTCTCTCTTGAGCTTAATTGATAAATCTTTTCTTAGAGCAAATATTATTGTAAGGGTTCCATCCTTGTTCAACTATGGCGTTTTGATCTTGATTGGAGCTCCAAGGTTGTAAGTTGTATTGGGTGTTTACATAAGAAATTGGACATGACCATTTGACCACCAATGTCCATATATGTGGTGTCTTTAGCATGACATGATTGGACATGTGTCAGAAATGGATTTGAGTTGTGGCATGTTTTAGAACATGCCAAAAAACCGTATTAGACATGTGCCCTAGGTCGTGTCTTGATTCTGGGACACGTGTCCTCTATAAAATTCAATATGTGGGGCTTTAATGTGCGATTTTTGTCTTTTATCTTTCATTGTTTGCGAAGGGGGTAGATATCATAGGTTTTTTGTTTGCAAGTGAAGGATTTAAACATGGTTTGAAGGCATTGTAAGTGATTCAAAAGCAGGTTTGAATAACCAGATTGGTCTTTTTCAAAAATATTTCTCTATTTTCATCTACAACAACAAGAAATAGTGGCTTATTATCAAGGCAAGCATGTAGAGGTCAGTGGAAAGGGGGAATGTCAATGTTGGTGGTCCCTCACCTCAAATTTTGTCTTCGTTTGATGTTGGAAGTGCTCCAATTGTTTCAAGTGTTGTTATTGTTTCCAGAGATGCATTTGACCCTACTGTAGCAAGGCAGCAATCTCAAGAGAAGAAATACCCCCCTATGGAAGTATGTCACAAGGAAACAAAGGCTTGGATCAAAGTTTACAAGAAGAGGGAATGTTCTTTGGGAATGCAATTTTTGCAAGAATGAATTCAAGAGCACCTACTACCGGGTTAAGGGACATTTGTTGGGCCTTCCTTGTGGATTTGCAACATGTAAAATAATGGATGTTTCTCAACAAAGGGTGTTGGAGAAAGAGGATGTGTTTGGCTTGGGGAATGTAGCACCAGTGAGCAATAAACAAAGACCAAGGATCCTCTTTCTTTCTTGAGGACTACATCTAGCATATTTGGGAGTTGGGTTGACATGAAACCAAACAAAAAGAGGGAAACCTCAACTCATGTCCAAATGGACAAGATTTATCAGCAAGAGAAGTGAGATGAAATGGATCTTACCATTCCATTCTACTCATAAATTTCATGGTGTATTCCTAGAATGACCAATCTTCTTGAAAGTGGTGGATGCTCTTTGAAAATACAAGGATGCCCAATATATGGGTGACTTGTTCATTAAAGTTATTGAAGATGTAGGTATTGAAGCTTGAGCGCAAATCATTACAGATAAGGAACGTGTTTGCAAAGTTCTTGGCATGATTGTGGAAGTTAAATATCCACAAATATTTTGTACACCATGCATTGTTCATTCCTTGAAATTAGCACTTAAATATGTTTCTTCATACGTGACATGGATTGATAATCTTATTGATGGTGCACCTATATTCGTAATTTTGTACAAAACCATGCTAATGCCTTCAAAATATATAAATAATACACACATCTATCATTGTTGAATATTTTAGATACTTTGTTTTCTTACTCATTTCTCATTCTTAAGAGGTTTAGGGAGGTTAAGGCCGCTCTTGGGACCATGGTTATTTCAAATCTTAGGTATTTTTAGAGAAAGACAGATCAAGCTACTTCAAATAGGGTAAATGACACAATGTTAGATGATGGTTGGTGGGAGAGGGTCAATCGTGGTCAACCTTACCTTCAAGATCATGGACACTATCATTTCTCTATTGTAGTTTGTGTAAGGCCCCAATGGACCTTAAACACAAAATTATTTATAAAACAATCACTTTATACAATTAACTTCAAATCGACTCCATTATCATGATATTTTTTTAGATATAAAACAATAAATGAGATATCATAATAACAGTAAAATGAAATGAGAAGACATACATGAATCTAATAAGTGATGGAAAGAATGTGTCTCTAGAACTCCATAAGCGATGACAAAAAACAACATGTGGGGGATGACCCTCCACCCAACTAATCCCTCAATGAGACACTGAGAGCCCTTGATTCCCCAACCTATAAACCACATCCAATTTTGATTATTTTCCCCTTTATAACCATAATCAGACCTACAGTTCCTTCATAGATGACAAGAATGAATGCCCTTCTCCTCAAATACTCCTCCATTTTATAGGTTTTTCTCATTTTTCTTTGGAACTTGAATTTAGTATATTTTATTAATTTAATTAGAAATTTCATTTCATTTATTTATTATTTGATATTAATAGTCATACTTATCTTATTCATGTTGATAAGTGTTTTCTTTTTTATCGTATTTATTTATTATTTTAATAATAATTTAGTTTTCCTATATTTTTTTTTTATTTAATTTAATAGTATTTTTTGTTGTTACATACTTCCCTCCTCCAAGAAAATTAGTTCCAAAGTTACATTTTACTTATATAGTGTACATATATTTTAGTAATATTGCACATATGAGAGCCATTTATGTGGCCAATATGAGTAATTCTATACATGTACTAATACCAATTTTAGTAATTTATATTGTTACAGGTTCTTCACTATTCTTATTAATTCATATTTGTATTTATTAATGTTATCAAGTTTTTTTACTATATGTATGTATAGTTTTCTTCCTCCCTTACACACCCTCCACCTAAGAATCATACCATCCGATCAAATTCCATAAACCTCCACATCAAAATCTGGATGGTCCTACTTGTCATGGCACAAGCCCTCTACTGTAACATGTCCATGGATCATACAGTAGGCATCAAGAGTTACCACGGTCATAGCCACCCCCCCCCCCTTCTAGTTTTTCAAACTTAAGGATCTCATCTAGGTTAAGCCAGGCATCTGGTGTACTACCAGGCAACTCAAAAGGCCGACCAAACTTCCTCCCTATACTCCCTAATGACATCCAACCTTGAGGCATCGATAGTCCCTCTCCATATTCCTCCCACCATGGACCTATAAAATTCAGGGAAGTTCAAAGAACTACTAGCACAATTTTATTGGTTGAATTGCCCCCCACCCATAAGATGTTACTAAACATTCTCATTCGTGGTTATGGGTCCCCATGAAATCCTTAAATTAACCGTCCCAAGGCCCATGAGTGGGTTTCCTACCAATATGACTTTATCATACACTATCCTATCCATAATAAACCATGAATAACTACACGTTACTTCTTTCCAGTATATGATGGTAATCATCAACATAAAACTAAATATCCCTTATGAAGTACATCATCATAAATATCATATAATAATATGACAATATTTCCGTAATAACATGGTCAACATCCCATAATCATTATAATACCATTATGAATATTAAGTGATTCTACCAAGCTATCATGGAAAAACCCATTATGATATGATCATTACAAGAACATAAGTCATCATAAAAACCTCATGCAATCATAGCCTTTACCTCATCAAATCGTGATGAATTAGAGAATATCCACATGTTATGCATTGCATGTAAGAACCAACATATCTTAAACTATTGACATACATAATCACATGCAGTTAGCACATATTGTGAAACTGCGGAATATTATCAAAGGAACTATTTGTAGTCATGTCATTATCACATCATAATATCACTAGCCGCCATATCAACATAGTGTAATGGAGTCATGTGTATTCCCAACACATCGCGATTATTCATATTGAAATAATCATTTCAACATATCACATAAGTAAACCAACACTGCATCGTTAAAATGATTAATAATCCATAACCAATTCCCTTAGTATGCATAAATGATTAACAATGAATACTAGAAGTCGCATCAATCTTCAACCATCTAGTTAAGTTTCTCATTCTATGTTAGTTCTATGAAATACCTTCAATAATTTTTTGCACTTCCTTGTTGTATTTCCATACATTTGTAAATATGCAAGTGATTATATTAGAGTTGAAGAAGTCCAACAAAAATTTACATCATTACAATGACAAATCGCTCATCTTTATGTATACCTATGTACGTATAGCGTATATGTCGATTCAAAATTTGGATACCGATCTAGTTACTTAGAGATTATATTTAACCATAATCAAACAATTTTCCATCATATCCAATCTATCATATGTTTCAAACATTGTGTTACCTTTCTTCCCTTCTTGAGAGGTAACGTCCTCGGAGGAAAGTTAATAAAGTAGCAAAACCACTTAGATATGATACTTAATAATACGATGATATTATTATGTAGAATCATTTTCTAGTCTTGGATGATTTACAAAAACTCGAGTGGCAATGGTTGGTGAGTATACATGACAACTAAGTCAAACTCTATCTTGTACCTAGACATCGATATAAAAGATAACAATTGTGAAAGTATGTATGGCTAACTTAGCCCTTATAACTGAGAATTGTCCTTTTAATCCAACATTCCCATTATTGGGCCCTAACACATTTAATTTAGTTGAATAGTATATCTCTCCTTGGCTATCTACCCCCTTTGTAATAAATTTACACAGGTTCATATACCCATGTGAGAAAGCATCGAAGTGGATTATTCCATGGGATGAAGGTAAGAATATAGGAGTCAAAAACCTATGACCTTATGACAGTGAAAGAGAAACAAATACAAGAAGGAAGTTAAGAGGCCACACAAAACAAAGCCAAAAATTAAGGGTTAGATATGAGACCTGAGACCATAGACTTCTAAGTTCTAACAAATCTTACAACCAACTAATATACCAATCATCATAGTTTGAACCAATAATGAATTAATCTAATGTCCCTCAAGAAGCACCAAAAAGAACATTCACTTTCATAAGATACTAAAATATCTTCTTTTATATACTAATTTAATAATAAGTGGACAATGCAAGGAATAACCAATATTCTTAACACACTATTTACCAATTTTCATTCACTTATGATAGCACAATTAAAGCTTTATAACATTCCAATGTTATCTTCCTATTGAGTACTTCTAACACAAATTTGAATTTCCTTTATTCCTAAAACTACATATTTGAATTTCCAAATAGCCTGGTAAATTATGTTTAGTGACCCAGTAATCCTTTTTCTAAATCTAGATCTAATCACCATGATATAACTTAAGATAACAAAATGAAAAAGATTTTTTTAAACACTAAGTTCTTATCTTAGCACTATTTGCTATTAAGATTTTATATCAAAAGAAGTAATGATCGCACTAAAGCATAACCCTTATGATTTAAGGGAATGTGTTATGAAATTTTTACCTAAAACTTAATATATAAGATTTAATACTTTTAAAATTAAAAATAAACAATTTTATCAAAAATTTAATAGTTTTAATTTAAAAATTTATTATGATTTCATCAAAATCCATACCGAAAATTAAAAATGATTGAAATCGCCATTTTATCATTTGTTAGTGATTGTGTGCTACTTTACACCTTACATTCCATAAGCAATAGAAGTTATTAAATATACACATAAAAGTTTGCGAATTCAAATGTGGATTATGGATGGGTAAAACAAGTGTAAAACAACATCAGAAAAAACTATAACAAAATGTATTAATTATATATATATATATATATTATTGATAGTATGTATTATAAGAAAAAAACACTCACAACACCATTTTCCATGAGTTCATAATTTTAAAATATTGTTTTTATTAATAATAAAACTTGATTTTGCAATATATAAAACCATACCTAATACTTTGGTTTTGTAATTAATTATTTATTGAAAGAAGATTGTCTTCCACCACTAGTGAAATTAAAGGAGGGCCACATAACCAAGTGGGAAATATCTTACAACTAAACAACCCACACACTTAGTCCTTGCCCTTAAGGTAAGAAGTCAACCTCTTGGCAGGTGATGAAGAAAAGTTGAAAGATGTGTGAAGAGGTGAGAGAGAAAGCACATAATCTACTAGAATAGTCTAATAGGATGTTAAGGTACATTTGATATTTTCTAATTCATTTGAAGAGAAAAAGAATACTTGTAAAAGTAGAGCATTTCTACCAAAGTAATAATAGATTTTATTGTTCTACAAATCTTAGTATATAGGTTATATGATGCAATTCTATCTCAAATTTTCCTTTAATTGTACAGTTATGATCATCCATAGAAAATAAACTTATATTCTAGTTCAAGGTAACATGGTGGTTGCTTGTAGCAGATTCTTTGCAGCCTATTTTTCCTTTATAAAAAGTGTACTTTTTAAATATTTGTTAAAAATATCCCTAGAAAACACCCCAAAAAAATTCCAATTATACAGAATGGCCAGCAAAGTATCATCCTTTTCATCATGTAATCTCAAACAAATTCGTCTATGTCCATGAATCAAAGTATCAGCCTTTTCATCATGTAATCTCAAACAAATCCAAAGGCCGTTATCTTCCCCTTTCCGTTGGAGCTGTTTTGCCTCCATAAATAACCAGTCTATGTCCATGAATTCAAAGGCAGTAAATTCAAAGTGGGCTCTCTGATTATATTCAATTTTCAGCATCAAACATTATCTTGGAGATATCACAATCCAGATTTTAGAAGTAATATGGTGGACAACACATCAAATGGCAGAACTTAATGTGTCATGACAGAGAAGATGAATGTATGGAAGTACAAACAATATGAACAAGAGAATAATATTGCAGCGAAAAGCAAAAGCGTGTATTGATAAAACAAGTGAATACAATGGTAGCAATCTCAAAGAAGAGATGTGAAGCTACCACTACTATATGTACCATTACGATCGAGTATTGTTGTATATCACTACGCGATATCAGAAATGAAAAGACTAAGAACATGAAGGCCCTCCTCGAGAATATAAAAGACCATGAGATGATGAGACAAGCAACTCATTAAAAGGTGATAAGAACTGTGATGAATTGGCGTCATAGGGTGATAAGTAATTGTGACGAATTGGCAGAACAGGACAGACAAGTGTACTAAGGCTCAATCACAATTTTGTCTAGTCAACTTGTCATAGCCATAACTTTCCGACCATTCCAGCCGTTGGATGGGAGATCCCACGGTGCTCATTTCAGAGGCTCCCTCTCCGAAGTCTGTCTGATGAATAAGTTTCAGGTCTTACCATAGCTTAAATTCACAACCTCAAATACAAATTGGAAAGCTTGAAGCCAGCTCTACAAAGTGAAAAGGCCTGGACATGAGGAATTTGGAACCCTAAAACCACTAGAAAGACCCAAAAATCACAAATCTTGTTTTAGATGTGAAACCTTAAAATGCAGGATCTGGTGATGGTTCTCTAGATCACGTCCTTTTTATTATGTACAGTCCACAACATCTGCAGAATCATTTCTGTTGTCCAAGTGGTGGTGGATTGATTGACAAAGTTTTGAATAGAGATATGACATCGGTTCCATGTGCACGTACAGATATAGGTATAAATGTAAAGCCACCATCCGCCTAAATTCATGGATCCAATTCCATAAAGAAATAAAGGTACGAACTCAATCCAATTATAGGTTATCATGGGTTGAACAGGCGCAAATGTGAAAAGTGAATGCTGGACACGAGGTGTTGAAGAAATCCTAGCTGTAAGTCGAGAGCGGTTCCATGAATCCTCGTCGGCCCTTGTTGGGTGAAGGGAAAGGAGGGAGAAGAGGTATTCAATGAATAAATCCGTTCACTGGAGATTCGATCCTGGGTATCTGACTTTATGACCAATGGCCTAAAGGGTATATGTATTCGATCCTATGATAATTTCCCAATTAATTACAGTGATAACTTGGAGGCTCATGACCATATCAAAATGGAGCTACGTGGCAGTAGGATTTCTCAAGAAAAAAACAACTAAGACCAAGCACAAAAAAACTGCTCAGAATTTTATTATTTAGAACAAGTTACACTCCTAAGTCTGCTTTATGTAGCTCTGAGATGGTCTATATATAGCATATTTTTCAAACATGTGATTACTGTAGAATTTGCTGCTCGACAGTGGAGTTTAATGACTAGACGGCTGGGCAGTTGGAAGTTGGATGGACGGTTGGATAACAAGAAGACTATTTTACAAGATGACTACTTGTATGCTGCTACATTAATGTTGGATTGTTGTTGGTCAGTAGTCAAGCTTACGTAATGTAGGATTGTTGTTGGTCAGTAGTCAAGCTTACGTTTTCAATACTTCTCGTAAAGATTGATTTCCGAATGATGCTCAAACTTTTTATTAGATGTTTAAATCTCATTTGTTCAAGATATATTTCACCATTGTTGATAAGCTCTCTGATGAAATGACATCTAGTATCAATGCCCTTTCTTCTTTTGTGAAAAACATGATTTTTTATAGTTTTATTGTTGAATTATTGCTACATAATTTTTTGTTGCTCCTTTTTGATCTTGCATCAAATCTAACATAATTCCTCTTATCCACATTGCTTACATGTTGTTGATGTTGCAGCTACCTATTCTACTTTTGTAATTGAAAGAGTAACAATGGGTTGTTTTTGGGAATACCGTGAGATTGTACTTGAATGAAGATGGAAAATATATTTGGATGTGTTTTTTCTGTCATCAATGCTTCGTGCAAAATCATTGTTTGTATAGCCAACTAGTATAGTAACAATGGGTTGTTTTTGGGAATACCGTGAGATTGTACTTGAACCAAGATGGAAAGTATATCTCGATGTGTTTTTTTCTGTCATCAATGCTTCCTACAAAATCATTGTTTGTATAGCCAACTAGTATGAAAACATCTGATCATGCATATAAGATCCCATAATCTCTTATTGCACTAACATATCTCAAAATCCTTTTTCATGTTTGCCAATGTAAACTAATTGCATACTATAATGACAGGCCTTGTCGCCATCAAATACATTAAACTGCCTACCAATCTTTTGAACAAACTTGGATCTACCTTTGTGCCCATGTCTTCTTTGCTCAATTTCAATCTTGTTTCCATAGGTGTATATGTTGGCTTGCAATTCAACATCTTGAACCTTTTCTTTTTTCCAAGGTCCATCTTGAACCTCTTCAAAACATCATTTGCACATTTTGTTTGACAAATGAAAATTCCATCATTTGTTTGACTTACTTCTATGCCCAAAAAATATTTCATTAAGCCTAAATCTATCATCTCAAATTCTTTTTTCATTGTTGATTTAAACAACTCAATTGAAAAGTTCCCAGTAAATATCATATCATCAAGACCTTACCTTGATTATTCACCTTGATACTCACTGTTGCATTTGTTAAAACCATGGCTCAAGAAGTATGAATCAATGCGGTTGTACCAAGATCTTGGAGCTTGTTTTAGAACATACAAAGTTTTTTTTAATCTATAAAATTTATGTTCATGACCCAATATCTGATAACCCGATGGTTGATGCACATATACTTCTTCCTATAATATCCCATTCAAAAATGTTGAATTGGCATTCATCTAATAAACTTTCCATTTATGATGCCCTGTTATTGCTAACATTGTTTTCATTGTATCTAGTCTAGCTACTAGAGAAAAAGTCTCATTGTAATCAATCGTGAGTTGTTGTGAAAAACCATTTGCAACTAACCTCTATTTATGCTTTACAACATTTCCATCTCCATTAAATTTTGTCTTATAGACCCATTTTACACCTATTGCATCTTTTCCTCCTCAAAGATTCATTAATTGCCAAGTTTGTTTTTTCTCTATTGCTTCAATTTCTTCATCCATGTCCTTTTGCCAACTTTCATACTTAATTGCTTCTTCAAAACATATTGGATCAACAACAGAAAATAATGAAAAATTAGAAATAAAATCATCATCATCGTTACCTTGAGTTACCTCATATATTTCTCTAAGACTTCTTCTCTTCAATGGAGTTCCATCTGACGTTGAGTTATTACTTGAGTGATATCTAGGTGTTGAATGAGATCTTGAATCAAATTGAAGTGTTGATGTTGTATTATGTGAAGTGGAGCCATTGTCATGATCTTCATTGAAATCTTGTTGTCACATGATGTATATTTTCATTCCAAATCCATTCTTTGTCTTCAAGAAACTTGACATCTAAACTGATTATAGTATTTTTTGTGATGGGATTATACAACTTGTATGCTCTTGATTGCTCACTATATCCCACAAAAATGCATCTTTCTCCTTTATTACCTAACTTCTTCCTATTTTCATTAGGAACATGTGCATATGCAATGCACCCAAAGACTCTTAAATGAGGAACATTATGCTTTTTATTACTCCATGCTTCCTATGGTACTTTATCCTTCACACTATTTGTGGGGGAATGATTCAAAATATATAATGCATAAGCTACAACTTCATCCCAATACTCATTTGGTAGATGTTTAGCTTTCATCATGCTTCTTTCCATTTCCATTATTGTTCTATTTTTTTCTGCAATACCATCTTGTTGCGGTGTGTAGCTAGTTGTAAGTTTCCTTTTGATCACATTTATTTTGAAAAAAATCAAGAAATCATTAGACATAAACTCTCCACCTTTATCTCTTCTTAGAATTTCAATGTAGTGTCCACTTTGCTTTTCAACCATGACTTTAAACTGCCTTAAAATTTTCAAAAGCTTTTGATTTTTGTTTTAAGAAATAAACCCAAGTTTTCCTGGAATAATCATCTATGAAAGTTAAGAAATATAAGTTATTCCCAATAGAAGGTGTCTACATATACCCACACAAAACTGAATGTAGAATTTCAAGTGGAGCTCTTGCTCTATATGACTTACCAACATGAAATGATTCGGGCTATGTTGCTTACCAAGAATGCAACCTTTACAAACTTTGTTTGGTTACTCAATCAACGGAAAACCATTTACCAATTTTTTTCTATGCAACAAATTTAGACCATTGAAGCTTAAATGACCAAATATTAAGTGTCATAACCATGACTGATCTAAGAGGAATTCTTTGAAAACTGTAGACAAATCATTTTGCAACCATAAAGGGAACATCTTATTTTGTATCATTTGGACTTTTGCAATTAGTGTTACATGTGTATCAAGAATCTCACCTGCATAATTTTCAAAATAGACTCTATATCCCTTTTGTATTATTTTCCCAATGCAAGTAAGATTGTGTTTAAGATTAAGGATATAATACACATTTGGAATGTGTTTCTTTTCACCTTGCTTAGTTTCAAATTTTATGCTACCTTTACCCCTCACATCTACTTTGTTATCATCTCCCAGTTTTACTTCTAACTATATAGATTCATCCATGTTTGCAAACATATCCTTGTTTCCACTCATGCGGTTACAACAACCACTATCTAAAACCCATATTTTTTTTAGCTTCCTTGTGCACTATTACAAGTAATAAATATGAATCATTATTTTTAGAGTGGTTTTCTCTTGAGAAACTTGCATTATGCCTATTCATATCAAATTGTTTCTTCCTACATTCAGGTGCATAATGACCAAATTTTTGACAATATTAGCATTGGATATGTGATTAGTCATACCTTTGTCCTTGGCCGTCAAATTCATGAGAATGCATGTCGCCTCTTCCTCTTATGCTTTCAAAGAAATTAGAATTTTCTCCTTCTTCATGAGAGTTGTCTAATCTGCCACCTTTCCTCTTCCAAATCCTTTTACACCTCTATTAGTGATTCTTCCTCCTCTTATGCCTTTGTTGTTGCTAGCTTGAACTTGTTATTTAAATGCATTTTCCATGGCAATTGACCTATTGAGTCTTTTCACATGGGTTTCTAAAGACCCCATAAGACCATCAATAGAAACTTGAGACAAATCTTTAAATTCTTCAATAGCTACAACAATTGGGTCAAATCTAATAGGAAGACTCCTCAAAATACTTTCTACAACTTTTTGATCATCCAGATTATCTCCCTGAGACTATCTGATTTACTATACTCAATGCATGAGTGAAAAAATCATTTATTGTCTCAGAATTTGTCATTTGCAAATTTTCAAAATCACTTCTAAGTATTTGCAATCTTACCAACTTGACTTTGCTAGTACCTTGATAAGGGTTTTGTAGAGTGTCTCGTGCATGCTTAGACCTTGTAGCTGTTACAACTCATGGGAAAATTGATTCTTCCATTGCTTGTTGTATTAAAAACAACATCTTGGAATCCTTCTTCTTATTCTCCTTGAGAAGATCCTTTTGTGCTTGTGATAAATCATTATATGTTGCTTGATCTAGTGGCTCTATAAAAAAATTCTCAACCAAGTCCCATAATTCTTGTGAACAAAATAAATTCTTCATCTTAATGCTCCAATATTCATATGTGTTTCCCAATAAATTGTGGAATTTGGGGTTGAGTGAGACTATCTACTCACACCCGCCATGCTTTAATTAAGTTACAACAAATATATCACTTTCACAGCACTTTCTCAATTCAACTTGGCACAACTAATTGAAATTGAATATAGTATCATATCAAAATAATTTTATTTGTCCCAAAACCCAATAATAAAATTATGATCAAATCATAAAACTAAAGTGGACCATAGGAAATAAACTTGCACTTGCAAGTCTATAAATTAACTTTGCATTAATTATAACACTAATAATTATATCAGCATTAGCATATTAAATCTCATGCTTTTACCTCTTGCCTTCAGCATGAGCATTACCCAAACAAATTATGCTCCACAGTTTTTTCTTCAATAAACAAAGTTTGCACATCCACAACCAAGCTTTCCATAACCTTGCTTTGATACCAGTTTGTAGGTAGAGAATGCAAGAGAAAACAACCAAGACAAGCACAAAAACGAAATCAAATCTAGAAAATATGAGTTGTTGCTCAGAATTTTATTATGCAGAAGAAGTTACTCTCCCAAGTATGCCTTACGCAGCTCTGAGATAGTCTATATATAGTATATTTTACAAACATGTGACTACTGTAGAATATTTTGCTAGACAATGGAGTTTAATGACTGGATGACTGGGCAGTTGGAAGTTGGATGGACAGTTGGACAACAAGACGACTGTTTGTCTGCAACTACATTAATGTTGGACGAATGTTGGTTGGTAGTCAAGCTTATGTTTTCAACATTTCCATGGCTCTCATTTTCTCTTTCCATATATGTGGGATATGCTTGCAACCATTTGCATGCTTGTCTTATTGAGGCACGGATTTGCATAGAAGACTTAAGGATTAAACGTTGGAGAGAAATATGGTTCCATAAATTTGAGGTTAATATGTTGTAGGTCCAAGTATGAAGTGCATCCAGTCAATGTCTAGTGACCTTACTGAATATCCTTTTGAAGTTGTTGAGACATGCTTATGTGTGCTCACATATTATATCATTGAAAAGATGTGCACAATCTAAATATATCAATAATAGTTGGGTTGCAATTGGTCACCACCATTCAATCCAAATTTCTCTACATTATTCTCTTTTAAAGGAACCATGTCTCCTCCATATAGAAGAATTTATAGGTTTATCATTGTATAAATCGTTATACTATTCTGTTGTTGGAGTCATTATCCAACCCACACATGTTAATTTGGCCTAATTGGCATATTTTACCACTTATCCTAAGTTATTGGCTCAAATTTGTGACTGCATCATCAACTGGATCATCCTCCTTCAATCAAGGAGGCAAACTGTGTCTCCTCCTTCAATCAGGGAGACTAACTAAGCTTCCTCCTTCAATCAAGGAGCAATCTGGGCTGATCTGCATGATCTAAGCATCCCAAATCAGTTAACTGATGGTTATCCACCAACTTTCAGTTAAACTGCAGCTGTAAAGACGCTTCCATCGCTATTTTGTCTATTTTTGGCAATTCCCAGTTAACTGGAGTGATCTAAGGTGCCTCCAACAACTTCTGGTGACTCAATTCAGTTAAGTTCACTTCATCGAAGCTAACTTGAGTCAAATATGCGCCCCCACCTACTAGTTGACATGCAATTGAGTTCTATTCAGTTAGACTCAGTCATAACTTCTCTGATTTAGTTAGAGTCGATTATTGATTGTGATTAGTGATTAACTGATGTGTTTAGTGTGGTTAACTGACAGCTAAGCCAATCTCATTTGTGCAATTCGAATGACCTCCTTGGGATTCTAATTGTCTTGCTATCCATGCAAGTGTATGACATTGTATCACTACTTCTGATTGATTATTGATAATATACAGCTGCAACCTCTAATTGCAGCACTGTTATGTCATTTTGTGTGTAAATTGTCTTGAATCTTCTGTAAGATTGTGCTTTAGTCCTCAAATTACTGTGACTGAATTTTCATATCTGCATTCAAACTTTTTTAAGCAAGGGTTTCAAATCTCGTTGCTCATAAATATAATTGTTCACCCAAAACAACACCCGATTTTTGCATCGAACACACTTTGTTCAGGAAATCCATCTTACAGAAAGACGAGAGGTGAATGAACTAGTGAACACCTATTTCTAGCACTACTTTAAGCCATTGCAGTGGATCTATGCCAGCTCTAGTTATCCTTGCACTAGATCTATAGTTAGATATGATTAATTCCCTCTGATTTCATACTAGATAGATCTATGCTTCCATCAATTTCAAGTTTCTAAGCATTAGATATACCTTCAACCAACAATATCTCCCTAAATACCATTGACTTACATTAAAGCTCAATCTAAACAACTCCCTATATAGCAATTTCAAGTACCAATAGGAGAATTGTATCTATACAACTTAGAGAATTGTATATATTTCTATATTTAAAAATATGTCTTAGATCCTAAATTATTGAAATAAAGATCAAATTTGGGCTCCAATGATTTCTATATTTAGAAGGTCCAAAATATATTTTAGGGTTGAACCTAGTTAAGATAACATTCAAAAAAGATTTGTTAACGCTTTAAAGAACCACAACCATTGAATAATAGAAAAATATTGTTTAATTAGTTTAGCTATATTCTTAGATAACAATTTATTATTCGTATTATAGATGTAGAATCTATTATTCTTATCAATGTATCTATCTATATCTAGATCTATAATAATAAGAATAAAAAATATTTTATCTATATTTTTTTATTAATTTATTTTAATATAGATTTATATTGATTATAGTTGAGATTTTTTTTAAATTTTGTATTATCAAATTACTAGATCTAATATAGATATAATGCATATATTTTCAATTTAGTAATATATTTTTTATCTAGCCTAAATCTATGAGACCTTACAGAGATTCATCTAACATGAAAAGAGTCCATAGGTCATAGGGTTAGAAACCTAGGCTCTGATACCAAATGTAAGGCCCCAATGGACCTTAAACACAAAATTCTTTAGACAACAATTACTTCATACAGTTAACTTCATATCGACTCCATTATCATGAGAATTTTGTAGATCTAAAACAATAAACGAGATATCATAATAACAATCAAATGAAATAAGGAGAATACATACCTGAATTTGATGAGTGATGAAAAGAATGTACCTCTAGAAATCCATAAGCGATGAGGGAAAACAACCTATGGGGGGTGACTCTCCACCCAACCAACCTCTCAGTGAGACACTAAGAGACCCCAAGCCCTCAAGTAATAAAACATAGCCAATTTTGATTCTCTTCCCCTCCATAACCATAATTAGTCCTATATTTCCTTCAAAAAAGACAAGAATGAATGCCCTACCCCCCAATCCTCCTCATTTTTTTAAGTTTTTCTCATTTTCTTTGGAACTTGAATTTAGTATATTCTATTAAATTAATTAGAAATTTCATTTTATTTATTTGTTATTTAATATTATTAGTCATAGTTATCCTTTTCATGTTTATAAGCGTTTCCTTTTTAATTTAATATTAATTTAGTTTTTCTACATTTATATTTATATTTAATTTAATTGTATTTTTGGGTTGTTACAGTTTGTAGATACGGACCAGCCCATCTTAGGAGATGTTTATGAGGTGTAGGAATACATGATTGAGTATGTGAAGATCATTGTTATGGAGAATGATTCCTCCGAATATGAGACACCAGCATAGAGCTTATGGTCCACCATATAAGTATATTATTCTTTCTAGGTGGGATTAGAACTAAACAATTTTGTCTTGCTAGGCTCACTCATTGAACCCCAAGTTCTACAGTTAAGAGTGGGTCACTACCAAAAATGGGCCTTCATGCAGATTCTATCCTCACATGGATGGAGAAATTTCATAGGTTATGAAGGCACCATTTAGAAGGATATATCATGACACAACATCTCTTCAAGAGGTGGAGGAGGGATTCATAAAGTTCTCCACTGGAATTGGGAGATTTGGAGGGTATGATGTTCTTTGAGATAGGGGTTTAAGAATCCCTATGGTTGGTGGGAAACTCATGGGGCAACATGCCCTATTCTATAGTATTTATCCTTCAATTTCCTCTCTCAGGTTACTTCATCCTCTTTTCGCGAGAGGAATTAGAACACATATAGGAATTTGTATAGTGTGAAAATAGCAAGCTTGAACAGTCCAGGGAAAACACAATGGTTTATGTGCACACCAACCTTCATCTTATTTACATGAAGATGCAAGAGTGGTTGAATGGAAAGACAAAGAAGTGGCATGTCTTTCTTGATGATATGGGTTTGGATAGAAATATTGAGTTGGCATTAGCCAACATGTATCTTAATGACCTTATGCTAGAGCTAGTTAGTTTTGATGATGAGCCTCTTGAGGGGTCATCCTCAACACCAACAGATGGAAGAACAAACATTGGATTGGGTATAGAGGAGGAGGAGGATGGAGGAGAGGACAGTGATAGTGATTTTAATTATGACATGAAGGACTAGTGACAGAGATTCTTTGAGATATAAGATTCCTATCTATTTTATATCTAGATTCTACTCTATTTTGTATTTTTGAGTGGAATTCCCTCAGTATCTATGTAATACATTTTGATTTTGATGACTTAACAAGAAATGTGCTATCTATGGTTCTATTTTATGGTTCATTGATTCTAAATTTAAATTATTTTATGACATGTATGATGCATTATTGTATCTTGTTCATCAATACCATTGAAATTTGATGTATTAAAATTTAACTGGTTGAATGAATCAATGATCTATCAATATTGTGTATATTTCAGTCACACACACACAAAACATGTCCTCCATGTCATGTTTCCTCAACGGTGCCCCGTGTTGGATACTTGTATTTACATGTCCTTTATGTCTCGTGTCTTTGTGTCAAGTGACTTAGGTGTTTACATAGCCATTTTTGTGCTTTTTCTTATGTCATTGAAAGGGTATTACTACCTCGTTGGAGAAAGGGGTTTTAATATCTATTTCATCTTTTCTTTGCATGTTTATTTATATGGGAGTTGTGGTGTATATTTACCTTGATTCATATTGTGCAACCTTAATCCTTTATCTATAGAGTGCATCCCTAAGATATTGAAGGAAAGTGATTTTTCATTCAACTCCTTCCCTTGTAAAACCTAGTTCACCTTCAACTTCACTGAGTAGGGTTTGGGTTAGATCATGCAATTCTACTTTCTCGGGGACATATTGAGAAAGGCCCTCTTAGTTGGTGTTTATTTGATTCGATTTTCCCTTTATTTGATTGGAACTAGTTCTTAGAGTGATCTCCTTCATTCTCCCATCACCTCTTTCATTTCCTATATTACAAGAAAGACACATGTTTTTCTAGAGCTACTCTTCACATCACTTTGTACTTCATTGTTTATAGCCTTAGCAATCATATCTTAGTGATGCCAACCAAAAGTGTGAAAAGGGTTGGTGTGGTGACATTTTCATCCCTCTTGAGTTTCCCTTTAATCACCCATGCTAGTTGAAGAGGTAACAATCCTTTCTCCCATGCACCTTAAATCCTCTTCGTTGATTGATGTATACTTTATCCTCAATCAAACATTAAAAATCATTGTCTTTATATCCACTTGATATAAATTCCAACCAAAGAACAATGCTAAAGACATAATGGACCTGGTGGAAGTATACTTGGAAACTAGAAAAAAAGGTCTCCCCATGGTAAAATCCCTCTCTTTTGGGAAATCCTTTCTCTATGAAGTGAGCCTTCTACTTCTCTATGCTTTCATTTATTCCATGATTTACCTTGTACAAAAACTTAGAATAAATCACTGACTTCCTGACCACTAGTCTTGGCATATTGTCGTACCTAGTCATATGCTACCTCTTCATAACTTGAAGACTATGGATCAATGATGGAAGACCTAATTGCAACATAATTTAGAAAATTCTTAGGAGGATGGATCAACTGAAAATACATCTTTGGAGCTCCAACCTGCTATATTTGGAGCTTCAAATTTATCTTGTGCATCTTTCAATGTCTAGGTAAGCCACCTATGATTGAACTGGAAGGTAGTGAAGCATCGATTCTACCTTTGGAACCTTGCTTATCCAAATTTGAAATTTTTTATTGAATCAAAATTTGGGATGGTAAATTTTTATCCCTCCTCAACTTCTCCTAGTAGCCCTTAAGGCCTTAACGAGGATCCATCCTCATTAAATTTCACATCTTGTCTCACTACTATCTTTTGTTGTGATGAAATTTACACTTTGTAAGCCTTAGAGGACTCGATGTATAAAAAAAGCACCCATAAAATTGGAGTTTTTCAATTTTGTTATTTTCTTCTTAGGAATATGAATATATACAAAACGACTAAAAACACGAAAGTGTGGTGCTTAGGGTTTCTCACTAGTGAAATCTTCCACTAGTGTTTTTTTCTTCAATACCCCATGAGAATTGTTATTTAGGGCGTAAATAGTTGCATTGCATACCTTTACCCAAAGGAATGTAGATAGATATAGTTCATGAACCATAGCCTTTGATGTCTCAACAACGGACCTATTCTTTCTTTCATCAACGCCATCCTACTACAGGTTGTAAGGCACTAACAACTCCCTATTGATACTTTCTTCTCTACAAAAGGAATCAAAATCCTTGGAGGTAGAATCTCCTCCATTATCCAATCTTAGTGCCTTCATCTTCTTGTTCGTTTGGTTCTCCACAAGAGACTTGAACTCTTGGAAACTGCTAAATACCTCGTCCTTGTATTTATAAAATAAATCGAGTTTTTTCTAGAAGTCTCATCAATGAATGAAATGTATTGGATATGAATTGTCAATGAATTTGATGACATGGGCCCACACTTATTTGAATGTACCGAATTAATAATATCTTTTAATATATGCTCACTTATTGGGAAAGTAGTCTTGGCATGCTTGTTGAGTACACATCCCTTGCACACTTATATCCTCTCCACCTTGAAATCAAGTAATCCCTCCACCATCTCCTTCAGGAGAGTCACAACTTCTTAATGAAAGTGACCCAATCGTATGTGCTAAATCTCACATTGTTTGTCACTACTTTGTCCAAAGCTAAAAGGCTAACTTGCTTCATGCTTCATTGAATTTTCCAATTTGTAAAGGCGGCCTCATGCACTCCTCTGGTCAAAGCATGACTAGTATCAAGGTTGTGTTTTTTTATGATCATTTGTTGATCACCAAACTCAACCATACACTTTAGATCTATTAGACAAGAACCAAAAGAATATTCTTAGTTAAACTAGTAACATATGATATCTCATGTATCTTAGTAACATATCCCACTAACATTCAAAATGAGATAGAATCCATCTCAATCACTAAGTACTTGGCATCATCACCAAGCTCCAACTACCCATCGGAATCTTGTTCTTCTATTTTGAAGAAAGTTGATCCATACATTGTCATGTGTATAAAATATCCACTATCCACATACCACCTGATAACTTAAGTAATGTTAGTGGAAAGGAACGACACCATGGAGAACAGTGTCTCCAATTTGGATGCAATTTCATCTATTCCCACAAAATATTACGCATTCCATGCAAATTGTTTCTTTTACTAATTACCCTTTCCCTTCTTCCCAGGTAATCAAGAGGCATACTAACCAAACTTTTGGCACTTAAAACATTTCACATGGCTCAGGTATTTATTCTCGTGGTTTGAATATCTTTACTCTTACTTCTTCTTTTGACCCTTCTCGGAATGATATATCTTTCCTCATTTTCCCACCTTCTTGATGAGGGCTAGGTATTGAGTATCCTCAAAATTAGTTTAAACTAACTCTATTATCACCTTCTCTTCAATGAAGTCATCCTACAGTTTCTCAAAAGTGTGTAAGTTCTCACGAATACAAATAAATTGCATAGAGTGAAGCTGAGATGGACAAAATCCATTTAGAGTTATATGAACTAGCTCACTCATAAATCTTGTTTCTAATCACAACGTACTAATATCTCAACCACGTGATCTCATTAAATAGCTTTCTATAGTATCGGTATTTCTCATGTGTCCATTAATGATCTTTCTTGTTAGAATCATTTTATACAACAAGTTGATGTTATGGTATAGAGTGACCAAAGCATCTCATATCTCCTTCGTCGTCTTCTTCTTTGCGATGTGAATGATCAAGTTATCCTTCGTCAATCAGCGATGATTTTCTTTACATTGGATGATCTCTTAGTATGTGTTGACAAGTCCTTGATATAAGTGCAAGGTGTGATCTTATCCACAAGATAATGTAGTTCAACTTCCTCTAATATATTTTGCACCTTACACTTCCATAGTGAAAATTTGGAAGTGCCACTCGACATGTGACATTCTTAGAGACTGGAACTAGCCATTGCTACAAACCCTAAAATTCCACTTGGAAAAATAGATCAACCACAAAAGGAATCATATATGCAACCTATTCCAGGATTAGATCACCCAACTTAGGTCAATAACAACCTTCCAATCATTGGAAAATCCTAATATTCTCACCCAATAACCTATCATTCATCCAAATCAACTTCACTCACTAAGGCTTGGGCATCACATCCACTGAAAGTCGAAATCCTTTGGCAATTTCCTCTCATGCAACAATTCATTCCATACATGGATTTGGAGGATTTAAGTGAACGTACTTTGATATCATATTAAGTTTTAAACTGTGGTGAGCAGCTTTTTCACTACAAAAGAATTATCTAAACCAAGGTAGCTTAAAAATTGAACAACAATCAATCAAAACAACAACCTTTGAATGCATTAATCTACAAACACATACTACTCGCAATTACAAACAACAAATATACAGATCTAAGCTTTCAATCATATCTATCTTCTATTTCAAAATGGAAAAGAAGAAATGTATAAATTTTTATTTAGGGAAATTAATGCAAATTCATAAATTTCACCTACTTACTAGAGGCTTCCCAAATCTAGTCCCTGTGAATTATCAATGTTAGGGATGAGCCGAAATATAATTTACATCAGTAAAAAATGGACAATATTTCATTTCAAAACAACCCTATTATTCTATACAATCCAAGAGAAAAGATACCAAACTAAAGTCAACAAGTTTCATTTCTTAAGAGAAATATTTTCAAGCATAAACTAGGTCTAGAAATATCTTTAGGATAGAAGTAAATATGCCCTATTATCTTCAACATTAATATTAAAACCCTTAACCATTTTAATCTTAACCCATGTAAAATCAACATGACATATAAATGTTGGATATTACTAAGCCATGAAGACAATGATAGTTGAAAATCATATATGCGATAAGACAAGTTTGCACAGTTGAAAAGTATATCTATAGAGAGAAGAGATATAGTCCAAGTATATACTCACAACTTATCACAAGTTAGTACAGTACTCCAAGATCCCTAAAAACATAGTTAAGGAAAACCAAGAAAAACCTTAGCTCCACTAAAGATACTCCAACAAGATAGAATTACCACTAGCAAGTCCTCCTTGGCCTCATGTAAGGCGTCTAGTCTTCTCTTCCTCCTCAACAAATACAACCTAGGATTAATTCACAATACCCAACTCCAATGTCTCCTTAGGGAAAAAAAAACATAACCCTAGAATTCAAGAATGCTCCATGGAACTTTAACACCTTAAGGGGAAAGGAGATAAAGTACAAAGAAGAGTGCATAAGAGAGAGAGAGAGAGAGAGTAGCACTCTTCTTCTCATATATCTTAACATAAGTGTGATAGTGAATAATCTCTCCAATCATCACGATGAGAATAACTATCTCCTTCATTTATTTATATGAGAGGGGAAGTGAAATCTATAATGACTAGTGCACCTCGTCCACTACAAGCAACCTGCAAGATAAAAGTGGGTCAACTCAAGTGAAGCATTCCCTCTATAAGTGAGACATGTCGAGCTCCAAGGTGACGACAATCTACATGTAAGGTTCCATGGCAAGGGTGCTCCTCATCCAAGTTCCAATGCTCCTCCTCCAATTTCCAAGGCTCTAATGCATCTCTTAGCCCATGTGCCTTCTCCAATTCCACCCATCTACATGTCCACTCCCTTGATTCAAGCATCCTCAAGTTGAGTTGTTAACTTTCCAAATCCTAAGTGAATATTGTCCATGTGTTATCAACTAAATAAGGTTGTTATTTAATTGTAGAAATTAAATTCTTCACATAGTAGTAATCACCCATAGCTGGAAAATAAATAACAAAAGCAAAAACACAATACGTAGATAATTTACTCCTTCAAGTCAAATTTCAATTATCAATTCAAATATCACAAGGAAAATCCACAACTGTCAAACTAATAATTATACAATACACCCAAAACAAAACAGATGTGCACACTTACTAAGGAAAATATGCCTACCAAAACCGAGAAAATTTCCTACTAGTCATTGGTCATTGTACAACTTGTCAGTATGACTGTATAGATCTGTGTGTTGTTCTCTACCTGATTTCTGACTCTAGATTCTCTCTGACACTCTAACTCTACTCCATAGATAAAACAAATCACGTCCTTGTTAATTTTCTAAACCCCAAATTTAGATAAAAAAATTTCTAGTGATTTCCTTACTAAAAATTTAAATTTGCATCACACTAATTTATTTACATTGTTGGGATTAATTAATAGAATTTTCTAGCGGAAACATATCTACTCGACAAAAACACATGCACATAATTTATGCCCTTCGAATCAACATTTTATTCAAATAACATACAAGATTACAAGGGCTCCCTTACTGGGAAATGGCTCAAGAAAAATACACTGCAGCAAACTTGGAGAAATGCCTCACTGAGAAATGTATTCCTCCTACTATTATGCCCTAGAAAATCCCTATTTTGGTGCCTATTTCCCCTTGGCACCTATATGGCCTTGTATAGTTGGTTTTGAAATGATGTAGGGTCACAATTATATGGATATGTTGTTGGACGATCCGATCCATACAATTCTGTTGGATGGAACGAACTTGTATGACTTGCTATAGGGCCTTCCCATTGCAAAAAAATTCTTTCCTACTTTTGCAACCTCTTGCAAAAGATTATCTTACTACTACAAACTTCTCTCTACCAAATCTAGAAATAGAACGTCCTTCTTCTCTCTCTATAAAGTCACTAACTCGCTGCTTGAGTTTCTCCTCCTCTCACCTTCATTTCCTTTATCCTTTTGAGATGAACCAAAACCCTAACTTCAATGGTTGAGATTAGATATCACTCACTTGAGATAACGAGCTAAGATTCAATTAATTAACTTAACTCACCAGTTCCAAAAACTTAGACACTTTATCAAATTAAGCTCAATTAATCTAAAAAGACATTCACTTTAAGAATTAACTTAATAAAGTGAATTTCCAAAGTTTTGGAGAGGTAATAATGACAATTTCCACAGGTAAACACAAACCCATTTGGAAATGCATGTCGAAGTTACAAACATCAACACTCCCTCTTAGTGAGGAAGGTATTCTCCAACACTCCTAGTTTATCTTTGGAGGAAATAATCTTCCCTTTCACCAAGGACTTGGTGAGAAAGTCGACAACCTGCTCATTTGTGGAATATACTAGATCTTGACTACTCCCTTCTGGACCCTATCTTAGATGAAATTATAGATGATCTCAACATTCTTGGACCTGTCATGGAACACTAGATTGCCAACTAGTTTGATACAACTCTAATTATCACAGTCAATCACCCCAAGATCCAAATTCTAACCAAATAATCATGTAAGCAATTTGCAAAGCCAAATAGCCTCACAACTTGCCATACTTATTGACATGTACTCTAGATATACTAAACTGAGTGCTATGGAATTATGCTTCATGTTGAATCGAGAAATCATTGTTGAGCCCAAGTTGAAGAAACACCTTGAGGTGCTCTTCTAATTGGATACAATCCTTTCCCAATATGAGCCTAAATAACCCTTCAACCTAACTCCATCATATCCAAAATACCTCAATCCATACTCCAGTGTGCCCCTAAAATATGTGAGCACATGCTTTGTTGCTACCCAATGCAGTTGCATTGGCTTCACCATGAACTGACTCAAGGTGTTCACAATAAAACATATATTTGGCCCGGTTTTGACCAAATACATTAAGGATCCTATCAGCGGTCTATATACTCTGGAATCCACCAATGCTAAATTTGAAGAGTCAATCTTCTTTAGATTGGTAACCATAGGTGTAGCCATCGATCTACAATCCTTCATCCTGAATCTCTTCAAAAAATCCAATGTGTACTTCCCTTAGCCAAGGGAGATCTCACCCGATATTTTCCATACCTCTAAACCCAAATGCATAAATCTAATGTCCTTCATCTCAAACTTTGTAACCAAAAATTACTTACACCTAGCTAAAATTCCCTCTACACTTGTGATAAACTAATCATGTGCGTACAACACCAATGTGAGTGCATCAGACGCAACAAGTATGAAGTACAAGTTAGGATCTACCTCACACACATTGAGGCCCATGCTTTGCAAGTATATGGCAATCCTAGAATACCACACCTTGGGTGCCTATTTGAGTCTATACAAGAAATTTTTAGGCCTACACACATGAGACTCTCTCCCATGTACCTCAAATCCATGAGGTTTCTTGGTATATACTTCCTCCTTAGTGATCCCATTGAGGAAGGATGTCTTCATGTCCATCTAATGAATCTTCCACCTCATGACTAAGGAAATAGCTATCACAGCCTGAATGGAAGCATATTTGGTGACAGGAGAAAATGTCTCCTCATAGTATACTCCCTCTCTTTGAGAGAACCCTCTCACCACAAACCTCACCTTGAACTTCTTAATGGTGCCATATGTTGCATGCTTGATCTTGAAGAGCCACTGGAATTGACCACAAAATTCCCATTCAATATAGGCACAATATCCCAAACATCATGCTTCATGGTGGAGGTGTATTCCTCCATGATGGAATCCCTCCAAATATGTGGGTTGTATGCTCTCTCATAACTAGAAGGATTGTAATCAATGAGGTTACTCATCAATTCCATGTGGTTCGAAACTTCCTCATAGACTTACTCTCCCTGGATGTACTCCTATGGGAATCAAGATGCTCTTGATCATCCCTCAATATGTGCTCATACCATTTAGGTCTCTTGACAAAATTGGAAGGAACTAATTCCTCCTTTCCATCTAAATGTTGACTCCTTGAATTGGAAGTCTGTGAACTTTTTTCTCCCATCGGAGCCACATACTCTTCATCCTTTGCCACTGTAGGTAACTCATGAGACTTCCTAGATGTCAGGTTCTCCTCAAACTTGGAATCTCGGCTCACCATCGTCTTCTGTTGTGATGGAATGAAGATCATGTAAGCCTTTGAGTTCTAGTTGTACCCCATAAATACACCTTTCTATCATGAAGGCTCAAGCTTTGTCCTCTTCTCCTAAATCACATTGATGTAAATTGGACAACCAAAGATCCTAAGATGTTTGATCTCTATTTTCACTCATATGAATACCTCCTCATGAGTCTTGTTCACCAATATCTTGTGAGGGATCATGTTTTACAAATATAGGACTATGTTACATGCCTCTTCCCAAAGGAACATAGGAAGGCATTGATCATGAATCATAGCCTTTGTAATATTGGTGATGGACTAGTTCTCTCTCCATAACAACATTTTGTTGTGGTTTGTGTTGCCACCTATTACACAACTCAGGATTAACGTGGCAGAAATATTCAATCCACTAGGTGTGACCTTGGGGGAAAGTCTCAAGTCAAGATTTGTCACTTGATTCTTGACTCCTTCGCCTAGGCCAACTCCTAGCGAATCCAAAGGGGGTGGTCCCTAACAAAATACTATGGTTGATTAAGCTAAGTACATAATGCAAATAAGATTCTAAGAGTTTGCAATAAATCACTGAAACAATATTTACAAATATAATTGATTTAACAACATATAAATAAATAGCCCAAACACATATAATTCACTTAATCAAATATTTTTATAAAATGTAGACCAGTGCCTTGTGGGTAAATAGTGTTGTTACAAAAATGTTTTGCAAATGTCTCTTGGTCAGTTTTAATTATTATGATGAGTTTATTAGAGTGGGTATATTTGGAGAGTGCAATTGTGAAAGTGAAATGTTGGAAACTAAATTACTCTAAGGTGTGGCCCAACTCTAATTTATCCCTCAAAATGAGTATAAAACAATTATACTAAGTGTCCAACGAGGCAAGGCATAACTTTCTTGGATTAGCCTCCTGACTCTATAGTAAGTTCAATATAACCCTTTAATTATAAGAATAATTCATCTCCGGATTTCCCTATTAAACTAGTCACTTACATCCCTTCCTAATTATTCTAGATGATTAGGCAATTCCCGAAATGGTCAAGAGCATACAAGGAGTCTAATTCAAGGTTTGTTACAATAACTGAAAAATAAAACAAATGTTATTTAATTCATCTAAGGTTATGAATCTCTTTTCTAATTGTAAACACTTACTCAGGATTGACTTTTAACGGAAATAAGAGTATAATTCAAGAAAACATAGTAGATGGGTTCGTTACTTTATTGCAAAAATGGAAATGAAAAATTAAAGCAAAAAATTATAAGGTTGTGTGTGTCGGTGTTTGCAAAAATGAAATCTATATCATGAGTGATTTTGTGGTTTGACATTGAATCGAGATCCAAAAACATTTAATTTTAGATTTAAGTTAATTACTTAAAACAAAAATAATTGGAAAACATTAGTAAAATGCAAACCACCAAAATATACTGCAAATCCCCCTAGGGCGGTGGAGTGTGGTCATTGAGTAGCCCACTTGCTTCCCTTCTTATTATGAGTGATTACAATTTTTATGGAATGCTTGTGATCCTTTGTAGAATAGTATCACTAAGCTTACAAGGTTTAAAAATGATTTACAATATAAGCAAGGTTCTACAGGTGCTTTAGATGTTCAATTCTCTCAAAATTTGGGCAACACTTTCGCTTGCCTGGAGAAGAAACTGAAAAAATAAGTGATCAAACATTATTAGATAATGCCCAAAATTACTTTAGGAGTGTTCTTAGAGAAGGTTAGAAAAATCTCTAAAATAAATGCTAAGTTAGACTAAGTAAAAAGCGACAAAATAACTAAGCAAGGCAAGCTAAGAAGAAAGCCCCCTTAGGGTATTTGGTTTCCCTTTTGGGGAATCCAACAAATAGGCACTAATTTTCTAAATATAACTTTCAAATTCCAAACTAATCTACTTCCCAAGCGATTTTACAAAAAAATGACTTGTAATCTAAGTAGACTACTATGCTTGATCTAGATTCAAAGTGAAAGGCTTTAGTAAATACTAAGATCCAAGCATAAAAATTCAGATCTATTAAAAAATACTTTTAAAATACTAGATCTAAAACATGAAAGGAACTAGTATCCCAAGAAAATTGATTTTTAATATATGAGAGATGGAGAAAAGATAAGCCAAAGCCTAAATATCAAATACTAAGGATATGTTGGTGGTAAAGAGGGACTATGGACACTTTACACTTTAGAATTTAAAGAGGGAAGAGTATGAAACTGATCTCATCCACTCCTTTGTATTAGCAACCTTGCACATCTAATAAAACTTGCAAATAAGGATTAGATCCGGTAATCCCTATACAAGAAATCAAAAAAGCATGAGATACAACTGTAAGCACATGCACCTTCTAAATCTCTAAGTATAAAGAAGTAAACAAATATACTTGATATTCGAGTTGGAAGAAACCTTCTGAAGCTAGACCAATTACCTAAAATGAAAAGGAAAACTAGCTCGATACAATATTACCTCAGAGCAATTATAGTACATCCACACACTAGTTGCTAACACCATGGACCTCCAAAGTATTTTATTCATTAACAAAGAATATCACAATGAATTACAATTAGAAAGAGTAGAGGCTCCATCATCCATTATAAATTAGGCGAGCTTGCCTTGATTTTATAGAAAAAATGAGAGAAGAGGGTGCATTAGCTAGGTAGGGGTGCACTTACCAAGTGGTAGATTCTTCTGGAGTCAAGATTTGAGTTGAATTGGAGCCCATGGGAGTGATTTGAGGGATTGGATATTTGATTGATGCCATCTCATACCTAAATGGTGTTTCCCCTCTCTTGTGGAGCCACATCACCACAAGTAGATGCACCCTCCTTCACGAGATTCACCCCTCTTGATGGATATAAGGAACCTCTAGATGGATAGCTCAACCACCAAATCACAAGCTAAGTTAACTCACCTTTTACTAGTAATAAACTTTCCATCACTACTAATTTGTCTTGCATGTTCCCTCAAATTTTTACTTTATTATGTCTTTTTGTACCATTTATTTGGTCATTTTGGCCATTTTCAAAAGAAAATTGATTTAAGTATTAAATAAACACTCATTCCTCTCAAAAGTGGGTTTAGGGGTACAGTGGGTGATCTGGGTTAGCAAATGAGGTTCCCCATGGAAAATTCCACCTCCTAACCACACTTTTATGACTTTTTTATTTTTTACAATTAAAGCATTAAAAATATTGTTTGTTTTCTGAGAAATTTTTTTATTAACAAAAAATAAAATAACCTAGGGGAGACTTAGTGCATGTTCATATGACTCAGAAATAGTGGCTATCATGGTTATATACATTGGCAGTTAGACTTTAATAACCTCATAAGGCCTAACCGCCAAGATGACCGCTAGCTTTCGAGGATTGAGTTAAAAACTCAAAAATTATAAGTCGCTTAAAAGCAACATATAATTAAAAGGAAAAAGTAGTATAGAGTAGTCGAATTGATGACTAAGTCCTAGGAAATCCAAGTCTTTTAAATAAGTCATCATGCTAAGACATTTATTACAATTCCCCATGGGGTATGCATATGTGAAAAAAAAATGGTCGTAATTGGCCCTGCATGAACTTCTAAACTTCTGAGAAGTGAACAACCGAGTTGTTCAATATTCGGCAGCTCAACTGAATAGTTCATCCAAGTGAAACTTGGAGGTAACAGGTTGTACAATATTGTCTTCTCCTTCTTAAGCCCTACCTCCTTGAAGAAATAATTGAATTTGTTTGAGGTGTACTATCCCCCATTGTCTGACCTCAAGACCTTGATATTCTTTCATATCAATTTCTCCACATGAGCCTTGAACTCTTAGAACTATAAAAATACCTCATCGTTGGTCTTCATAAAAAATATATAGGTTTTTCCTGGAAAAATCATCAATGACCATCACATAGTATGATGATCCCTGCATAGATACTACAGACATCGATTCACATATATCTGAATGATTGAGATCCAAAATCCCCTTGGACATACTCTTACTACTTAGAAAAGTAGACTTGGCATTCTTACCAAGTGCTCACTCTCTACATACCCCCTATCACTCAAAAATGAAATATGGAATACCATTGAGAATCTCTCTCAAAATTGGCAATTCCATGTAATGCAAGTGCCCCATCCTCCTATGGAAAAGCTCGTACAAGTTGTCGCTATCATGGACCAAGGTTGGAATAGACTTCCCCTACAACCTATATAATTTTCCCTCTCTAAGCCCATTCCTCACTGCTATGTCAGGGATACATCCCTATGGATGTATGAGTAATTTTCCTCTCTTAAAGATAATGGAAAAAGTTCAAAACCCATGTCCTCCATAATTGATACTAAGAACGAGTTCTTCTTTAGTCCTGGTACAAATAGAACATCTTGGGAATCAAATGAACCAACTGACTCAAGCTGGAATGAGATTATTCCCTCTCCTCTGACTACATACTTGGCATCATCACCAATCTCCACATGGATCCTGAGTCGGACTCCATCAATATGTTAAATAGCTCCCATGCATTCACTCTTAGCAACTATGCTAGTAGAAAGGCAGAAAATTAATGAGAAATAACTCTTGAAATTCACAACAAACTCACTTTACTGAGTCTCTATAGATGTCGCTACATGTTTCTTCTTTCATTTTCCTTTCTTCTTCTCTAGACACTAAGATGCATAGTGCCCATTCTTGTGGAACACAAAATACTTGATTTTACTTAAGTCGCTCTTTCTCGGCCATGAGCCTTCCCCATCACTATTAGCCTTCTTGTTGGAACGCTTTCCTTTGCACTTTCTTTCCTTTCTAACAAGCGCCAAGTTGGTAAGTTCTCATTGCTACCACCCTGGTTGCAAGATCTAGAATCCTCCTAAGTATCTTCTTGGATGCAATCGTCCCAAAGCCTCTCTCAATTGGTGAGTTTCTCCTAAGCACATAGCCCCTTTAAAATTGGTTCCCAATGCTTGGTGAATCCATCCAGTGCCATATTGACCAGCTCTACTTTAGGTACTTTTTCTCCAATAGTTACAAGTTGATCATGTATATAAGTGATCTTCATGAAATGGCTGGTAACATTTCTAGATCTTGACATCCGGACATCTCTGAGTTTATCTCTTAGAATCATATTCATGTTCAAGTTGTTACTTTGGTATAAATCCACCAAAGATTTGTACATCTCCTTGGCCAATGTCTTCTCTGCTACATGAGGAATTAAGTGATCCTTCACTGCATCTAGAATCACTCCCTGGGATTTCAAATCCTTTTTCTCTTGAGTTGCTAACAAAGTTGCATCTACCAGTGTAGCAACAACCTTATCCAAAATCTCCAAAAGTCGTGTTCCTTCAAAATCAAAGTTACCCTCGCTTTCTAGAACAGGAAGTTAGATGTCCCATCTAACCTGCCTTCAAATATAAGATCGTTTGCCACTATAAGTACTGCTTGATCCGTACGTCTTGTATAGTCGGTTGCGGGCTATTGTACAACCATTGTACGCTACTATAAAACTACATTTGTACAAATCTGTTGTTGTACGACCTAATCTATATAGTTATGGTGGCTAGTATGACCCTATATGGCATGTTATACAACCTGTTGCTATATGGTATGCCCCTTTCAAGAAACTTCCTGCCCAGTTGTATGCCCCCTTACAAAACGTTCTCTAACTACGAAAAACTTCTCTCTACCAATTCTAGAAATAAAATGTGTTTCTTCTCTCTCCATAAAGTCACCAACTCAATGCCACGGGTGATTCACCTTCTTGTGCAATATCTTATCACGTTCAATCACAAAGGAGGGTTTTTTAATTATAAAAAATAAGGTCAATATATTGTATGTATTGGGGGGGTGTATGGTATGGGAGGTTTATAAGTATTGTGTGGGCATAAAAATGGGTTTATAGTAAAAACCAAGGAATATATCGTAAAATTAGGGTTATTTTAATTGGAAATGTGTATTGGGAGGGGGGTTCAACAAAAGGGTTTTTATAGGTAATTATCAATACCTAGTGAAATTAGGGGTAGTCTTTAATATCCCATCAACGAAGGCACTGTGACATGGTTTCACTAAGTGAAGACCCCATGCTCAATGCTTAAGTTTCTATTGTGTCTTCTCCTCTAACCTTGGTTTCCTTTTATCTTTTTGAGATGAACTATAACCCTAACTTCAATGGATGAGATTATATCTTACTCACTTGAGATCGAAGGCTAAGATTCAATTAATTAACTTAAATCATTAGTGCCAAAAACTCGGGCACTTTATTAAATTAACCTTAAACTAAAAAACATTCACTTTAATAATTAACTTAATAAAGTGAATTTCGAAAGTTCTTGAGAGGTATTAATGACGATTTCCATATGCAGACACAAACCCATGTGTAAATGCTTATCTGAGCTACAAACAACAACATTCCCAACAAAACTTGTCTTTAATTGAATGAATGTGTATCTTAACTCTCTCTCTTGACTTGCCTTTATAATTGACTTAAACCCTAATTTACTAAGACCCTAATCTCATACTGATATGTATGGATGAGATTAATCTAAATCACTAATGTATAAAAATACACTTTATTGGACTCAATAGCTAAATATAAGACTTTCACTTGATAACTAAAGGTAATTACAAAATAGAGTTGAATTGAACCACTTTCAACATATTTGACATAAAACTTTTGAGGAAGTGCATGTTTGAGCTACAATCTTCAACATAGTAAGCCTCTATGCAAGCAACCAAGCAACTCCATGTTGTCTAGGGCTCAACACCCATGTTCGGATACCCAATCCTCCTCCAATGCAAAGCACCCTCCAAACAAACAACCTCTTTTCATGTGCATACTACATGTAGAATGTCAACAAGCCCCATAAGCCTCCAACACTACAAGGAAGAAAGATACACAAGCACCCATACAAGGTCTAGAAATCAATGAATAAATCACTTCCAGTGTGTATGTCCATCATAGAGAAACCAAGGATCAACCATACACCATGCACCCCACATCACATGAAGCACATGTTGAAAAAGTTAACAAGGACAAGTGTTTAGACCTTACCCTTGCTTCATGTGGAAGTAAAACTCTTTTATTAAGTTTGCATTTAGGATTTGCATGCATGCATTTTTTAATTAAAAAAATTTACATGATGGGATTTTTCATGAAAAGTAAATTAGGGATTTTGATCTCTAAAAGGCAGCAAAATAGATAAAAGAGTGAAGAGGGGTAAAGTGGGTCACATAAGAGAGATAGGAAGAAGCTACAAAGGTAGAGCGAATTTGTGCATGAGAGAGGGAACACTTCTGCAATAGAAAGGGTGCATTCTAGGCAGAGAGAGGGAGCACTTCACCTGGATATTAGAGAGGGTTGATTTATCAGTTGCGGATATTGTTTTTTAGAGTGCAAATTCATCAGCAGATATATAGAGGGAAAAATGCAAAGAGTGTGATTTGTAGTAGTGGAAGAGGGAGTGAATCCCAAGGAAGTCAAAAGGAAGAGTGGGCCACAAATACCATGAAGGTATTTATTAGTGACCAGGATTGAAATTCTAGGCTTGGATTTCTTAGATAAGTTTGTGGGGATACTCTTTATCAAATCTATGTATTTCTTCTGAAAGATAATAAAGAAATTCTACTCTCTCTCACTAGTTTTCCGACAAGGGTTTTTCTAGGGTCACATTGACCAAAAATATCTTTGTCGATTTATGTGTCTGCGTATTGCTGATTTAAAAGATTTAAATACTTCATGTGTTTCATGTTACAAATATATGTTTATGTGAATATGTGTTTTCTAGCAACAAGATTAGGTTGGGCATTTAACAATGATTTATTGACACTTGAAACCAAGTTGGGGCTAGAATATTTTCTAATATTAAAGAAAATATTACATGGTATCATATCACAATTGAAAGATCAGAGCAGTTACACACTAGCTCTATCATATCTATGAGATAAGAGTCCAGATTGGTAGCAAATCTATCAGATTTGTGAGAGCAAAGTCTAAATTTGTGAGAAAACACATCAGACCTATCAGATATGTGAGAGTAGAGACCAGATTTGTGAATGAGAGGGTTATCTTGTTCACCTATGTTGAACTTGGATTTATTTTCCAGTTGAGAATATCATGGCTACAGGGTTGAGGGTTGAGGACAGGATTAGTGAACACCACACAAGAGAAACTAGTGGTGGTTCCTATAGATGCAATAGGTTTGGCAGCTTATGAGAAAAAGAACATTAATTCCAATAGGATCATCCTTGATGCAATCAAGGATCATGTGATTCCACATATTATAGGAAAGGATAATGTCTATGAAATGTGGGATGCCTTAACTAGACTTTACCAGAGTTCTAACGAAAATACAAAAATCATATTAAGTGAAAAAATCAAGAGCATGAATATGATTAGAGATGAAAATGTGACATCATACCTTACCAGAATAACTCAAGTGCAAGATGAGTTAGGTGTAGTTGGGGAGGTGGTTGCTAATAGTGAGCTTGTTCAAACAACCCTGAATGGCATGACCAAGCCATGGGAAGTGTTCATTGAAGCAATTGTGGCAAGGGAAAACCTTCCTAAATAAAATCATCTAAATGATGATATCATACAGGATGAGACCCGAAGAGGATATGTTCAGGGGATCTCTTTCGTTGGTAATGATAAGGAGGATGTGGCACTTGCAACGAAAGGCAAGAAGAAATCCAAGAAAGTTCCCAAGGGTAGGGAAAAGAAGAGGGATGATTAGAAAAAGGATATGAGCAAGGTAAAGTGTTTTTCCTACAGCAAGATGGGGCACTTTGTAGTGGTGTGTCCTAACAAGAAGAAAAGAAGAAGCAGCAGATTGCAGCTGCAACTAAAGTTGATGATTTTGCAACAGAGTTTGACAAGGGATTTTCTCTGTTTAATTTTCATTCTTTAACTTTAGCATATGTGCAAGAGATTTCCATTAAGGATGATAAGGAAGTGTCCCTAATTTCTTGTCAATCATTGAGTGTGTCAACTACCATGTTTGGTACATAGATAGTGGATCCTCTAGCCATGTGAATGGTATTGGACAATAATTTATAGATCTTATGAAGAGTGGTCTAGATCTCAAGGTTGTACATGGAAATAACACCTCTTTCAAAGCAGCTGGACAAAGGACATGCTCCTTTCAGAGGGAGTCCAGAGAGTCCATGATGGTGAGGGATCTTTTGTATGTCCCTAGGTTGAAGAAGAATTTGATATCAGTTTCCACCATAGAGGATAGGGGATTTGCAGTATTGTTCCAATATGGGCATGTACTCATTTGTCCTAAGAAATCTAGATATACTACAGTAGTGAGGATTGGATTCCAATGTGGAAATCTATACAAACTCAATTTTCAGATGTATCATGCCTTGGCATGTAGCAACAATAGTGACAATTGTGACTTATGCGAGTTGTGTCATAAGAGGAATGCCCACCTACATCATCCATATTTGAGGATTTTGAGAGATATTGTGATAGGTTTGATAGAGTTTAGCACAGAGCACAATGATGTGTGCAAGGGGTGTGCACTTGGCAAGTTTGAGAAGGCTACTTTTCCAAGCAGTGAAAGTAGAGAAACAAGGACACTTGATTTGGTACATTCTGACCATTGTGGTTTGATATCTACTGTATCATTTAAGGGTATGAGTATTATTTTGACCTTCATTAATGACTTCTCCAAGAAGACCTAGATTTACTTTCCAAAGAGAAAGGAGTCAAAATAATTCTTGCAGAGGTTCAACAAGTCTGAATCTCTTATGGATAACTAGACAGGGAGGAGGATCTGGATGTTTTGGTCAGACAATGGGGTTGATTATACCTCCAAGTAGTTTAATAAGTTATGTGCAGAGAAGGGAGTCAAGAGATACTTTAAAGTACCATACACCCCACAACAAAATGGGGTGTCAAAGAGGAAGAATAGGGAAATTGTTGGGGCAACAAGATCCATGCTACATGATCAAGGTTTGTCCTTCTTTCTCTAAGTAGAGGATTGTAACACAATGGTGTACATTTTGAATAGGAGACCCCATAAGGTTTTGGGTTTCAAGACTCCTAAAGAGGCTTTCACAAGGAAGAAGCATAAGGTTGATCACTTCAATAATTTTATGTGCCTTACTTACTCACATGTCCCTTCTCAGAAGAGGACAAAGTTGTAGCTCATGATAGAAAAGGGAATTTTTGTTAAGTATGATGAGACTTCAAAGGCCTACCACATATACATTCATACATGAAGACAAATAGTTATGATATAGGATGTGTTATTTGAGGAGGACAATTCTTTCAATAAGTCATAAGAGTTAGAGAAGGGAGGGAAACAAGATCTTACACCTCAAGATGGTACATTGCAAAGTTCAACTTCACAAAGTTCAAGGTCAAAGGTATCAGGGGTGATAGGTTCACAAGTTACAGGTTCCACAATTATAGGTACAAGATCACAGGGTAGTGGTCTCTCAGTTTCATGTTCACGGGTTACAGGTTCATGAGCTATAGGGTCACAGACCATTGGGGCCACTTCATCAAGTACAGAGTCTTAGGAAGTTGATTGGGATGAGTAGGATCAGTTCCCTTCATAGGAGGTTACCTTAGGGGAGAGGAATCCCAAGTGGCTTCAAGACACCTTGAAGGAAGCTCAGGATTCAGTGGGGAATCCCAAGAGGACTATGAGAAAGAGTAAGGTTCCAGAGAGGTTTTGTATCTATTTAGCTATGGTGAGAAATATTAGTGAGTTTGAGCCATATTCTTATGAGCAAGCAGTATACTATGATCAAACTAATGATATCCATTGTAGTAGATATGGGTTGGAAGGTCCACTAAATGTATTTGAAGACGACATTTCTGAATGGATTCATATAGGAGGAGGTGTACATTGAGAAACCAGAGGGATTTGAGGTGCATGGGAGATATTCTAATGTACGCAAACTAGAAAAGGAACTGTACGGACTCAAGAAGGATCCGATAGCTTGGTATTCGAGGATAGATACTTACTTGCAACAGATGGGTTTCCAGAAGAGAGAGGAAAATCCCAACCTCTACTTCATTGTGGATGGACAAGATCCACTCATTCTAGTACTATACATGGATTATTTTTTTATTACAAGAGTAGAGAAACTCATAGCTAGCTGCAAGAGATATCTTACTTCAGAATTTGAGATGAAATACATAGGACCGATGCATTACCTTTTGGGTATGAAGGTTTGGAAAGGAGATGGAAATATATTTCTAGGATAGGGTAGATATACAATTGACATTCTGAATATATTTCAAATGGAAAACTATATATATGTGGCCACACCTATGACAACCAACTAGAAGAAGTTGGTAGCTTCTTAGAGTGAGTTGATTGACACCACTAGGTATCGTCAACTTATTGGATCATTGGTGTATCCTGTCAACATTAGGTAATATTTGTGTTATGTTGTCAATACATTGAGTCAGTATATGGTGGAGCCCATGAGAGTGCACTAGGTGGCAACATAGCACGTGCTTAGGTATATTAGAGTTACGGTGGACTATGGAGTGAACTATGAGAAAGAGGATGGAGTACAATTGATTGGATATACAGATTATGACTGGGCAGGTAGTGTAGTGGACAAGAAAAGCATGTATTGGTGTTGTTTCAGCTTGGGTTTGGTATTTATGTCATGGTTCAGCAGTTAAAAAAAGTCAATGGAACCAAGTTTTGTAAGGTAGAAAACATGGTAGCTAGTCTGCCTAGTTGTGAGGCTATTTAGATTCACAAGATGCTAGTGAGCTTATTTGATCAATAATTGAGGCCAACTGTGATCTACTATGACAATCATAGTTGCATGAAACTCAAGAAGAATCCAGTATTTCACGATCAGTTAAAACATATTGAGATCGGATACCATTTAACCTAGGATCATGTTCAAAGGGGGGTAGCTGATCTTTAGTATGTGTCCACATATGAGCAAGTAACGAATATTTTCATGAATTCATTGGCGAAGGGAAAGTTCATTTATTTTAGGGACAATGTGGGAATGGTGAAGAACGCGTTCCTCATTAAGAGGGAGTGTTGAAAAAGTTAACAAGGAAAAATGTCTAGACCTTACCCTTGCTTCATGCGGAAGTAAAACTCTTTTATTAAGGGTCCAAGCAGGATTTGCATGCATGCATTTTTTAATTAAAAATTTTGCATGACAGGATTTCACATGAAAAATAAATTAGGAAATTTTATCTCTAAAAGGAAATGAAACGAGTAGAAGAGTGAAGAAGGGTAAAGTGGGGCACACAAGAGAGATAGTCATAAGCTACAGAGGCAGAGAAAATATGTACATGACAGAGGGTGAACTTCTAAGATAGAGAGGGCCATTTCAAGCAGAGAGAGGGTGCACATCTGAGAACAAAGAGGGCATAGTTCATTTGGATATCAGAGAGGGTGGATTTATTAGTTGCAAAGATTGTTTCTATGAGTGTGTATTCATCAGCAGAGATAGAGAGGGTGATTTGTAGCATTGGAAGAGGGAGAGAATCCCAAGGCATTCAAAAGGAAGAAGGGGCACAAATCCCAAGGAGGTATTTAGAAGTTATCAGAGTTGAAATGTGAGGCTTGTATTTCTTAGATAAGTTTGTGTGAATATTGTGTATCAAATCTATGTATTTCGTTTGAAAGATAATAAATAACTTATATTCTCTTTCACTGGTTTTCCTGCAAGGCTTTTTCTAGGATCACAATGGCCAAAAATCTTTGTTTTTATTTGTGTGTGTGTGTGTATTGTTGATTTATACTTCATGTGTTTCATGTTATAAGTATATGTTTTTCTTATATTTGTTTCCGGGAAACATGATTGGGTTAGGAATTTAACAATGATTTATTGAGACTTAAAATAGGGTTGGGGTATTTTCAGAGTAGCGCGAAAGTTAACACTTCCTCTTTATGAGGAAAATGTTTTCGCCAAATATTGTGATCTCACTCTACAACTTATCCAATCCTACCATCTACAAATCACCATAGTATTGGAGTTAAACAAAATAGAATCCTCTATCAAAGCATCACACCTCTCCTCCTAAAAACAATTGGAAGGCTCGCAAATGGAAGAAACCAATGGAACATGACTAGTGTGTTTCCTAGGATGTATGCTCACCCTTACAGAAGATCTGAGTGATCCTACATGATCTTATGAATCTTGTAATGCTTGAGGAATCCATCTCGGTCCCCCAAGATCACCTCATCCACTCCTGAATTTGTCTCAACTTTAACCTCCAAATAAGCCTTTGGAATAACAAGCTCCTCTCTCTTCTCAATATTTGAAGGAATATCCTATGAACTAGTTGACCTCACATCCTCATCAAACTTCACATATCTGCTCACCATTATCTTCAGCAATGTTGGAATATAGATCATGTAAGATATATAAGTATCACTCTATCCAATAACATAAGATTACATTACAACATCTAGAATCTTCAAAGAATTTTGACCACCTTTTAATATGAATGAACATAACTATGGATCATCATAACCCACCAAAATCCATCATTTCTTGAGTCAGTATCATGGGGAAAAATAGTCAACAACTACTGATCATTGGTATCTCACCCATGCACTTCAAAGCCTTAGACAATTGAAGCATCGACCTCAACTAGGTCACTCCCTCTTTTTGATAGAATCCTAAAGTAAGAGCATCATCAAGGATATCTCCATTTTCTTAAAAGAGTCCAACAATCTTATCCTTGTACTCTAAAACACTCTCATCGGTTACAAGCATGGAGTCAACCCCAAATTCCACCATAGGTTTTGAAGCTTTCTCCATGGAATCTTACCATGCATGCTCTACATGTGCTCCTTGAAGTTAATTAGCAGGCTCATCCAGTTTCTCACTAGAATATACGAGTACCATGGATTCAACAAATAACTTTTAAATGTCATCCTCTCTCACCCCTCTAGCCAAGTCCTTGGACTAGGTACACTACAATCTAGGATACTATAATGTTGTCCTTTAAATGGAAATATACATTGATGATCTAACATACAAGCAAGTCAAGGGTGATTCTCTTTTCCTCGGCATCCTTCTTATGATGAGCATCCATTTGACATGGATTAGAAGGTATTGTAATCATTTACACAACATGCTCCCAAATATCAACTTCATCCATAAGTATTTGTGACCAAAGCTTCCAAGGAATGAAATTGGAAGTTCCATCCAACCTGTCACACTCTCTAAGACTGAGATTTCTCTTGTACATCTTGAAAAAATATTTAATGCAAAAAGCACAACAAAATATGAAGTAGATAATCCTTTCTGGGCTCAAGTGCTTCTTCTAAGTGACTTACAGTTTCGCATTCAGCAATCTCAATAAGGTCAAGCACCTCTCTTAGGTACAACATAGTTGAAATACCATCTTCATTTTCCCCTAGAGAGTGATTTCATCAATAAATCTTTAAAACCATGTAAAAAAATTCCAAACCAAGGGAAATTAATGCAAATTTTGAAATTTCACCTATTTATTTGGGGTTTCCTAGATTTAGTCCCTGTAAATTATCAACCTTAGGTATGAACTAAAATATATATTTCATCAGATAACAATGGCCAATATTTCACTTTACAACCACCCCAATATGCTAGGCAATTTGAGAAAAATGATACCAAACTTATGGCAACAAGTTTAAGCTCTTAGGAGAAATATTTTTAATGTTGAAATATGTAGCTCGGACAAGAAGTTTTGCATAGGTTTAGTGTCAAATGTGCCAGAAGTTGTTCAAGTCGGTTCTATTTTGTAATTCACTTTAATAACAAAGCAAACTTACTCTTATATTTAGTTGTTGAGTCTAATAAAGTATAGTTTTAATACATTAGTGATTTAGAATAATTTGAACCATATATTTCACTAAGAAATTAGAGTTTTGGTAAATTAGGGTTTCAACTGAAGTATAAAGGCAATTCAAGGTAGAGGGTTAAGACACATTCAATATTCAGTCAAAGACAACTTATTTATGAGGTCATTGATCATTAGTGGAGTATAATTAGAGCGTCATAGAGGAGCCAAGTTCAATAACTAAGCAAAGAGCAGTCTGCAGGTACATACAAGACAAATACATACAGTCATACATATCCATATGAACAGGTATATACAATCATATGGATCCATACATATAGGTTTGTAAATCCGTACAGACGACTTGTACAGTAGGCAATAAACAACAAGCTATTTTATTGGTTTTTTCCAAACAATTTTTTCTTAAGTGTGTAGGTTTTTTCCATTTGAGTGTACTGTACATATGTTAGTATGACAATCTATGGAGGTTTCCTTATAAGATTTAAATTATTAATGAAAGGTTGATTTGAAGGAGTAAATTATTTGTGTATTGTGTTTTGTTTCTGTTGTTTACTTTCCAACTATATGTGTGATTATTGCTATGTGAAATAATTTAATTTATGCAATTAAAAAACAACTTGTGTTTAGATGAAAACATATGAACAGTAGTCACCTAGGACTTGGGAAGTTTAACATGGTGTCAGATCTTCTCTGATTGATGGAATTTGAATATTTTACAACAATATATCAACTATTGGATCCAACACCAATAATAAGAGGGTTTCATAGGTAGTACTTAATAGAGTTGGGAATTTGTGTGCATATTAGAGATGGAATCATATAGCCTTAGGTTTTAGGATACATTGTATGATGGCTCAAATTTCCCATCATGGAAAGTTCGGGTAACTCTTCTATTAGAAGAGAATGATCTCTGGGATATCGTCAAGGGATTAGTGACTTCACTGATAGATTCATAGATTTTGGTAGATAACGAGTAGAAAGAAGTGAAGGCCAAGTGGATGACCATGGATTCTATAAAGGATTATCTGATCCCTCATATATCAAAGTAGAAGATGACAAAGTAGATGTTCGATGCCTTGGTTAGCGTTTATTGGAGAGAGAACATAAACAAGAAGATGATATTTCTCAATAGACTCAAATATGTTGAGATGACCAAATCAAACACCATCACCAATTACCTGATGAAGGTCACACAAATTCGTGATCAACATTGCAGTAATTAGGGAGAAGTTTGAGGAAAGGATCTAGTGAATCGAACATTGAATGGATTCCCATCTTAGTGGAAAACATTATAAGGTGTTTGTGCTCGAGAGAATCTTCCCTCCAAGGAAATATTGTGAGATGACTATATCTAGGAGGAGACTTGGATTAAGTCAAAGGCTAACAATTAGGGAGGTGACAGTGACCTATCCTAACTGGTCAAACAAATAAGGGAAAAGTTAAAGGACCCATCAAGGGTACGGTAAAGAGTGAGGAATCGTCCTCATATCCAGGAAAAAAAGACATGAGTAAAATCAAGTACTTCATATGTCATAAGGACAATCGTTATGCATCACAATGTCCAGAGAAGAAGAAGGGTAAAGGGAAGCAATAGAAACATCATGTAGTGTCCTTGATTGATACCTAGATGAATGAGTTTGCCTCCAATTCAAGAAGGATTTCTTGATGGTATATTTCCTTTCAAAGAACACATGGTATCTAGCAGTCGAGCATCTAGGCTTATGGAATTCGCCCGAGAGTTATTTTCAAGTCTAAAAAAACGTATCTCAAGATTTTAGGTCAAGCTTGGTGATGATGACAAGTATCTAGTAGTATGACTTGGTATCATTCCTTTCTAACTCCAATCAGGTAACTCTTTAGATATTGATGATGTGTTGTTTTTTCCAAGTCTCAGGGGGGGTTTCTTTCATTTCAGTTATGGAAGATAAGGGCTCTGCAGTATATTTCAAGAACCAACAAGTATTATAAAGACCAAAGGAGTCTGTCCTAGGATCAACTCAAGTGATTGGGTTTAGAGAAGGAAACTTATACAAGTTACAGGTTGAACCTATTTTATCCTTAGTTCATAACACATATAACTTGTGCAAATTATGGAACAATAATATGGGGCACCTACATCATCAGTCATCGCCTATACTGAGGGAAATAGTCACAAGTATTCTAGAGTTTAGCATAGTCGCAGGTTGTATATAGAGGGTGTGCAATTGGAAAACATGCCAAGGATGCCTTCCCAAGATAGTTATAAGGGGATTCTAGACCCAGTGCATTCTTATCTATGTGGATTGATGTCAGTGACATCAATCACAAGAAGCATGTACTATGTTTCCTCCATTGATGAATTCTCTTGAAAAACTTGGATCTACTTTCTAATGACCAAGGATGAGGCCTTTAGCAGGTTTCTGGAGTTCAAAGCTCTGGTAGCGAACTAGACAAGGAAGAAGATCAAAATTTGAGATCGAACAATGGGGATGAGTATACCTCCAATGATTTCAAGTATTTATGCAAGGATGCAGGAGTCAATAGGGAGTTCATTATTCCATACAAGCCACAACAAAACGGGGTTGTCCATCATAGGGGTTGCTAAGGCCATAATAAATCATCAATATTTGCCAATGCTTCCATGGGAAGAAGCATGCAATGCAATAGTCTACATCCAAAACAGTTGTACAGATAGGATTTGGAGGACAAGACACCAAAGGAGGCATTCACTAGTGTGAATCCATAGGTGAGTCATTTCTGCAACTTTGGTTCTCCAGTTTATATCCATATATCAGTCGATAAGAGGACCATGTTAGAGCACTTCAACAAGAAGGACTTGTTTGTTGGTGGAGTTCATTGTGTAACAAGAGAAGAGGTAAGTTTGAAGCATTCAGAGACAAACATGGAATGGTGTATAATTTCTTCCTCACTAAGAGGGAGTGTTGAAAATTGTAGTTTGGACAAGAACTTCCAACATAGATTTAGTATCAAATGTGTCGAAAGTCGCTCACACTTTATTAATAACATGGAATTCTTATATTTATTTGTTGAGTTTAACGAATTGTATTTTTAATACACTGGTGATTTAGACTAATATCAATCAAGGTTACAAAAACTGAACTGGTGGTTGAACTGACCGACCCTGAAAACCAAAACCAGGAAAAAATCCAATCACAAAACAGGTCCACCAAAAATACAAAAAATACTTAAATTTTGAAAATTTATCTATATTCATGTGAAACCATGTAAATCCAAACCATTGTACACAAATTTGCAAAAAACGATCTTACTATATGCATATTGAGCATATTTCACTAGAACCTTCCCCACTCAACCAACTTTTTTATTTTTTATTTTTTAAATTTAAAAACTACACTCTTAAGTGTTGTTGTACAGTTATGTAAGGAACCGGTCAAAACTGGAACGGTAACCAATAAAATCGGACAAAATCAAACTGAAACCAATAAAACCGGTCAAAACCAGCCGGTTCTGTATGGAACCAATCATTTTCGGTTTGAGACACCGGTTTGACCCAGTGAGGCCCCGAAACTAGTCGGACCAGCTAGTATTACCAGTTTTTGTAACACTTATCTCAATCATACATTTCATCGAGAAATTAGTGTTTTGTAGATTAGGATTTCAACTCAAGTATAAAGGCAAGTCTAGGTAGAGGGGTAAGACACGTTCATTATTCACTCAAAGACATCTTGGTCGAGAGGTTCTTGATTTCATCTATGGAGCAGAATTAGAGCATCAGAGAGGAGCCATGTTCAACAACTAGGAAAAGAGAAATGTGCAAGTCCATACAAGACACTAAGAGAGATCCATACAATCGTATGTATTCCATACAATTGTACGAAGATGTTTGTACATTCATACATAATAGGTCACTATAGTTGTACAAATGACCTGTACAACAAGTAGCAAACAACAAGTTGTTTTCTCGGTTTTTGGTAGGCAAATTTTTTTGTAACTACGCAAATTTATTCCATTTGAATGTATTGTATAGTTGTTGGTTTGATAGTCTGTGGAGGTTTCCTTGTAAGCTTTGAATTATTACTGAAAGACTGATATGAAGGAGTAAATTATATGTATATTGTGTTTGCTTCTATTGTATATTTTCTATCTATATGTGTGATTACTGTTGTGTGAAAGAATTTAATTTCTGCAATTACATAATAGCTTGTGTTTAGTTGAGAACATAAGGACAATAGTCACTTAGGGTTTGGAAAATTTAACATTTAAGCATAAGCCAGATCTGAAAATCACTTTACGATAACAAAAATTATAGCAACAAATGTGCCCTATTATCTTCAAGGTTAATGTTTAAATCCTTAATGATTTCAGCCTTAACTTATGTCAAATCAGCAAGACATATAAGTGATGGAAATTACCAAGCCATAAAGACAATGATGGGTGAAAATCAAATCTGCAATAAAATAAATTTGGATAGTTGAAAACTTCATGTAGATTAAAAAGAAATGAAGTCCATGTACATACTCACAACTTATTATGAGTCACAAATATGATGTCTTTCATATGCATGTCAAGAAAGTATGCGTAGTGCATCGCACCTCCAATCATTGAGATAGTCTGGAAAAATTACGTAGTGAACCTTATGGTGTAGGTTCTGGAACAACGATACAAGATCCACCCTTTGAGAATGGTTGCTTCTTGTATGTATAACTCTATACACATTTGATCAAGATTGCATAAGAAGGTGTCAAATGATCCTCTAGGATATTGGTATATGCAGTGTCATCTCCCCTAGCTCTCATACGAAATGGGACATTTGAAGATAAAGCATTCCTCAATCTTGATATCTTAGGGAAGGCATAACTAACAAAGCCTCTCTGTCCATGGGATGTGCTTTTTTTACTAAAATTGGAAGCAATGAGAACCAACATGTAACCGAGTGGGTTAAATCCCAAGTCAATGTGACTAATGGTGTTGAGTGTTATCAGGTTGGACAATGAGACCATCCTGTATCTTTAAAATGTCCCTATAATAGAAGGTCATTTTTGGACCAAGAGCATAGAGAATGTCCTCAACAATATTTTAGAATTCAAAAAGATTGGGAATTTCAATGACAAAAGAAAAAGATAAAGAATGTTTTCATTTGCAAAACCAAAATCAAACCCTACTTACCAAAAATCAAATGATTAAAATGAAAGGAAACAACGATTTCAAAATTGTAAAAACAATTTGTTGATAATCAAAATATTAATCTTGATTGAATTTAAAGATCAAAATTGTTATTGTTGGCAAATTTTATTAATTGACAAATCAACTAAAGTATTTGATAGAGATGTCGATACACAATTGAAGGTTAATCAAGAGCATCCTAAAATAGATATCAAGAAAAAAAATTTACAATAATATCGTATTGTCATCCCAATCATGAGAGAAACTACTTTGGTAAGTGAACTTACAAACATTTGCATTATTTTGAACAAGGATGATACCTTGTTTACATTCTAAAATATCAAAATTCCAGTATGAAGTCTTTTTGAAGGCATACTTGGAGTCATGATAAGAAAGACTTGTTCAAGTACTTATCCACAAATATTTATATAGGCCTTGGATGGATTGATGCTTCTAAAATGTGTCAATATTTCTATGGGCTTTGATGATCTTCTCGTTTTGTTTTGTCACGTGATTCAAGGACGAAGCCTTCCAAGGTGGGAGGACATGTAAGATACCTAAATATTAAATATTACAATAACAATTATGGAGAGTGGTTTCCATTAGGATAATCATGTCTCTTATGTCCTATGTGTGTGTGTTCATAGTTGTAGTGTTAGATTTTTTAGTTATTTTGAAAGTATTTACACCATGTTTTGGGGTGCTTCATGAGATTTGGGGTACACGGTGTATGTTCAAACCCTGGATGGTATAATACGGATTGTAGTATGAGAGATGTTCCATGATGGATATGCACACTTGAGATATCTTGCTCAGTGGATGATTGACGTCAGTTGATTGTTGGCTTGGTGTCCTTCCCTTGGGTGTTGGATATGTCTTAACTTGATGGTGGACACACTTCATTATGGACAAATGGACGATTCACTTGGTGGGAGAAATCCCTACAGGGGATGTGGAGTAATGTGCATCATGGAGGAGGGATTCAATCCCTATATGGCATGTGGCAACTTTTGTTTCTAATTCACAGGATTGGAAATGGCTTGGGGACGCTTAGAGTTTCAATAGTGTTCTTGTAGGAGGTAGCTTCCTGATGGAATCTGTGGAGGCTTATGATGGAGTGGTGTGGACTTTCTTTATGTAGCTACATCACCTAGGAGTCCTTATTGTGCATGACATCATGATTGGAGCATGGCACTTGTACTTTAAAGTGGGCGTCTCACTTGTGTTGCTTACAAGGGATCATGTAGGCTTCTTGTAAGAATTTGTTCCCACACAGTATTGTGGTCCTCCCTTACTTCACATATAAATAGAGGAAGGAGAAAGTATTTCATTCATATGACTTGTATTCTCATTCTTTCTCACTCTTAAGTAGAGACACGACTTATAAGAGGAGCACACTTGTCATTTCTCTTTAGGTATTCACTTGTACTTGTTTTTCTCTCTCTGTTGGGTGCTAGGGTTTCTTGCTCTCTTTAGGAGTATCTGGGAGCTCTAGGGTTAGGGTTTTACCCTTCTATATTGGAGACTAGGTTTTTAGGAGAAAATCCTAGGGTGAGCTTGTGAAGAACAAGAGAAGAGGAGGACATCTTGTCTTGTAGATAGTGTTGGAGGGGTTCTTACACTTATTCTTCTATGTGGAGCTAGGGTTCGATGATTTACCCTGGCTAGAGCATTTTGCATGGTTGGATTTCATAGCCCTAAGAGGAGGTTATGGTATGTACTTCGTCATTGAGCTTATATATGAAGTTTCCAATGACACGTATCTGATTTTCAACTAAACGCGTTATTCATGTTTTGTTATTTACATCTATTTATGATTTTTTTACTAGACATAAGTAAAAGGACAAATTGTTAAATGATTTGACATCTAAAGAAGAAGATAAAAGGGTTGATTTTGTTGTTTTTATTTCTGCTATAAAAGAACATTCTTCATATCTAAATATTGATTGATAAGTTTCCCTAGAAGCGTTGAAAACTTATCTCAATGTTTGGTGTCTTTTCTCCTTAATCGCATAGAAGTTTAGAGTTGTTGCAGTTTTATTCTTCAATTTGCAGCAGTCCAAGGGGTGGAAAATATAGAGTTAAGATTCAAGGAACCTTTTAGAAAGAAGGTGAAATTTCTGAATTGCATTGAAGTGTCATTCCAATGAATTTTTTTGCATGGCATCAGAGTGATTGTAGTTGATATCACTCTTGGGTAAGAGGGAGTTGTATTTCCACAAATTATTACCTGACATAGGTAATTGACCTAATCAAGGTATTTGGGTATGGAACCCTAGGAGGCTTGATATAATCACCTTGACCTTTAGAAGGGTTGCTTCATCTTCATGTTACAGATTTTCCACGATGAATCTGTCTTTGATCTCTTGGTTATCTTCTAACACCGTGTCTAGTGTTGGTTGTATGTGAACAATTGCATTGAAGTGCCATTCATGTGAAATTTCAACATGTATATCATCATATCTTGTATAATTACATTTATAATATATTTATTTTCTTCCCTTTGGACTATATGGAGTTTTACATTCACCCATGATTGTCTATAGTCCATTGTGACTAGTACTATTGCAATATATAGTACATAATCATGTAATTAATCAGCCCTTTTACTATTTTTGGTCACCTATAGAGTCTAGACATCAATATCACAAATTTTCCTAATTTTTCCATAGAATCCCGTGGCCTCTAGATCCAACACACTTTACACGAGAATATCATACACTAAGCATGGGATCTGATCATACACATTATACAACGAATCACCAAAGTGATTTGTTCACACTTGAAAGGTTCTTGGACCCACCCAAAACTATTGAATTAAAGGACATCGAAGTAGTTTGATATTGGCCTTAGATGCCATAGCCCATATGAATAAATTCCCATGTGATCAATCAAAATTGAAATGGGATAGTGGGACTATCTAAAAAGGGCTACTTACTAGAATATTATTGTTGCAATGTGGTTGATTCCTAGTGTTATTAGTGTAACCCACCTCCTATGATTATTATTATCCAAAAAAGAATGTGAGAGATTTATATTCCCAATAATATGCTTCAAAAGTTGAATGACAAAGGTTTTAAACAACAAGGCCCTCTTGAACATGTATTTTCATTCTGAGACTAGTTTAGTTATTGACAGTTGCTTGTAGTTCAACTCCTAATTCAATCATTGAGAGGAAAAAAGTAGATTCTAGATCATCATAGATCACGGGAGTGAGAGAAACTCAACATTCTCATGGATAATTATATTTACTAGTGGTTAGCTCATGCTGATCCTAGTGAGTATAAGTGAGATTGCATTTATATATGATATTCTAGAGCCTATGCTTAAATTATCTCCTTGGCATAGTATTAGTTAAACCTCTTATGATGTATATTGTATGGGAATATTGGAACTTCTTTTTTCTTTCATCTTGCTTCAACATTCTAGACTCCTATGGTTATAGGTGACATCAGTGTTGTGATGATTATGATATGGTTCCATTTTATGATGATATGCCATGACAAAATATTTGCTATGATGATGATATGCTACTAGATGTTGTATTTTGCTACTTCCACATGATTGTGCATATGGTTGTTTTGATGATAATAACTAGTAGTAATAGTCATAAGTTGTTGTGGGTGAAGGATTTTTTAGCTATCTATGTACCATGGAACAAGATGAACCTTGGTTTTGCAACAATTATTCCCCCTTTTCTGTTTTCATAATTGGCCATTTCCATTATCCATCATCAGTTCACTTTGATTCTACATCCTAATGGTTATTAAATTGACTTGATAAATTCTTGATCTCCCCCTTTGTATTCCCTTTACCATAAGAGACTCCATGTTTTCCCTGTGTCTCGGGCCCACTTGCGTTGTAGTGAATCATGCGATGATTTAGGAGGTTCCCAAGTATGCTCCCTAAGGTTGGTTTCTATTAACCAAGAAGATCTAGCATTTAGTAAAGTTTCCCCTCGTATTTGAAATAAGAAGGTTATTCCCCTATAATTCCTCAAAAAAGGGAAGTTGAAGACAAGCTCCCAATCCAAGAATCTTGAACCAGAAGCTAGTCAAGAAGAAAAATCAGTACCATATCCTAAAGAAATCACAAGAGGAACCAAGAAATTTCAAAATCCAACAATCAAAATAAAATAAAAAACTTGCAAGGCTTACTTGCATATGCCTTCAGTAAAATCAAGTCTAAGGTTTCCTCATCCAAAGTACAAGAAGAAAAGTCCAAGAAGGAAAGGGAGCAGATAAAAGAAAAGATAGAATAAAGGGGAGTCTTATTGCTAAGGTCAAAGGGGGAAATATCTCATAACATAATCCCTTGTTGAGACACATCCCTATTGTTTGTGATTTGGTGAATATTACAAAGGAACCATGAACCCCACATCTAGAGTCATTAAGTTATTGAAAACCATTTCACTTGTCTAATGTTGGTTCAATCATCCACCTCCGCTTTGAAGGAAAACTAATTTTTGCAAAATCATTTATCTCATGAATCCTACAAAGATACTTATGGGCTATATAATCATGTTGACATGAGCTATGCTATATGATGACTTGCTTATGATCAATTTGCATGTATGCATTACACTTTGACTTGTAATACAACATCATTTTAGAGTTTCAGAGTTTCAAGGATATCATCTTATCTTCTCCAAATGTCTACAATGGTTCTAGTATTTGGTTAGACAGTTTGAATAAGTTTGAGTTTTTCACTAGTTTAACTTGGTAAACATGGTAGTTTGATTGCTCATATGGACAAAACAATAGGTCTGATACAAGTGCCACTTTTAGTTGTTAGATACTTGGTCTTTGTAATTCTTTCGTATCAATTTCCCCTTAGTTTATGTCATCTCTTGATTAATAGGTTTTAATTAAGGTTTTCCCTAAGTTTTTATTTTTAAAAAATTAAGTCTAGATTTAATTATTTGGAGTAGAGAATTTGAGACATTTCAAGGGTAAATTGAACATGGATTTTGGTACATATGATCTTCAGTAGCTACAAGGAATCATCACATGCAATTTCTCTTCTTGGTTCACAAGGATTCGTCAATTTTGGATTAATGGCATTTAATTAGAGGTTTTCCTAATTAGGTTCTGATTTTAAAAAAAAAAGCACAAGTATGGTTTGATTAACTAATTAAGCCATAAAAGGGATATTCTCTTTATGATTTGGTGTCGTGACTCATCTTCAAAGTCTATGTAGAAACCTTTTTACTTTCAAATATTATTTGGAATATTTTGGACCCACTAAAGGAGGACGAATAGACCAAGGGAGGTGCATCTCTAAGGAGGGCAAGTTCACATTGCATGTGCCCACTTGATTCCTCCACTACTTGGTATTGAAATGGTCTACCTTGGCAAAGTGGTCCAGTTATTTCCTCTCATCCCTTTACATGGTCCAACTTAGTGATGTGCTCCACTAAGGAAGACAACTTGGCATCTACATGAAAGCATCATTGTAATTATTGTAATATCATCCATTGATCTATTTTCTTGAGACCATCACTCCACCCATTGTAATCATTCATCGACACTTCAAAATTAGCAACTCCTTGTCTTATAAAAGGAGGGGCAATTTCATGTGGAGGGTGTCAAAAGTTTTGGGACTTGTATAGAAAAACTTATTTTCTGAAATTCTTGTGTAATGTATTTCATGTGAGTGGGCTATTATGGATCCATTTTTTCATGGTGATGTTGGTGAATTTTAACTAAGGCAACATTTTGATATATCATTTTTCATGCAATCAAAGAATCTTGGATTGCTAGTTGCCTCTAGGATTTATTAAGGTATTTGTCTTAAGAATTGAATTGCTTATCCTTCATTCTCATAGATAAAGTATTTTATTCTTGCATGGTAATTTGAATTTGATTTAGTTGAGCATTAACCATTTGGATTGTTGATCCTCCTTGTGTTTGGTGATTTAGCTAGATGGAGTTGAAGCAAGGTGAATTCAAGAAAACTCTTGGTTATTTTATGCTAAAAGTTGAGAACCTCCTCTTCAACTACGTTTACCAATGCTACTATTATGAAACATGTATGACTCCATAGCCCTTCACCATTTTATAAAAGCAGTTGGTCTCTAAAACCCCTCTTTCCTCCACTTACTATCTCACTATGTTTGCTACTTCACTTCACCATTATACTTGGCTAAAACATCAAGTTTATCCGCATTCACCCCCCTTTCTTCTCGTTATTTTCAGCTTACAAAATCCATGTTAAAGAAGGGAACCACACACCTAATCAACTCAAGAACTATAACCTATGATCTAAAATCAACCATATCAAGCTGTCGGTTATAATATATTGTCTTTTGGTTCATTGTATATGGTTAATGCTTATAACTTGGTGTTTATACAAACACTCTTTTGAAAATATACTCTTTATACAACAATCTCTATTTATTTGAATGTTGTAAAATTGTGTAGCTAGTAGTTTTGAAGAGGCTATGATGTACCTCACTGTTTTTCAAGTCATTGGTTGTATGTAAATCATCTTGCTAGCATTCAAATAGCTTCTTTTGCAATTGTTGTTAATACTTTCATATTTGAATATAATAAACATTAATATATATTTGCATATAATAAACATTAATATATTAATATATTTAATGTGATTGATCTTAGCATTGTGCAAATTTTAAACTCATATAGGCTAATTCACATCTCTCTTTTAGTGACTCTACTTTTACTTTTACATGTTTACTATTCTTAGGATCTATTTCATCTAGTCACATTTTTGCATGTGTTAATTCTCTAGATTACTAGCATTCTTAGATCAAATAACTTTCAAGCAAGATTCATATCTTTACTTTGGTTATATCTTAAAACTGTATGCTCACTATTGCTAGCACATATACATGCAACACATCTTTCTTAGATCAAATAACTTTCAAACAAGATTCATATCTTTACTTTGGTTAGATATAAAACTATATGCTCACTACTCCTAGCACATATTCATGCAACACATCTTGCTCAAATATATCAACACTAATGCATACATTGAGAAGTCATGTTCCTATTTCGCTCAAGATGAAGATGAATTGATGAATACATTTTATGGTTGATATTGCACTTAGATTTAGCAAATTTGCTTTGCTCTTTCTTCAAGCAATAATTAGATGTTGATGTTTTATTTCAGTACATGGTTATTAAGCAATAATTAGATGTTGATGTTCTATTTTCATACATGGTTATTACCTCGAAGTAGGCTTGGAAATTCAATTTTTTTGTGCCTGTCAATAAATTTTTAGTGCCTATCATTTGACGGTTGAACCAATTGCTCAGTGCCAATTTATTTTTAATATTATATATAAATGTGAATATAGTATTTTTTTATATTATATATAAATATAAGTAAAATATTTATATAGAAATTTACTAATTAAGTAAATTATAAAATTTTAAAGGAGAAAATTTTAGAGATTTTCTTTGGAAAATTTTGAAGACTCACAGCGGAAGACTAATAATATAATTAGAAACATAAAATATAAATAAATACAATACACATACACAGAAATAGAGAAGTCTAGCATTTATGTGTTTCTTGATTAACTGGAAATTAAGAGCAGCCCACCCAACACAATGGCCAATGATTGTTAGCTAAGTTTTAGTAGTCAACATAGATATTAAAAATTTTGACGGGTTATCAAAATTCATAAAAGTCTAATATATATTTTTTAAGAGGTTGACGTCTTTATCAAAAACTTACATGTCAAATACATGTAAAAATGAAGAGGTTGACGTCTTTATCAAAAACTTACATGTCAAATACATGTAAAAATGAAAAAAACGTTATGTGGAACGTCAAATTCCAGGCCTGCGCCGAAGGCGTTTTTAGGGGTCGTTTGCCTGCGCCGAAGGCGTTTTTAGGGGGCCGTTTGTCTTCAGAGTTTCGTCGTCGGTCTGTTCAAAACCAATTAAAACTTGCCCTGTGTAATCAAAACATTAGTGTTTTGCAGTTAGAAACATTAATGAAAAGATTCTACAAGGTGGGTGAAGACTGGTGGTGAGTGGTAATGCAAGCCCTATTTACCGCCATATCACGGGAGGGAAGAAGCACGCAGTTGCTAGCCAGTGCCGAGAGAGAACGACTTGGTTCTTTAATGGTGCCGGGAAGAGCTGCGATCCAGCGCCGGTAAAAGCAGTTGCCAGCCAGTGCCCGCAAGAAGCACGCACAGGAAGGTAAGTGCTGGGGAGAGCCAGTTACGAGCCAGTGCTGAGTGTGAGCTGCTTTCTAATCTGAGGAACATATTTATTAGCTGCTTTCTGATGCTTGACCATCGAAGTTGGCGCTTCGCTGGGGTAGGCGCTCCGCTTTTGTTTGGTTTTTTCCTAAACCGTTAATAATATAATAAGAAAAGCATGAAATAGCAGCGAAGCCGCCTCCCCGCATCGGTCCTTGAGGTGGTAATGCAAGGTTGAAAGGATCTCTTCACGAACAATGACTTGTCATGGATTGAAATCTGGTTGATGATCCTGTTTTCCCAGCTCTGATAAGTGGAGACTCAGGCTCCCCCTCCCTTCTTACTCTCGTCAAACCTCAAACCTGCATTCCTGTAATGCTCCACAGAACGTCTGCTACAACAATAGGCAACAAGCAGTTTATTGACACACAAGCAGGCTCCCCTCCCTTCTTACTCTTGTCAAACCTCAAACCTGCATGCCTGTAATCCCCATAGAACGTGGAAGCAAACCTGCAACCAACAACATGCAGTTTATTGACACACAGGGAACTGATAAGATTAAATTAGGGCCGTTGATAGGATTGCAAATGTTACCAGAAACGTGACGGGAGTCTACGTTTCTTATAAAAAACGCTGTAGAAACGAGAACCTGACGGAAAAACGCAGTTTTCTACTGTCGTTTTCGTTTCTACAACCAAAAAACGGTTTCTTAAAAAACGCAACGTTTCTTTGAAAACTGGTTCCTTTCGCGGTTTAATTTTTATTTAGTAAGACAAGTAAAAAGTTAAAACATCATAAAATATTATGCTTGCATTATGGAAGTAGAGTGAACACAATTCTTTCATAAGTGAATTACAGTGTAGACGGGACCAGTTATATTTGCAATTATGGCATGTATTCTGAAAAAATTTCATTGTGTAGTTTGAACCAGTTATATTTGTAATTATATTTGCAATTAATTGTCCACTTTTATGAGTTCTCGTTGAGGGGTAGATGATTTTACTATCTTCCAAAAATCTTCAATTATTTTATGTATAACTGTAAATGATGTAAATTTCAAGTATTTGATTTGATATAATGAACCTGTAATATATATTTCACTTTCCAACTCCCTTCTCATAATACTTATGTGAGGCAATATTGCCTTCCCATTTTGCCCACATCGATAGGCACTTACGATGGTGCTAAGTTGAGTTGTTGACACTTTATTTTTGTAAAAAAGCTATAAAGGTAATTATCAACAACTATTCAGGAAGATAAATGTATAGCGAGCAATGAAAATCATGAAGGTAGTAATGTATTTTCAATAACTCTTAATAAACAGAAAAAATATATATTTTAATATTAAGGATCACTAAAATCTACAATTGATTTAAATTGAAAACCACTTAAAATATATATATTTTAATATTAAGGATCACTAAATTCCACAACGGATTCAAATTGAAAACCACTTAAATGTTGACAATCCTCAAATTTAAATGATGTGCAATTGTGGTAAAAGAACTAATAGTATGTTTTCTGCATTGAAATGACGATAATTGGTGGAGCAACTTGGAGTCTGAACCTCGAGTTTGTTAGTCTTTGGCTGCATTGAAGTTAAACATTGATGCATTGAAGTTAAACTTTGTTGCATTGAAGCTAAACTTAATTGGGTAAATGTTGGACTTAAGCTAAGTCTAGTCATTCCTAAAAACTCTAAAATCTATAGATTGTCATAATATTCAATTCATATATTAATTAATTCATTTTTTTGGTTTTTCTCTCTCCTCGTTTCTTATATGTGCGGAACCTGGAAACATCGTTTCTCGTACTATTCTTGTTTCTCGTTTCGTTTCCCGTTTCCCGTTTCTGGTAACATAGATTGCAATGCATGGGCAGCCAAGCATAGAATTAAAGAAGTTGACCCTACTCAACACATGGACAGAAAATGAATGAAAACAAACTCTATTATCCTCACTGTCAATATCAACACATAGAGAGGAAAACCTGGGCTCGTGGGAAAAAGGGCAAAGAAAGGTACAGGGAGATTCAAAACCTAGACTCATGGAGTTACCAGCTCGTCCTAAACCCTGCTAAGAATAAAAACAAACACTATTACCGGAATGAAAATGAACTCTATTACCGTCACCCTCAATATCAACACACGGAGAGGAAAACAGATAAAACATCATCGGGGTGTTTCAACCCTACGCATCAATACGAAAATATGAATAAAATTAGCTCATGGGTGTTTAAACCCTGCATCAATACGCAAATACCAATATCGTATGGGATTGAACAATTTATGTACGCATAGTTTTGAAAGCTCACTTTTTAATTATGGGTTTCAAAATATTCTATGTTTGGATTTATTTGCGAGAACTACATCTCTCACTCTCGGACAGTTTATCACAATATATTTTGGCAAACGCTTTTTAATTATGGGTTTCAAAATATTTTATATTTGGATTTATTTGGGAGAACGACATCTGTCACTCTAGGATGGTTTAGTTGTCCCAATATATTTTGGTTTCCCATAGGTATGGTAGCATTGTAATAGAGGGAAACCAGAGGTATGATAGCATTGTAATAGAGGTAGGATAGTATTGTCAAGGCATTGTAAGTGTGGTTGAGAATAAGGTTAGCTCGGTGGAGGTAATATAATTAATATAAATATAGAAGCAGAGAGGGTAGACAACCAATATAAAATATAGATGCATAGTGCATATAAAGTAGACTGGCATATGCCATAGTCTTTGTTTCATTTTTTTTATAGTCTTTGTATTTTTTGTTGTTACCATTTATTGATTAATGCTTAATGTTTCTTATCAATGAAGATTTGGTTTTCCAAACATAATGGCGGATTAAACCAAAATATATAGTTTAAATGGTCATAACATAAACTTCAAAGAAAACGACCAAGAAATTCTTAGTTTTGTTGGCTTTCTGTTTGCATTTCACTTGTCAATTTTGCAATTTTAATCTTAAGGATGCTGGTAAGTTTCTAGAGCACTAGTTCAGCAAGTATGTTCCCCTAGGCTCAAAACCTTAAACTAATAAAATAAGAAGTGGTGGTTTTGGGTCTTGATCTACCGAAACTCGGCTACCTTATAGGTTATTGGCTGACCAACTCGCAAATGTGGGCCCCTTCAAATCAACAGAACTCTTTTTCCAGGTTAATCACCAATAAGACATATATGAAGAAATGACTCTACCTTTAAGGCAAAAGACCATTCAAATAATAAAAATCTCTCAAACGTCATGTCTTCTCTTTGATGTGAGATGGCCATGAATTATAGAATTATCTCTCCCGTTCATAATCATGTATACAAGTGTTCGTAGATTCATAAGTATCGGTACTCAACACAACCTAAACATCCTACATAATTTTGTTTCAAAAAGAAGACGGGGATTTATATTTTAATTTTTTCAAAACCTAATTGAAATTTTGTTCAAGAAAAAGGCAAGGGATTTATATTTTAATTTTTTCAAGGATAATAATAAATGAGAGTTAAAAACTTAAAGTATAATTAATGGTATTTGGATCTCCTTTATTTTATAAATGTATTTTTATAACTGAAAAAGACTGAACCGAACGAAGTTGTGATGGGGATACTAGGGCTACCAATCAGCCTTCTTCTTTTCAAGTAGAACAGGAAAACCACCCTTCATGCACGCAGTGAAGTATTGTTGGGATATAACTATATGTTTTGGTCATGTAATTATCTGTGAAGAGAAAAGGTAAACATAAATTCAATGGAATTTTTACCTCTATTAAAACGTGTGCCCCTTGAGCTACAATATGTGCACATAAGGGGGTTGGCTTCTACGTCCATTACGTCATGAAAATTAAGCAACAAGCTACTGATGGACATCTTGACTATATATTATCAATATTCAATTCGAATATTGATTTGGGATATTAAAAACTTGAAACAAAATATTTTCTTCACCTGTCAACCTTATTTGGCGATTCAACGATCTTCAATACATGAGATTATAAGAGGACCCACGCGAATGGTCGACAGGGAAAAAGGTGTCGCTTGTGCAAATTGTGATGTGCAAAAAATTTCATGTCTCACATAGTTCAAGTTTCAATTTCAAAGGTATAGTCTCTCCACGTCCAGGCCAGGTCTCAATTTCAAAGGTATAGATCCTCCACATCCAAGGGTTTCGAGGCTCTCTAAAGCTACCTAAAACTTATAAAACTCCTTTTGGAGGAAACTTATTTTCACTTATGTGGTGATTTAGAAGTTTGATGTAACTTATTTTCAATTATTTCCCTAGACTTGCTTTCATCACATAAACTTATATTATCCTACATACAACTTTCTCTCATTTTTTGAAACATATTGAAGTTCTCTTCGGTGTTTCATTTCCCCACTTTGATTGTGTAAAGATTAGGGTTAACCAAGTTAATGGTTATATTTAATTTAATTCCTTTAGATTGTTCAAATAATTTAAATGGTAAAGAAAAACAAAATTATTAATTATTTAAATATTGTAACCTATTTAAATTTTGATATATATATATATATATATATAATTTACTTTTAAAGTTATATCTATAGGCCTCGTTCCTTGGTTAGTAGATTGGTGCAATGTGTTCTGTTATCTGGCTTAGTGTCTCGGGTAGCTGCTGCAATTCGCCAATCGTTGTGTTTGTTATATTCATCTTTTCCATATCATAGCCAAAGCTTATTACTGATCTTAACTTCCAAGTCTCCATCCCGTTCCAAATCCCGCTTATTATTCATCGGTGTTTCATGTTGTGGTGAGCTTGCATGCCCAACAAGCATCTGTTTTGCAACTTTGGATGCATTCAATGTTGTTATAAGTAGAAGGAGCACTATTCTTGATGGAGATTATATGGTCGATTCCAATGTTAAAGACATTAAAATTGATTCATTTTCCTTTTCATTTCGAGGTAAGGAGCTTCTTAAGAACGCCTCTGTGAAAGTTTCAACAAAGTAGACTTCCCCTTACCATTTGGACCAATAAGGCCATAACGCAGAGACCCCAAGTGAAAGTGGCTCTAGATGATCATGGTGGGCATTGTAGAAATTGTGTTGAGAGATGTTCGTTGTGGGTGCGTGAGAAAGCCAAAGAAAGCGCATATATCTATGGCGTGACCACTCTATTCAATGCTTGTTTAAGAAAGAGAACTAACTAGCTGAGTGTGTTGCAAGAGGTTTTAATTTGATGCCTCCTAACTAGAGTATTCATTGGCCCAACTTCTTCATCATGAAGGGATCTCTCCCATACAACCACTCGATGCGCCATGTTTCTGAGAATGAATAGCTTCATCTATGGCTGCTCAGGGATTCAATGGGAGATCACGGAAGCGCTAAAGCAGCTTATCAATACCCATGTCATGCCTAAATGCCCCTTGCATCTCCTTCTCCAACTCATACTCCTTTTACATTCCACACTTCTAACATGTATCCTGCTCTACTCCCCCGCCGATCCATCCTCCCTGAACTCTTACAGATTCCAGCCCAGCCTACAAATAATGCGGGTCTAGCTATCTCTTTAGTGTCGTCGTCAGGTTGGGGAGTTGGTGAAACTATGGCAAGATGCTCAGCAAAAAAAAGCCAAGGACCGAGCAAATTTTGCTGCAAACAAAGAGTAAGGGGAAGGGGAAAACGGTAGATAATGATGAAGAGCCTATAGAAGCATAAAAAATGGAGAGATTATAGTGTGGAGTTTCACTTCCCAAAACCTACTAAACTCACACCACCTCTTCTTTAGCTTATTGAAGTTACTTTTAGCTATCGTGGGAGAGAGGTTTTCTGACTTCGTAATGTCAATGTGGGTATTGACATAGGAACATGAGTTGTAATTATCAGGCCCAATAGAGTAGGGAAATCTACTTTACTTATTCTTATTGGTGGTGATTTGCAACCTTTAGTGGGAGACGTAAGGAGGAGTCAGAAACTGAGAATTGGAAGGTATTCTGGACACTTGATCAACTTATTAATCACTATGAACTGTCATTTTCTTCACCTTCTCATTTCACAACATATAGCAATTCTTCTCAACGTTTCATTTCCCCCATTTTGGAGGTATGCTAGTTATTAATGTTTGAGCAATATATGACATATGGGACATCATTTTGAACTCTTGTGGGTTTGGTGTAGAAGATGTGTTCTGAAACCTATGAACAACAAGAAGGATTTGTCGTTAGGCTTGTAAAGTTGCAGTTGGGGATCCATTATTGATTGTGAATACAATAGGTTCTTAAGCACAAGTTGTGTTTTAGACACACTAGGGGGCGTTGTTGGCCACCATTGTAACTCCTTTCAGTACCCCTTCGAGTAGTATAGCATTAAACAGGACTTGAAAATGGATTTGGACTCCACATACCTTGACTATATCGGATACCCCCTTAGAATACCTGAAACCAACCTATCAATCGTCTTGTCATTGTTGTGCACTAAAAACAACATTAGGGAAGATTAATCTTCACATACTTGGGTAGTCATATAATGTGGCCAAGGGTAGGGTTGATTCTTCTTTGTTAGTGCTCTAAGAGATTGGGTCGAGCTTTACTGTTGGACCCCACATGTAGATAGAAGAGCTATAATGGCATGACACTCCTTTTTGTCTTAAGCCAAAAGTTTATGGGGTCATTTTTGTCCTTAATTTCATATACTTATAGTTGTCATGATATTTGAATGCTCTTGGTAGCTTCACATTCATACATCAACTTTCCTAAAAGTTACCTTGAATTTCATCAAATTAGGGGATTTGTGTTTCAATCCCAAATTCTAATAAACTCTTGGCTTATTGTTCATTTCAAAGTGTGTCATATTTCAACCCTTTCAATCCTAGATACACTCTCAACTGGGCTAGTACTTGTGAAAGATAGCAACTATTGATTAGTATTAAGGAAAGTCTTGGGGTTTTTTTTTTGGTAGTGACATGATGGAGGGAGATCCCATATTTTTTCCAGGTTAGCAATGCAATAATTTGGCTACTAGGTTGTGCAACAACAAGACCTAATCTAACAAGTATAGTGAAGGAAATTAGCTCATCTAGCGAATATAGGGAAATGAGATCAACCTATCCTAGTGAGTGAAGGGAAGTGAGATCAACCCTTCCCTTCATAGTGAGTATAGGTTAGCCTCATACCTTATCTCCCTCATCATGGTCTAGCTAGCATAAGATTATGAACTAATGGGGTGTCCATTACCCATTTAGTGAACCTAAGGTGATGTAGAGTGGTTTGACCACATGGCTATCTAGCTAGCATTAGTTCGTGAAATAATGGGTGTAGATGGGGAAGATAGTTGTTAGCTCATGCCCATTACCTATCTAGTGTTTGAGGGAAAGAAATATGCCATCTAGTAAAGGTTTGAGGGGAAGAAATATGGCATCAAGTGAAGGTTTGAGGGGAAGAAACATGTCATGCTAGTTAGTGAAGGTGATATCATGTACCTAGTAACAAAAATCATTCGTGAGATCATGCCCATCTAGCGAATATAGGGAAGAAAGTTAGATCATCAATAGAGTATAGGGAAATTAGTTGATCTAGCAAGTATAAGGAAGGAAGTTAGCTCATCTAGATAGTATAGGGAAGTGAGCTCCTATCTAGCGAACATTATTAAGGTAGTAGGAAATGTGTATCTAATGGAGGAACCCATTTCTAGCAAGTATAGGGAGGTTAGGCCATTCTAGAGCATATACTTAATAGTGGGGTAGGGAGTGATATGTTTTGGGTGGGGCTTAGTCTCATAGCCTTGATCTATTCTAAGGCGATAGGTAATCTTAGATCTAATAGTAGTGGGGAGTGTTATATTATGGCCTAGTGTACATGCAATCTCATAAGCTATCTAGGATTACCTATTCTAGTGATAATAGTCTCTTGCCTATTCTAGATATATTAGTTCATTAGCTAGCTGGGATTACCTATTCTAGAGATAGTAGTCTCTTACCTATTCTAGTTCTAGAGATATTAATTAGTTCACATAAGGAAAGGAATGGCTCTTGTAACCCTGCCTAGAAGGAAAGGTATCTACACCCACTTTCCCTTAATACAATGCACGTCACACGTACCAAGCATCTCATAAGCCTCCTAATGCCTAGGTAGGACCACCAAAAGCATGCCTAGTTAGTCTCACTATATGCATAGCTCAAGCTTCTTTTCTACTCCTAACCCACCCAAGATGCCCAATTAGACTTGCATATCACCCAACACTCGGGATACATATTGAAGTAGGGCCAAGTAGGCATCAAACTATATATGATGCTAGGGAGCATACCTCCACTTGCTTTGAAATTTCAATATGCTATGCCTTTCCACTCACCCATTTGGTTATGAGCCCAAGTAAGCTGGCTTCAAATTCAATGGTCATGTATATAGAACCAATTTCATAAGAAAGAAACAAATTGGATTTTTCTGACCCTGTCCACTCACATTCTTTTTTTCGCCACCATTGTATTATATGGTATACATTATTTCTTCTATTAATTGTCAATTACTATATTTGTAAATTCATATTATGCCCAAAATATTAAGAGTGGAAGTCTTTCAAACCTTTCAATTGATGCTGCTCCTTTTTATAATAAGGATGATTATCTAAATTTATCTTTGATATCAAAGAAGTGTTTAGGCCGTTCTGGAATTGGAACTGCCGGTTGCCTAAATCCTTTGTAGTCCACCAGGTTCACACACCTCTTTCTCCATTCTAGTTATCGATTATATTTGTTAATATCACCTTAATCATTAACTCTTTCAAAATGTTGTGATGACCCCAAAATAAGCTTAATATAAGCCTTAATCATTAACTTTTTCAATGTGTTGTGATGACCCCAAAATACCAAAAACCATGGATGCAGATGTGAGACTTGGCCTTGCACAAGCTGTCGATAAGAAGCATGTTGATATGTGATGGAAGTGGTTTAAATTTAGATGAATTGGTCAATTATTTCTGTCTCGAGTCTTGACTAGGATTGCAATTAACAAATTGTCAATGTCCTAAAATTTGCACACAGACATTTTAGGATAATATCTAATGTTTTATGTTATCCAATTGAAATACTATACCCCACAGCTCACTTTTCAATTTCATTACAGGTGACATGCTGTTCCGACTATGCGGTGTGGCAGAGATAAAGTTCTACTTCAACAACTACTTAACAAATCTTCAAAATGGTGGCTACGCAAAACCAAATAAAAATTGCAACATTTCATCATGGGTTTCAGGATGTGAATCTGGATGGTCGAGCATTTTGTCACCGCCATTTGAGCAACATGGTTCCAATGAAATACCTGCTCGAACTACAAATTCTGAGCCATGCTGCGAAGGATTTTTCTGTCCTCCTGGCTTGACATGCATGATTCGTAAGTTTTAAAACATTTTGTACTTTAGTTTTCTTTCTTTACAAGAATTTACTTAGATTTATTCTGGCTTGAGTTTGAATATATACTATGTATTAATACAACTTTTGAATATATTTTGTTGGATCGTCACACTAAACAATTTGAAGGACATTTTAGCTCTCCTTTAAATATATATGAATCAGTTTTGTACTCTGTATTTTTTATGTTCCATAAGAAACGTTTTTTCTTTTTTTTCATAAAATAAGAAGTTATATGAGCAAGAACTAGCCTACAATTGCATTGTCATGAACTTGAATACAAAGTAGGTGCCACTGCAGCTTGCAAAACAGTTTGGCTAAGAAGAATATTTGAACATGAACAAGAACTTGCAACCCCTTATTTTATGACAATCAAAGTATGATAAAGCTGACATAAAATCGTGTGTTGCAGGCAATAAGAAAGCATATTAAAGTTCACTACCACTTTCTGCATGTTCACACTCAAACTTGTGCAAGAAGTTTTTATCTGAGCTAAATTTCTCTAACACTCCCTCTAAGCAAGGGAGAGGAAAGTTCTTTTTTTATTTTATTCTAATAATGATTGTACATATGGTTTTGAGAAAAGCGTGTCCATTAGGAGCTTACTGTCCAAAAGGCAAGCTAAATATTTCAACTGGCTTATGTGACCCGTAAGTTGAGATATATATTAGTAACTATTTTTTCTCCATATTGTCCATCCTTAATATGACAAATTTCTGATAACATCCAACTGTGCAAATCTTGATCTTGAATATTGTTGAAGATATCTCTACCGATTGCCACATGGAAAGGGCAATCACACCTGTGGAGCGGCAGATGTATGGGGTGATGTTGGGAGCACACAAGAAGTTTTCTGCTCAGCTGGATTTTACTGTCCAAGTACTATCCAAAATTTATCTTGTAGCAGCGGGTACTGATTTTTTCCTTTTAGCTGCATTTGCTTTCTTTATCTTGTTATATATCAACTGAATAGCACTGCAAAAAAAATGGAAAGGCTGCTTGTTTTGTAGCCGAGAGTATATAGCTGATTTCTTATGTACATGGTTTCTTATGTGCAATTTGTTTGTCTTCACAGAAATGTTTATATCCATGGTTTCCTAGTATTAATTCAGAGAAGAAAACATCTTTTATGTATAAGATTCTAATGAGTTCCAGCAATTATGTATGATTTATGCAGACACTATTGCAGACTGGGCTCTACTTCAGAGAAAAGTAAGTAAAATGTAGATCTATAACGCGTGGTAGATCCTTCCCACTATCTTACAGTAGGCATGTTTTATTTCTCTACTTGTACAGAATAATTTTTATAATGGATAGTGTGATCTCTTTTTAATTCTTCAGACAAAATTAAGCTTCCTGCATTTTTGGAATCCAGCATTTCCCATGTATCTTTAAAATGGAAAAAACGAGGTCCACAAGAAAAGAGACTACTGCTATAATGGTGAATAGTGAAGAGCTACAAGTAAAAGTTCAATCATTATAGAGATGAAGTCAACAGTCTCAAGCAGTGCATCGGTAACATTCAGAAGAAACAAAAAGAATCGGCGAACATTTTGACAAACAAAAGGAAGATAATGGTAGATGATAGAATATTTTAGTTAAGAATGAAAAATGACGAATAGGAGAAGTTCATGTAGATGATAAACAAAGATAGAGCATCAATAACCTAAACAAATCAGATACTCAACTCAAAGGCTTATTAGCTCAACCACAGACTGTCCTGAATCTTCCAGCAAACCCAATCTCATCTAGCACGACATTCAAGAAATCAAGGTAGAACGGACATCTCAATAAAGTCAAAATTGAACCACCAAAATATGATGGCCAAAACCAACGGCAAAGCTATCATGTGGATTAATAAGATCAACAACTTTTTTCATTTTAATCGCGTAGGATAAAGAACGACTAAAACGCCTCGTTTTCTTTTGGCCCTTTCAAATCAAAATCTTGTTTAAAAATTGCAAGGTTTGGAAATATGCAATTTCAGCAATCAGAAATATGTGCCATGTAAATTAAATTGTCTAAATTGCGTCATGTAAATTAAATAATGGATTTTAGAACTATTTAAATTGTCTAGAAATTAATATCTAAGCAATTGCTTTTTATCAGATTCATATCAATAAAGAAGTTAAGCAATTGTTTAATTGTGATTTGAACAATAGAAACTAATATTTAAGCAATTGTTTTTTATCAGATTCATATCAATAAAGAAGTTAAGTAATTGTTTAATTGTTTTTTTTATCAGATTCATATCGATAAAGAAGTTTTGGTTGTTAGTTATACTACTCCTATTTTAATGACAAAGAAAAATATTAACTACTTCATTATACATAAAAAGAGAAGTTTATGCCTAATTTATGTGGTGGACTGAAAAAGTTAGCAGTTTTTTATGCAAATGTTCACCCAAGACATCCTTCAAAGATTTCCATCTCTAGTTGTGGACATCATAGACTCTGGTGCAGTCTTATTGGCTCATCTTGATGAAGTATGCTCATCTATGCCATATGGGATGAATGGATGAATATATGAATGAATGGGAAGCTCTTGCAATTCAAGTCTCAGGTCTTGGAGATGAACATATGCTAAAAATGGATATTGCAAAATTGAATCTCAACATACACAATGAGCTTAAACTATAGAGACTCAAAATCACAATTGAAACCATAAGCACAACAAAAAGATGATCGAAAGAAAAATCCTTAAAAAACAAAGGATATATTTTGACCTACCAAAAAAGAGAACCAATTCCACACAACCAATAAGATGATAATAAGTTTCACCACTCATAAAGGATATAAACAAAGGAAAACAATTGTAGTAAATGCGTTAAGAAATGGATTCCAAATCACCAATGTGAAGAAAAGTCATTATATCATTATAATATGGTGAATGGGATAGAAGTACAAATCCTAGACACATATCATGAAATCACTTTAGGTTCAATTTCGAATCCAATGATGACAAAGCCATGCCACAAAACGTCATTAGCAATAGTTTCATGCAACCAATATAATAAAAATGAAGAAGGCATAATCCAAAAGGAAATTATTACTTGAAAAGAAGGCATGTAAGAACAAACCTAGATTCCCACTTGCAACAAGGGGAAGATTGCAACCTAAGACTGTAAAACCCAATGAAATCTTAAAAAATAGGAATGTCAGAATACTAGTAGGATTTTGGTAACACACATAACTATTAGATACCAATATTGCTAAAAAGCTAAACCTTTTTGTGTATCCTACCAAAGACCTTATTGTTACACTAACAAATAAACAAGAAATCAAAGGAGTAGGAAGATGCCACAAGGTTTTTGTACAATTACAAAATTTGGAACTGGAAACAAAATTCCATGCTCTACCACTTAGTGGGATGGATGAGGTATTAGGTATTGAATGGTTGATTCAATGTGGCAATCGATGCCACAAATCTCAAAGAACAGTTCATGGAATTTAATTATATGGGTCTGAAAGCTTGTCTTACAAGCAAAGTGTTTCACAAATTAACTAATAAAAAAGGGAATAGTAATACAAACACATGCAACAACAAAAATTTATTCAAAACTTCTAACCTTAATCAAAGGAAAGAGGTTTTATACGAATGAAGCTCAAGGTTTCATGTTAACTAACTAGGTCGAAAAACTTCAAAATCTGATGTGCACATTACAAAAGAACCTTACCAGCATTCAATAATCAAGAATCGAGTCAAACCCATGCAACCAAATAAAAAAACAATGCTTCCAAGAAGACATGATCATATGTAGTAAAGCCTATTGATAATGCTTTGAGGTCAAAGCATCCTTGAAGGTGTCGCACATATAGTATACATAAATATATACTAATTTTAATATTTTATAGACATCATTAATTGCACATATATAATAATGTAAGACCAATTATCAAGCCACATATATACTTTTGGAGTAGTCTAAATGTTAGAAGTTTTAAACTTTTTTCTAGTTTTTTCATTTTGGCTTATTTTTTACATAATACCCTAGAAATTTTAGATTATTTCTTGAAAAAACATATGATAGTTGTTAAACTTGCATAATCTTGGTGTATTTGGGGTGTTTGAGTATGCCGAATCCATTTATGCATTAAAAAAATGATTTGGACACTTCATAATTTAGATTTTGGGAAAAAGGGGTTTCGATTAAAGATTCACAGAAAAGTCCAAAACGTCTAACAAATAGACTAGTCATATACTTTTCGTTGGGCAGTCAATTTTTTTTACTTACATTAGTTTAATTTTTGAAACACAAGTTTTTGCAAAGTTCGATAATATTTGCATAATTTTACTATTAAACTTAATATTTTGAAAAATAAAATAATTCAATATTTTTTTTATGATTAATCAAACCCCACTCCGATAGGACATAAATCCAAAAAAAAACATGGTTTTAATTGTAGAAATCAAAGCATTCATTATCACAGGGAAATAATTTGTGAAGAAGGAGCCCCGTGTTCTTTTTTGAAACCAGTGTTTCAGACTACCAAATAATTGAGTCCATCATCAGGGCGAAAACTTGGAACATGAGAAAGCAATGAAGGATGAAGGGCTTCTAAGCAATGAATAGATGGTTGGGGAAGATTAAGCGATTGAAACTGACCTATCTTTTCCAATTCCCTTTAAATTTATTAATCAAAGGTCTCCAAGTATTACTTAACTTTAAACCGTCATCTTTATTTATATTATCATTTAAATTTATTTTATTTCTACAACCTCTCGTATCCTCCTCTTGTTATAGTTATCTCCCCTAGCAATAAGAGAAGTTTTTTCAATGCAAACTTGATGAGATGTATTGCAGGAATGCTCTGTTGAAGCAAACGTGTTTGTTTGTCCATGGATAATATCAACAAAATGTTCCTTGAGACAGGTTTTCAAAGAACGACTCATTTCTCCAATATAAACCTTACCACATGAACAAGGAACTTCGTACACTCCTTTTTGTTGTCTCTAGTCCAGCGCGTCTTTGGTAGAATCAACAAACAAACAACACTCATAAACCTCAAAAAGAACAAAACAATTAAGATCATGAAGGATGACAAAGGGAACACTAATGTTATTCTTGAAAAATGTGATTATCATAGAAAATGCTTGATCACTTGGCTTGTGACAGCTATAGAATGATTGATAACGACCCAAGCGAAAAGGTTATGAAAGACGTTTCCAAAATCATTAAAAACTCTTCCTTGGATGATTCCACCAAGAAGAAGTTGATCCCAAGGAATGATATCTTACCTCGAATCTACGGATTACCGAAAATTCATAAAATCGGAGTACCTTGAGACCTATTGTGAATACCATAGGCTCTCCGACCTATTTACTTGTCAAATTCTTAGCTAAGAAGCTTCTTCCTTTGTTCAGCATTCTACTTCCTTTGTTGATTGGGTAAAAGACATTGAGGTTAATAAATAAGACATTTTGGTGAGCTTTGACATTGTGTCATGATTGTATACGATGATTCCCATATAGGAGACCATTGATGTAATCAAAGACATTACGAATACCGACACTGCCAATTTGGTAAGAACTTGTTTAAAGTCTACATTTCTCTCTTATCATGGTAATATCTATGAGCAGGTTCATGGTGTGTTGATGGGCTCTCCTTTGTCTCTTGCTATTGCTAACATTTACATGGAGAATTTCGAAATGAAAGCCATCAACTCTTTCCCTGTTACCCCAGATGAAAGGAAAAGGTATGTAGATGATATTTTTGCTAAATGGCACCATGGGATAGAAAAGTTGCATGAGTTCCTTGTTCATCTTAATAGTTTATCTCAACATATAAAATTCACTTTGAGATAGAAAAATATGGCAAACTTCCCTTTCTAGATGTTCTCCTTACCAAGAAAGAGGATGGGGGGTTGGGGTATCAAGTGTACAAAAAGGACACACACAGATAGGTATCTTCATGCAAATTCTCATCATCACCCTGCCTAGAAAGTTGGAGTCATTAGAACGCTTGCTACAAGAGAAAAAATAATTTCAGATGCAAATCACCTCAAGAATGATTTAGATAACCTCAAAATGGTTTTTAAGAAGAATGGTTACCATGATAAACAAGTCAATAAAGCAATCAATAATGACAATCATCACGAAAAATATTTTAAGGTACCCATGATTACCTTGCCTTATATTAAGGAACCACTGATAGTCTCGCTAAAATATTGAGAAAAAAGAGGCATCATTTTCCATTTGCCCCCCCGAACTCTATCAAAAAGTTTGTTGATTCTGCCAAAGACACGTTGGACCAAAGACAACAAGGAGTGTATGAAGTTCCTTGTTCATGTAGTAAGCTTTATAGTGGAGAAATAGGTCGCTAATATTATCCATGGATGAACAAACAAGTCTACTTTAGCGGAGCATTCACACAATACATCTCATCAAGACACCTATAACAAGAGGAGGATACAAATGGTTGTAGAAATAGAAAAAATAAATAAAAATTACTCTTTAAAGTTAAGTAATACTTCCATACCTTTGATTAATAAAATTAAAGAAAATTGGAAAAGATAAGTGAGTTTCAATTGCTTAATCTTACTTGATCATCTATTTATTGTCTAAAAGCCCTTCATACTCTTTTGAGTTTTCACCGTGGTTTCTCTTTGTTTTGATTTGAGTTTTGAGTTTTGAGTTTTCACGGTAACAATAGATTTATTTGGTAGCCCAAAACGTTAGTTTCAAAAGAGAACACGGACTCCTTTCACAAATGGTTTTAATTTTCAAAATTTCAGTGATTGACCGTTAAGACAGGACTGGCCGAGCATTAACAGATTCAATCACTCAAACATTGCTAGCTCGCCCCAGCTCAAGATCCTCGAGCGAGATGGCCACGAGTTGGAGGCCATGGAGGCCCGGAAAGTTACCATTCCAGAGCGCTATCTAAACTACAACCCAAACAAGGGCTGGCTCTCGTCAACCACACAGCAGTAAGGTCCGCTTCTGTTTGTTTCGATGCCAGAGCGTTGGCTGGATGAGATTCTGTCAGCTCTCTGGCGCAAACCACACTCATATGCAAGTTTCGACCAGTATGCGTAAGGAGTCGTGGCACTATTGTCTTTATTATTGATTAAATTATAAATTATGATAAATTTTATTACCTAGAAGAGGCAAAACAGGGTTAATATTGGATTTTTTGTACTTGGTTGAGTGGATTTATTTTATGAATCCACGGACTCTTGCGAATGCTATGGACGCGACCTCAACCATCTAAAAGCTAAAACCCTAGGAAACCCCTGGTCATTTCGATGGGTTTTCTGCTTCCTTAAGGTATTTGTTGTTTGTTCTCATTTTACTGGTTCTGTACATGCTTACGAAAGCAGCCAATATGATCCGGCGGATTATTCCTCTGTAAAGATCCAATATGGTACATGGTTCATAGAAACGACGATTGAAGAAAATCGGACGGCAAAAAAAAAATATGCAGATCGGAGGTCGGAAGAGATCTCCCTCCGCAACGGCGGGCGGCCAAACTCCCAGTCTGTCCGCGGGGATAACCGGACGCAAAAAAAAAAATGAGGATCGGCGGTCGGAAGCATTTCCTCTTCCGCAACGGTGGGGCTCGGAGCCTTTTCTCTTCCGCAACATCGGAGGTCGGAAACATTTTCTCTTCCGCAACGGCGGGGCTCGGGAGCCTTTCCTCTTCCACAACATCGGAGGTCAGAAGCATTTCCTCTTCCACAACGGCGGGGCTCGGGAGCCTTTCCTCTTCCGCAACATCAGAGGTCGGAAGCATTTCCTCTTCCGCAACGGCGGGGCTCAGAAGCCTTTCCTCTTCCGCAACATCAGAGGTCGGAAGCATTTCCTCTTCCGCAACGGCGGGGCTCAGAAGCCTTTCCTATTCCGCAACATCGGAGGTCGGAAGCATTTCCTCTTCCGCAACGACGGGGCTTAACGGAAGTTCAGACGGATTGGAAGTCGAAACGATTCGGCAGCCGCAACGGCAAAGGCCCAAGATTTACGGGTTGAGAAGTCAAGTCGGGAGACTTTATTAACTGACAGTCCGCAACGGCGGAAACCAAAATACCTAAAGCCCCCGACTTGAAAACCAACCGACAGCCGATTGAGACCGTCGGAGCCCGTTGCTTATCTTCTTCCACAACGGCGAAGCCCGGATAACAAAAATTTTCGACTCAAACACTGCAATACGCATGGCGCAGTGACGTTTCCAAACGATTGGCAGTCTGTGCACAGTTTTGTTGCGGCAGGATTTCATCATGAACAACTTATTTGTAACAGTTGGCGAAGCTTTCTTGGCAGTTATGCCACAGTGGTGATAACGTGAAAGACATATCAACAGCCGCTATGATAACAAGTTGGCATCTGGCAGGGGATGTGAACAGTCGCATTCTCCTTGACGCTTCAGCTCATTTGTAACGGCAAGAATGAGGCTTAAATAGAGGAAGCTGGCGACCAGAAGGGGGACGGCAGTTCGTTGAAAGCGCAGAAGGTTTTCTCGGTTATGAGAAGCTTGAAAGAAAATTAGCTATAAAATTATTGCAGATGCTATTAGTCGACCATTCTCTATTACATGTGGGCTTCTTTGCCTTTTGAAGACCCGATTGTAATTTCCAAAGAGGAGTCTTGAAGACTTCCTATCTAGCATTCTGTTTCTGCAGTTGCTGAAGTTGTTCCAGAACCATTTTGTACCATTTTTTTAAAGCCATTAATTGGATCGGTACCCATTGGAGAGGGACCCGGAGACGTAGCCCAGTGGAGGGGGTGAACTCCGTTATCAACTTCTGTTTGTGACTCTGTTTCTGTGTTTTCTTCCTTGTATCTGTCTATCAGTGTTGTGTTTTTTCGTTCCTGTTCTGAGCATTTAAATTCTGCTGCTACTGTCCATTAATTAACCTGTTGCACGCATTCTTTTACAACAAACTTTTAATGCACTAAAGTTGAGGTCCTACGGATCATATTTGGTATCAGAGCTGGTTGACTGTTGTGCAAGTTTGTGAATGCTTACCAGGTCCAAGTTAAAGCTTGGTGAAGGAGAATTAGTTGAAGGAAATCCTGAGATTGGCTCCAGGAGAACATTCTCAAGAACCATGTCTTCTCCACGAAGGGAAGAAGAAGGACATAGCGAACGGGAAAAACCTGTTATGTCTGAAACTGAGTTTCTAGAGGCTTTTATGAGCATGAAAGCCATGATGGAACTTCTACTCGAAGAGCGAGCAGAAAGGAAGAAGAAAGAAGAAGGATCTTCATACAGAGATGCAGAAGTGAAGCCGGAAGAAAAGGGTAAAGGAGTAGGAGGTGATGGTGATCCTCCTGATACTAAACAGACTTTTTCTTCCTCTCATACTTCTCATAAGGCAAGTCCCAATGTGTCTTATTTCAAATTGGATGTAAAATTTGAATTACCTATTTATAATGGAGATGTAGATGCTGAAAAATTAGACAATTGGATCAAGCAGCTTGAAGTATATTGCAGGGTGCAAGGCATTAATGATGACCCTTCCAGCATTCAACTGGCCACTTTGAGAATGAGTGGAATGGCTCTTACTTGGTGGGAGAGCAAGATTCAGCAAGATCTTCGAAAGAATGGTAAAATTATTTCAGTTTGGAACGAATTCATTGAAGTATTGAGAAATCAATTTTATCCTTTAGGTCACATGCAGCAATTAACCATGAATTGGCAAATGTTTAGACAAGCTAAAGGACAAAGCATTCAAGATTATACTCATGAATTCAGAAAGAGGGCTATTGCATTGAATGTTTCATTAGATACACAGGAAACTCTTCTTAAGTACATTGGTGGCATGCATTCTTATTTGAAGCATACTTTGTTGATGTTTAATCCCAGTAATTTAGACGATGTGTGTGTTCAAGCTACCCATTTAGAAGCCAGGGGTAAGCATGCTAATGATGCTTTTGTGAAGAAGTCATTTAAATCTGACAGCAAATCGAAAGGGAAAGATAAGGGGAAAAAGAAGATGGCTACTGTTAAGAAAGAAGGTGAAAAGCATACGTGTTCGCATTGTCAGAAGGGACATGATGTCTCTAAGTGTTGGAAACTTCATCCGGAATTAAGGCCAAAGAAGTACGGAGGAAACAAAGACAAAGGAAAAGCAAAAGCTACTGCAGCCATTATTCAAGACTTGGGATCCGACTCAGGCGATGAAACAAAGGTTACAGCTATCGGAATCCAAGGTAAGGATAAAAGTATCTCACTTCCCATTGATACACAATCAAGTTCTAGTGCAAGTACAAGTCTGCCATCTACTTCTAAGCAAAATGATAAAGATAGAAGTGCACTGTTTCATGTTCATGTCATTGCAAATCACACAAAGATTGATACATTGTTTAATAGTGGTTCACAAGTAAATCTGATATCAGAAGAAGTGGTTAAGAAATTACATTTAGTTACTGCGCCTCATGAAAAGCCTTATCCTCTAGGTTGGGTCACTAATGATACACGATTGCAAGTTACAAGGAAATGTGTATTAAAATTTGCAATTACTGAAAAGTTTAGGGATGAGGTAGAACTAGATGTAGTGCCACTTGACATTTGTGGAATTGTACTTGGGAGTCCATATTTGTATGACTGGAAAGCAGTCTTTTATAGAGAACAAAATAAGTATCATCTTTTTAAAGAAGGTATGGAATATATTGTACGAGCACATAAGATGAAAACCAATCTAGCAATAGTCTCTGCAAGACAAATGAAGAGGTTGGTAAATGCTAGTAAGAACTTTGTGTTGATGATGGTTAAGATGAAAAATGATGAAGTCTCTAAATCTTTTGAAGAATGTGACCCTAAGCATGAATCTGAACCGATTGACATCATTTCTGAGTATGATGATTTGTTTCAAGATCTGAAGGGGTTACCACCGAAGAGAGAGATTCAACATGAGATACATTTGCGGCAGGATGTGCCACTCCCGAACATAGCCATGTACCGGATGTCTGTAATGCAGAATGAGGAGATCAAGAAGCAGGTTCAGGAGCTGATTGAGAAGGGGGTCATCCGGCCCAGCACTTCTCCTTGTGGCTCTCCTATAGTCTTAGTTCCGAAGAAGGATGGGTCTTGGAGGATGTGCATTGACTATAGGGCCCTTAACAAAATCACCATTAAAAACAGGTATCCTCTTCCTCGTATTGATGATTTGCTTGATCAGTTGAAACATGCAACTTATTTTACAAAATTGGATCTGCGTAGTGGGTATCATCAAATCCGTGTTGCCGAGCATGATGCTTGGAAAACAGTTTTTAAGACGAAACAGGGTTTGTATGAATGGCTTGTGATGCCTTTTGGGCTGTGTAACGCACCTGCTACTTTTATGCAGGTCATGAATGATGTCTTTCGTTCATTCATTGATGATTTTGTAATTGTGTATCTAGATGATATCCTTGTGTTTAGCAACACCTGGGAAGAGCATGTTGTACATGTGGAAAAAAAAATAGATGTACTGAGAAAGGAAAAGCTTTATGTAAAAATGTCTAAATGTGAATTTGCTAAAACTTCTTTAGTATATCTAGGCCATATCATTGGTGGAGGCCACCTGCGAGTGGACCCAGCCAAGGTTGCTGTCATTGTAAACTGGCCATGGCCTAACACCGTTACTGAAATCAGAAGTTTTCTGGGTGCGGTTCAGTATTGGAGGAAATTCATTTCTGGGTTTTCTTCCATTGCTACTCCATTACATGCGTTGACAAGCATTAAAGAAATTTTCTAGTGGGGAGGCAAGCATCAGAGAGCCTTCGACACTTTGAAGGAAAAGATTAGCACAGCACCAGTTCTGACATTGTCAGATTTGTAGCAGCCATTTGAGATCGAAACCGATGCTAGCAGGTTTGCCATGGGAGCAGTTTTGATGCAAAGAAGAAAGCCAGTCTGTTACCATTCAGAAACATTCTCTATTGCGGTAAGTAGCTATCCGACCTATGACAAAGAATTGTATGCTTTAGTACAGAGTGTGAAGAAGTGGAAACATTATATCATGGGAAAAGAGACAGTCATACATACTGATCATCAACCACTTCAATATTTACAATCTCAAACTAAAATACAACAAAGTAGGCATTTAAGATGGATGGGGTTCTTTCAACAGTTTCATCTCGTCATTAAGTACAAAAAGGGAATTCATAATAAAGTAGCAGACATGTTATCAAGGCCACCTATGAATGCTTCAATCATTCTTCAGAACAGTTCATTAACACATGAAAGTTATATTGAACAGTATGTAGAAGATAAAGATTTTAAGAAAGCATATGCATCACTAATACATGGTAAACAGGAAGAGAACTATTATGTGCATAATCAACTCTTGTATCATCTCGGTAAACTATGTATTCCAGAAAAAGAGAAAGTGCATGTGGTTCGAGAAGCACATAGTTCATTGATTGCAGTACATTTTGGTGTAAGTAAAACGTTGTATGTATTGCAGAATCACTGTTATTGGCCTCAAATGCAAGAAACTGTAGCTAAATATATAAGAGGTTGTGTTATGTGTGCAACAAGTAAGCCTAGCAATAGGAAATTGGGTTTGTACACTCCTCTTCTAGTTTCTTCTCGTCCTTGGGAAAGCATTTCTATGGACTTTGTAGGAGGACTACCTATGTCTAGAAAAGGGCATGATTACCTATATGTTGTTGTGGATAGGTTCAGCAAAATGTGTATCTTAATGCCATGTAACAAGCAGATCACTGCTGAACAAACAACTCTTTTATTCTTTCAAAATGTTTGGGTACATTTTGGGCTACCCATGTCTATTATATCTGATCGACATTCCCAGTTCTTGGGAAAATTCTGGTCAACTTTATGGGAGCTTATGGACACTAAACTGAAGAAAAGTACAGCTTTTCATCCACAAACTGATGGGCAAACAGAGGTAGTGAACAGAACAATGGTTCAACTGCTCAGAGGATATTGTAGTAAGCATCCTAAACTTTGGGATGAGCAGTTGCAGTATATACAACATGCTTACAATCATGCAGTTCATTCTTCCACGAAAAGATCTCCTTTTGAAACTTGTTTTGGTTATCTGCCGAAAACACCGATGGACTTCTCTTTTGACAAAGATGCAGTGCATGGACATCATGATACAGATAAAGCTTTGAAGTTCATTCAGAGAATCCAAGCAGTGCAGCAGGCAGTTCAAGAACAGTTGGAGAAGAGCCAGGCAAAGTACAAGGCCAGGCATGATAAGCATCGAATTGATCATCAATTTCAGGTAGGTGACAGAGTTTGGTTACATATCACCAAAGAAAGGATGAAAGGTGAAGGTAAAAAGCTTAAACCTATTAGGTATGGTCCTTTTGAGATCTTGGAAAAGATCGGTACTAATGCCTTTCACTTGAATTTACCTCCATACATGCAAATTTATTCAGTTATCAATGTTGAGAATCTTAAATTGTATGAGCCTCCTATGATCATGGATGAAGAAATTAACATACAGATTCCTTCCATAGATGATTTGGCACCTGAATATATGAGAGAGTTGCAGGATGATGTTATTCTTGACCGAAATGTAAGAACTTCACGAAGGGGAAATGCTGACTACCTTCGAGTGGGGTTGAAAGGAACGCATCCTAGCAAAGCAAGATGGATGGAGATTGGGAAAGTGAGGGAACTTTACCCTCACTTACTTGCAGAATAATTCAAGCTTTTGGTGGTCCAAAAGTTTTTCAATGGGGAGGATTGATCTGACAGATTATTCCTCTGTAAAGATCCAATATGGTACATGGTTCATAGAAACGGCGGTTGAAGAAAATCGGACGGCAAAAAAAAAGTACGCAGATCGGAGGTCAGAAGAGATCTCCCTCCACAACTGCGGACGGCCAAACTCCCAGTCTGTCCGCGGGGATAACCGGACGCAAAAAAAAATATGAGGATCGGCGGTCGGAAGCATTTCCTCTTCCGCAACGGCGGGGCTCGGAGCCTTTTCCCTTCCGCAACATCGGAGGTTGGAAACATTTCCTCTTCCACAACGGCGGGGCTTGGGAGCCTTTCCTCTTCCGCAACATTGGAGGTCGGAAACATTTCCTCTTCTGCAACGGCGGGGCTCGGGAGCCTTTCCTCTTCCGCAACATCGGAGGTCGGAAGCATTTCCTCTTCCGCAACGGCGAGGCTCGGGAGCCTTTCCTCTTCCCCAACATCGGAGGTCGGAAGCATTTCCTCTTCCGCAATGGCGAGGCTCGGGAGCCTTTCCTCTTCCGCAACATCGGAGGTCGGAAGCATTTCCTCTTTCGCAACGACGGGGCTTAACGGAAGTTCAAACAGATCGGAAGTCGGAACGATTCGGCAGCCGCAACGGCGGAGGCCCAAGATTTACGGGTTGAGAAGTCAATTGGGAGACTTTATTAACTAACAGTCCGCAACGGCGGAAACCAAAATACCTAAATCCCCCGACTCGAAAACCAGCCGACAGCCGATTGAGACCGTCAGAGCCCGTTGCTTATCTTCTTCCGCAACGGCGAAGCCCGGATAACAAAAACTTCCGACTCAAACACTGCAATACGCATGGCGCAGTGATGTTTCCAAACGATTGGCAGTCTGTGCACAGTTTTGTTGCGGCAGGATTTCATCATGAACAACTTATTTGTAACAGTTGGCGAAGCTTTCTTGGCAATTATGCCACAGTGGTGATAACGTGAAAGACATATGAACAGCCGCTATGATAATGAGTTGGCATTTGGCAGGGGATGTGAACAGTCACATTCTCCTTGACGCTTCAGCTCATTTGTAACGGCAAGAATGAGGCTTAAATAGAGGAAGCTGGCGACCAGAAGGGGGACGGCAGTTCGTTGAGAGCGCAGAAGGTTTTCTTGGTTATGAAAAGCTTGAAAGAAAATTAGCTGTAAAATTATTGCAGATGCTGTTAGCCGACCATTCTCTATTACATGTGGGCTTCTTTTCCTTTTGAAGACCCGATTGTAATTTCCAGAGAGGAGTCTTGAAGACTTCCTGTCCAGCATTCTGTTTCTGCAGTTGCTAAAGTTGTTCCAGAACCATTTTGTACCATTTTTTTAAAGCCATTAATTGGATCGGTACCCATTGGAGAGGGACCCGGAGACGTAGCCCAGTGGAGGGGGTGAACTCCGTTATCAACTTCTGTTTGTGACTCTGTTTCTGTGTTTTCTTCCTTGTATCTGTCTATCAATGTTGTGTTTTTTCGTTCCTATTTTGAGCATTTAAATTCTGCTGCTACTGTCCATTAATTAACCTGTTGCACGCATTCTTTTACAACAAACTTTTAATGCACTAAAGTTGAGGTCCTACAGATCACAATATCATCATTGTAAACAATCTCAATCTTAGTGGGAGAATCATTACCACTACCATTACAAAATCCATTCTCCATATCCAAACCCCGGTCCAATGTCATCTCATACAAGCAAATCCCATGTTGGGAGAAAATATCCCACATTGGCCTAGGCAATCTCGCAATCCCTCAGAAACAGGGCGTGGGGCTTTTCTTTTATCAAGGGATACGCCTGAAAGCTGACGCCCCTCCTTGTCATTATATTTCTCAACCGCATTTTTGACGATACCTCCAGACGCCAAGCTTGCCGTCTATTTCTTCCAATGGGCCAGTAGGTGCCATGGCTTCTGCACAACATGCATTCGATGTGTACGATGATCCACGTGCTCATTCAGGCCCAGAGATTTAGAGCTGCTCACACTGTCAAGCGAAGTAATTTTTGATGCTTTCATGAAAACCCACCGGGGGGATAGAGCACTTGTGTTGAAGTCTGTAACATGCTCTTTGACGCCTATGCCAAGGCCAGAATAGTAAACGACGCCCTTGATGTCTTCTTACGCATGAAGTTGCAAGGCTTCGAGCCCTCCACACGTGTATGTAATATTCTCCTTGACACTATCTTCAAGTTGGGCTACAGGGACTTGGCGTGGAGAATTTACAAGAAAACGCTAGGGAGTAGAATAGGGTCTGATGTATACACGTTGAGTATTTTGATTCACGGTTGTGGTGAAGAAGGGAAACTAAACAAGGCCCATAGATTGTTGTTGGCTGATATGCAAGAGTTTGCATGTAAACCAATGTTGCCACATATACTATTATTATTGATGCTCTGTTCAAGAGGGGAATGCACAGGCCTCGAATTCGCGTCTGCATAAGATGATGCAAATGGTTTTGATGCCCGATGATGTTTATTATACTGCCTTGATTGATGGGTATTGCAAGGGAGGCAATTTGGGGGAGGCAATGAGACTCTGTGATGAGATGGCGGGCAGGGGATATTTGCCTACTATCGAGACTTATACCGTGTTTATGAGTGGGCTGTGTAGAGAATGTAGGTTGGATGAGGCAAAGAGATTGTTTGCGCAGATACGTGAGTTGGGCTTGTTGCCTGATTGTATGATCTATACAACACTGATGAATGGGTATTGTAAGCTGGGGTCTATGGATGAGGCTCTCCGGCTTTTTGATGAAATGTTGGAAAAAGCTATAGTGCCGACGGTTGTCACATACAGTGTGCTTATTAATGGATTATGCAAGGCTCGAAACATGATGGAGGCTGAGAAGGTTAATTATCAGATGTTGGAAAGAGGCCTAGGGCCTGATGTTGTTACTTGCAATACAATTGTTGATGGTTACTGCAGAAATGGAGACAGTAAAAAGGCGTTCAAGTATTTTGGTACGATGAAGAATAGGAATATTAGGCCTAATATTGTTATTTGCAATGCACTTTTCATGATTCTTGTCGGAGGGGCCATATGCAGAAGGCTATACAGCTGTGGAATGAATTGTTGAGTTGTGTGTGCTGGCCTGATGATTTTACTTTTGCAACGAATGGTGGTCGATGACTATTGCAGGCAAGGATGTTTGCAACAGGCTCTTGAGCTGTGCAGTAAGATGTGGCAAGAAGGATTGAGGCCTGATGTTGTGACCTGCACTGCACTTCTAAATGGTCTTTGCAAATCAGGCAGGATGCAGGAGATAAAATATTTGTTTAGTGAAATGACATGAAGTGGATTGACCTCTGATGCAATCACTTATAATATACTTATTGAAGCCTATTGCAGGGAAGGAAATAGTCAGGAGGTATCTCATTTACTAGATTTAATGGTAGGGAATGGTTTTCGGCTTAATGCAAGTACTTACAATGCCATTGTTAATGGACTTCATATGGACTTCGCAAAGGAGGAAAATATCAGGCCGCAGACAAGATACTATCTGAATTGCTGGAAACGGGCTTTCGATTTCCCGGCTGATTGCGTCTAAATTGATTTAAACCCTAGAGAGAGGAAAAATGAAGCTTCAAAACAAAGACCCTGTACTGTTAGCATTTGCAGAAGGCAAATACAAAAAGGATAACTTTTAAAGCATTTGCCAGATGCAAGAGGAAAATACTCATGTCAATGAATCAGTCAGTCGACATCTTTTCCGAGTCTGATGCAGGACTTTTCTTTTCCAGGTTAGCTTTATCCATTAGTAATTCAATACTAAAATTGATGTGTTTCTGGACAGGACTTTTCTTTTCCAGGTTAGCTTTATCCGTTAGTAATTCAATGCTAAAATTGATGTGTTTTTGGACAGGAAAATTATAGAGTTCCCATTGTGTTACTTTTTGGTTTTAATGCAGGTTGGGGGTTATACGTTGTAGCACTCGTGTTTTTTTTGTTTGGGAAATGGCACTCCTACTCTCACTCTGCTTCGTGCTCTGGCAACACTGATTGGATTTCATGATACAATGTCTAATTTTTTTGTGTTCAAGGAAATGTTGTTTCACTTCTAGTCCTAAAGACAGTAGCATCATTTCTTGCGAATAATGATCATCAATGGCATTGTTATCTGAAATTAATGTGGACAATTAATGTGGACACTTATGTTGCTTAAAAGACTAAGAATAATGAATATGATGATGGTAAAGATGAAAAACAACGTACAGTAAAATAATATTGTAAAATTAAGTAATAAAAACAACACTATAAAATAAAGCAATAAGTTCATTATAATAATCTGAGAAGGTATAACTTGAATGAGTCTAACGATTAAAAACATATGTTTCCTCTCAAAAGATAGTAGTATTCTAGTCCTGAAGACAGTAGTATCATTTCTAATGAATAATGATCATCAATGGCATTGTTATCTGAAATTAATGTGGACACTTATGTTGCTTAAAAGACTAAGAATAATGAATATGATGATGGTAAAGATGAAAAACAATGTACAGTAAAATAATATTGTAAAATTAAGTAATAAAAACAACATTATAAAATAAAGCAATAAGTTCATTATAATAATCTGAGAAGGTATAACTTGAATGAGTCTAACGATTAAAAACATATGTTTCCTCTCAAAAGATCATAGATTTAAATCTAGAGAAATAGGGTATATACACCTCTATAGTTTTTAGCAGTTACATAGCTGCATAAATTTTAAAGTTAACCCCTGTTATATAGTACCCCACAAGTACAAAATGGTACTGTCAATTTACACAACATGTTCTTCCTGCATGATCATAAATTGACAACCGTGTACTGTAACAGTCACATTCTTTTACCGTGTACTGTAACAGTCACATTCTTTTAGGTTCCCGAAGTTTTACCGCTCTTTAAACTTGTAATAATAAAATTACGGTGAAATGACTAACATTCCGTTTATTGCATAAGAAACTTGTCAGATACTCAAAATTTATTATGTTTTTTTAATTCTTGTGTGTATAGTCTAGTTTACCTACATAAAGTTATCTTATTAGTCCCTGCCTTCGGGCTGGCAGGGACTATTAGTAATTAGTCCTTGCCTTCGGGCTGGCAGGGACTATAGTAAATGGATTGTCGCCATTTTGGCTCGCACTTTAAGATATTAAACTTTTTATAATATAAGTTCATACTTTTTTATTTTAACTTTTGTTGGATAGTATCATTGACATCATTTTATTGGCAAATCAAAATATACAAGAATTTTTGCAACCAATCAATTAAATTGTCTTCTTATTTGGCCTCTATTCGAGGTTGGCTGCTGTTAATTTTTATAAACATCAAAGTTTTCGTCCAATTTCAAGGTCAATTTATTTCCAAAGCAAATTAATGCTAAAATCAATTTAGCATTAGTTTCATGGCATTTAATGTTTGATTGTGTAACTTAGGTGAAACATTTTTCGTGTTGTAGCACTGAACTATGATGCTTTTGTCAACGTGCATGTTCGACGTGTGGTATCCGTTCGTGGAAGCATCTTTTCATACTGGCAACATGAAGCATGATTGTGGATGCATGTCAAGCTTCTGACCGACTTGATTTGCCACCGAAACACCTTTAGGTAGAAACAAGATGTTTGTAATTGTGTTTAAAATGGTCTATAGAAAAGCAAAGTTGCCTAATTGCTTCCTTTTTTTCAGCCCGTTAGAAGATGACAGTGCTCTGCTTCTCACTTTCCTCAGTGAGGATCTGTACTGCCTTCTCCAACTTTCCCACCTTCAACTGCAACTCTTCTATTTTCCTGCCGTTGGCTTGGGAAACACTAATTAGCAAGCTTGAAAAAATCGCCGCAAAATTGGCAAAAATCGGAAAAAGCACGATTTTTTCCTCAGGCCAATTTTTCACCGAGGAAAAATCGCGATTTTTTAAAAAAATTTGAAAGAGCAATTTTTTCTTAAAAAGCGCAAGTCGACTGAAAAAAGCGCCCTGGCA
>LPNX010017759.1:38160-66850 GCA_001517045.1 Pseudotsuga menziesii | reverse complement strand
AGCTATGCACTACAACTGAGTGTGAGTGAGTGTGTGATAAATAGAGAGGCTCACTCTCTATTTATACTAATTCCCGACTTGACAATAACCTACTAGGGCCGAATTCTCTAGGAGAGTCTAATAACCCTAGTGCCCCGGAATTGCGGGGACTTTAACCCTTGATCAATAGGAGGGTTACCCATAATGACTTGAAATGACTTATTTACATTATAGAAACTCCTGATCGAAACATCGGGGCATGAAATGACTAAATTACATTACAAACACTTCCCAGAATAAACATCAGGGTACAATACATAAGCGAATACATTCCGAAGTTACAATTACATCAACACTCCCTCTTAACTAGGAAGGTATTCTCTCGACACAATTTATTAGCACAAGTATTCTTCTCTCTATCATTTGGATCATCCTCAATTTCTCGTCATCTTCAAGTCATCTTCATTTGGATCTAGATCATCATTGGAGCATCATCACTAGATCTGGATCATCACTCGATCTGGATCATCACTGGAGCATCATCACTGGATCTGGATCATCACTACTGGATCATCATCACTAGATCATCACGGGTGTTATCTCATGATTCTTTTTGTCATGGGAAGTTCTACAGAGCCAACCCTTTTTCATGTTGGGTGTAGGCCTAGCCTCCATGTAGGTCTTCTTCAGTGCTTATATTTGACCCTAAGTCAGAATGGCCCATCAAGCACTTACATCTAACCTTGAGTCATTAGAAAGGCACGCCCGTCACTCACATCTGACCATGAGAGGAACTTAATCCCATCACCATGTTAGAATGGTCCAGCCCTTACATCTGACCATGGAAGGAACTTCATCCTCTCACCATGTCAGAATGGCATAGCCCTTACATCTGACCTTGACTCGTCAGAATGGCCCAGCACTCATATCTGATCATGTGAGAACACATCCCACGGTCATATTAGAATGGCCCTCAGTCCTAGATTGAGCTTTCCTGGTAACTGACCAGGTGCCTCCATTCTCCCAGAGAATGGCATTAGCCCTTATATCTGATCAAGTCGAAACATATCCCTCAATCACAACAGAATGGCCATGCACTCACATCTGATCCCATACTGAAGCAACACCCTCAAGCGCTCTTCCTATCGATGGCACTGCCTGCCCAATCTGAATCAACATAACCCTCCAGGTTAATCTTCCGACTCTTCTCATACTTGAGCCCATAATCAACTGTACCCTTTAGGTACCTCAGAATATGCTTTGCAATAATCAAGTGATCATGTCTCGGATCTTTCAGGAACTGGCTCAAGGTGTTCACAGCAAAGCAAATATTTGGTCTCGTGTTCGTCAGGTACATCAACGACCCAATCATATGATGATACATCATAGCATCAACCGCTTCTAATGAAGCGTCACTCAATAGCTTCAGGCTCAATGCCATAGGTGTGGTCATGTCCTTGCATTCCATCATCTCAAATCTCTTCAAGATATCTACTGTATATTTCCCTTACCCAAAGGAAATTCCATTTGCATTTTGCCACACCTCCATGCCTATAAAATAATGCATCATACCCAAGTATTTCATTTCGAACTCGGCAGCAAGCTTCCTCTTCGTATCATCAATCAACCCATCCATACCTATTACAAACAGATCATCTACATACAATAGGATCATCACTAGGTTGCCACCTTAACCCTTGTAGTAAAGTTTGGAATCTGCTTTACTCTTAGTAAAGCCCAAACTGGATAGAAAGCTGTCAATTCTGTCATACCATGTCCTGGATACTTATTTCAAACCGTACAGGGCTTTCTTCAATCTACATACATGAGACTCCCTATCGCGTGTCTCAAAACCAAGTGGCTACTCCACATACACTTCCTCTTCCACTACACCATTCAAGAAATCAGTCTTGACATCCATTTGGTGTATCTTCCATTTCATTACTGCAGTCATAGAAAGCACTGATCTGATGGAAGTGTATCTGGCTATAGGTGAAAAATTTTCTTCATAATCTATTCCTTCTTTCTGGGAGAAACAACGAGCAACAAATCTTGCTTTATATTTTTCTATACTACAGTCTGCAACATGCTTGATCTCGTAGATCCATTTGGAAGTTACAATAGACTTCCTTTCTGGTCTTGGGACAACATCCCAAACATCATTCTTCATGATTGATTAATACTCTTTGATCATAGCATCTGTCCATTATTTCCGTTCTACCGCTTCTTCATAATTGGAAGGTTCTTTATTGATAAAATCACATAATAATGCTACATACCCAGAGCAGGATCTGGTCCTCTTTCTTTCTCTGTGATTCTCTTCTAGAGCCCCATATCTTTCTACACCTTGGATATCTTCTCGTACCCAAGCAGGTTTCCTCTTATGAGAATTATTCTCTTGAGGTGGATCTACGGGTTCTTGAGGTTCTTTGAATTCTCGATCTTCTTCTTGAGTTTCTTCATTCATGGTTGTATCATGAATTCTGGGTGCTTCTGCTTCTTCAAGTTCTTCAGCAGGTGTCTTTCTGGATTTGTTGTAAGCTAAGTCTTCATCAAATGTCACATCCCTGTTGATGTCGATATTCTTGAATCCTGGAAAGTATATTCTGTAAGCCTTCGATCTTTTAGAGTATCCCACAAATATACCCTTCTTTCGTGAAGATTCTAATTTTGTCCTCTTCTCTTTTGGAATGTGTATGTACACTAGACAACCGAATATTCTGAGATGGCTGACTTCTGGTTTCTTGCCGAAAAATACTTCTTCAGGTGTCTTATTCTCGAGTATTCTGTGTGGAGTACGGTTCTGTACATACACTGTTGTTGTGGCAGCTTCTACCCATAAATGCATGGGAAGATCTTGATCATGAAGCATAACTCTTGCAGCTTCCATGATAGTTTTGTTCTTCCTTTCTACAATCCCATTTTGTTTTGGATTATATGGAGTGGAAAACTCCCTCTTAATCCCTGAGTCTTTGCATAACTCTTTGAATTCAGTTGATGTGAATTTTCCGCCATTGTCTGATCGAAATGTCTTGATCTTCTTTTCAGTGTGATTCTCGATCAAGGCTTTGATTTCCTTGAATTTGCTGAAAACTTCATCTTTGTTCTTCATGAAGTAAATCCATGTCTTCCTAGAAAATTCATCAATGAAAGAAACATAGTATACATACCCTCTTCGTGAACTTGATGACATTGGTCCACATACATCGAAGTGGATGATTTCCAAGATTCCTTTTGCTTTGCTCTCCCTACCTGGAAATGTCTTCTTTGTATTCTTTCCTTTCGTACATCATTTGCAGACTCCATCATGTTTTGCTTGAATTTCTGGAAGACCTTCAACAACTTTGCTTGCATTTGGCTCTACTGTGTCATGGATCAAGGCTTGTTCTGGATGGCCCTTCAATCTGTATAGACCTCCCTCTTGTTCCCCAATCACTACTGCATCATCGAAGGTCTTTCCTTTTGGCCACATGAGAACTTGGCCAACTACAAATGCAAACCTCATGCATTTTGCAGCTAATGTAGATATGGAGAGGAGGTTCTTCTTGAGTCCCGGTACAAACAATACATGCTTCATCTTCATGGACTTTCCAGAGTCTAGCTTATAGGAGGATTCCCCACTGCCTTTTATTGGATACCGGTAGTCATCTTCGAGCTTCACCTTGTGAGGTGATTCTTGTTCTGATAGTCTCACAAAAGACTCTTTGAATCTCGTCATATGTTTGGAATCCCCACTGCCTATAAGCCAATCATTGCTTCCATGTGTGATGTTTCCCGTGAGAGTGGAAATAAAAACATATTCTTCATCACTTGAAGAATCATCACTTTCCTGCTTGTTTCTCTTTGAGGAAGGTACATCATCTTCTGCAGCATGAGCATGATGTCTTCTCTTGTTGTTTTTCTTATTGTGAGAGTTTATTTTGTTTCTAGGACAATCTCTAGTAAAGTGCCCTATTTCATCACAAGTATAACATCTGAGTTGAGATTTCTTGTAGGAAGAGTGATTACCATTAGAATGATGATGATGATGGTCCCTTCTGGGTTTCTTGGATTGAACTGTGAGAGCTTGATCTTAACTTCCCATCTTTTCTTCTCGAGCTTCTATCTGAGCTTCTTCTTGTGAGCATTCTTCCCAAAGTCTACTAAACTTGAATAACTTATTTCTGGCACAGATCCCTTGAATGAAAGAGTCCCATGTCCTAGGGAGACCATTCAAGGTGGTCATCACAATATCTGCATTTTCCACTTCTTCATCTACTGCTTCCAGTTGTTCCTTGATCTAAGAGACTCTTGTGAAGTAATAATGGATGATATTTGCATTCATAATTTTCACATTCTCCAACTGGTTCCTCAAATTCATTCTCATGTTTATGTTCTTTCCTTCAAACAGTTTGGTTAGGGAATCAAACATAGCTTTACGTGTCTATAGAGAGGAAACCTATGGTATGAGGTGATCCTTGATTGAATAAGCAATAATCCTCTTTTCCATAACCAAATTCTTCTTGTGTAAGGCCTTAGCCTCATCTCCCTCTGGAACTGGAACCTCCTCATTGATGTAGGAGTCCAACTCATTTTCTTCTAGGACTAGGGAAATCCTATACTTCCAAGATCAGAAGTAATCAACTCCCTCAATATTTTCATCAAGCTTGGTATGATGAGACATATTAATTGAGAACCTCAAATGGAAATACAAAATATTTAGATCTTACCAGGTCAAGATGTCGGATCTGGATTTGGAGCTGAAATTCTGCAGTGCTGGTTCAGGAGCAGATTAGGGTTTGGGTTTTTCGGAGTTCTGTCTAACCAAATGATTTGATCTTGATCTCTAAACTTCGATTTTGATGAGGATATCAATCCAGGCCTAGGCTCACTGGAAAATTCCACTTCTATGGAAAGCCCTAATTTCCAGCAGTAGTGTCGGGTCCAAAACTGAAAAAACTGAGAATTGGATTCTGCTTCGACAAAAAGATGCGCCCTAGGGAGGAGAGTTTGTCCAACCTTCTTTTGCTGAAAATATATGGAGAGAGATCGAAAAAGTAGGAAGCCCTAGTTTCCACAACTATAAAGTGTCTTGTTCTCAGGTTAGCTCTAATACCATGTTAGATTTTGAACATTAAGCTAGCATTATATTAGGATCTTTCAACTGAGAGAATAACAAGCACATCAATCAAACACAAGAGACAATGAACACAGTGTTTTTTCTTGGGGAAACCATAAATAGAGAAAACCGCACAACTTCCTCAAAGATAAAATCAACACCAAAAGTAAAACCCCAAAATAGTAAGATGATCTCCCGACAGCAGTAGCCTCTTTCTTCCTAGCCCCAATGTCTGCTTATTCCTCAGATATGCGCTACAACTGAGTGTGAGTGAGTGTGTGATAAATAGAGAGGCTCACTCTCTATTTATAATAATTCCCAACTTGACAATAACCTACTAGGGTCAACTTCTCTAGGAGAGTTTAATAACCCTAGTGGCCCGGAACTGCGGGGACTTTAACCCTTGATCAATAGGAGGGTTATCCACAATGACTTGACATGACTTGTTTACATTATAGAAACTCCTGATTGGAACATTGGGGCATGACATGACTCAATTAAATTACAAACACTTCCTGGAATAAACATCGGGGTACAATACATAAGTGAATACATTCCGAAGTTACAATTACATCAATAATTGCTTCAAGTGGAAATACGATGAAGAATTTTGAGATTATTTGTAAAAATATACAAGTATTTGAGATTCACTAATCGTGATATTTGAAAAAAGTTGTAAGATTGTTCTAGCATATATTGTTTCTTAAATAGTGCTTGCAAAGTTGCACTCATCATTCTTCCCATGTTTAATATAATGGACATACAATGAAAATAAGCTTGGCCTTATTTTATTCACTAGATTTTGTACTAGACTTGATTTGTTTCTATCATAGTCATTCTACTATCTTGCAAACTCCTCAAAACAAGTTTACAAGGTGTAAACCATAAAAGGGATCATTAAAAGTATCCTCTAGAAAATTGGACTTGAACTTGTTTTATATTCTATACAAAGAAGAAGAATGATTGTTACAGAAAAATGCCACAATTCCAAATATTCATTTAGATTAATTCCAAATATTCATTTAGATATACTTAATCTAGAATATCCCTATGAATACATATGTGAAATGAGATGTTTATTATATAAAGGTAAGATTACACACATGAAGTAGTTTAAACCTAGTTTTGCTAAACCAAGGGCTTATTATTATTTTTTTCAACAATTAGGCTTATTTACATGTATCAATATGCAAAGGAAAATTAAATATTAATTTCCATGAAAATAAAAATAATGATTAATTTTTTCATCTTATGTAATAGCAAATGTAATGAAAATGAAACTATGTTTTAATATGTGGCATCCCTTAACCGTTTTGATCATCATGGGATCATCTTCATGAGGAAGATTGTTGAATTAGAAACAATAATTAGACACTAAATAAATACTTAAAGAGACAAAAGAATAATCAAGATGACAATGATGATAATTATTTAATATTTTAATATTTAAAATTTAAAATTTAAAACTTTTAATTTTGATTTTTATATATTTTTTAATTTGTGATTATCAAGCTTCTAGGTGTCATTGATTTTTAGGCCTTCATCTCTTTTAATATTTTATAATTGACCTCTATTTTAATGGCCTCTATTACCTTTGTTTTAGCATAAAGTTCGACATTAGCAATGATATGGGACTTATCTATACAAATTGGTGTTGGAGATAATGCTTCCATTAATGTAATTTGTTGAGTTTAGTTATTGGTTTAAGAATTTTCGGAGGTTGTTGAGAGATTCTCTCAACCTATATAGCTATGCTTGGAATAAGTTGGATCTGAGAACAACTATATAAATATGTTGTAATTGAGTACAAGGGTGTAAAAGATATATTATTTTTTGTGTAATCATGTCCACCTCAAATTATGTCTTGGTATCATAGCATGTTATGGATTAATTGCCTCTTAGGGAGGGTCAAGAGGATGTGAGAGCAGATTCTGCTACAAGAGCAGGCTTAGGGGTGTGAGAATATATTTCTTTTGTGAGTGATTATTTCATGTGAAGATTTCTTATTTCTGTAGTGTGTTATGTAGTTCCTCCTAGAGATGGAGCTGTCATTTACAATAGAGTAGTTGTTGTGCATTGGGATCATATTGATCCTATCCATATTGAACATGAGTAAGAACATATTGAAGTCATATTTGAAGTTCATTGTTGGTGAAAGAAGACGTAAAAATATATAAATAAGAGATCCATCCAAACACTTTCCATGTGACTCTTAAAAACTACAGATTAAAGAGTATAAGGAAGTAACCATTTTTTTGCAAATCGTGTCTAAAAATTAATGCTAAGTGGAGAAGGTTTGAGCCTTCAATTAGAAAGAGATTTCCTTTGGTTTTATTTGTGAAGAATAATTATTTTCTCTCACATTATAATGCAATTCATGGAAGCCATTAGTTGTGATTTGCATGTAGAGTTCACATGGTACATATGACATCCATCATTTTTTCGTGTATTCCCTGAAGAGCCTCATGGTCTGCATCAACCCGTTCTTTAATGAAGTAAACATCTAGTTATTTCATGCTTCTTTGATTTGGAAGAAGTTCTTTTATGATTTCTAGGCATCTATCATGTTTCTATTTTTCATTACTGGTAGATGTGTTGAGATGAAGTAGACTTTGTGCGTGATAGATCTGCTAACCATAACACTATTTCTTTCTCCTTGACCACATACCTATATAACTAGAAGTATGTATTTTGATGTACATAGTGCTAGGATTGCAGCAGGTCAATAGAGTGATTCATTATTGAGATTGTCCTTCAAAAGGTCAGGAAGCATCAGTTCTATACGTCAATGATGGTTAGAAGCAGTTGTACCTTAAGTGAGTCAAGTGGAAGCTTGAAGTTGTGTTGAAGAAAGAGTGTAGTCTGTGAGACTTCAGAGTGGGAAAAAGTGTCAGTGAAGACCATATCACATAAATATGACTTGCATGTGAATTATGCGTTTTCGATATTGTCATTTCCAATCTAAGAATTAAAGGAGGGTGTTGGATATAATTCTTCCATTAATACAATTTGTTGAGTTTATTGATTGGTTTGAGATTTGTTGGAGGCTGTTGAAATATTCTCTCAACCTCTATCTCTATGTTTGGAATAAGTTGGATATGAGACAAACTCTATAAATATGTTGTAATTGAGTACAAGGGTGTAATATAATTATTATTTTGTTTGTAATCATGTCCACCTGAAATTATGTTTATTAAATGGCCAGTGTCTTTAGATTTCTTTGCTAAGGAGGATCTTTTAACACAATTGTATTTAATGTCAACATAATGTTCTTTAAGTTGAGTTTTCAAGGATCTTTCGATCTCACTCATATAATGCTTATTGTAGGAGAAGGGAACAACACAAATTCCTTTATGATTATTTGGATCAATAACATATTTAGCACAATCTAATAACTCTTTGAGGGTATTGCAAGGATAAAATCCACTTTGATATTTCCCTTATTGAGAATTTTCTCAATCTTATTTGTGGTTCCTTTGATATAATAGAGGGTGATAGAATTACCATCATGAGGTTCTCAATTATTACAGTATCCAATTTTTACTTTTACGAGAACTTCTTGAATTGATTATATTGATAGACTTTGATTTTGAAAACATTGGTGAGTTGCCTTAGCTCTTGATTTATGTTATCCTGATTCGAGATTCTAGAGGCTCTAGTTACTAGCATGTTGATGATGCCATTTTTTTGGGAAGGGTGGTGATGAGAATTGACATGTGTGTCTGTGTGTGTCAATATTTGTGTGGTAAACATAGTGAGAGATTGAGCCATTGTATATTTTAGAGATAAAGGTATTAAGGACTGGGATGCAATTATTTTATTCAAACTCCATTACAATTTGCATGCTTTCAGCTTGGTTATTGAAATGAACTTTGAAATTGTCCATGTTATTATTGCATGTGTATGATTGTTGTTTGTGGAAATTGAACCCAAGAGATAGAACAATTACACTCACAAAAATGCTAATTAAACATGCAAAATTAACACCAAAGGAGACTGAAATTGGAGCATAACACTAATCTGTATTGAGTAAGTGTACAATAGCCAACCTTATGAAGTAATAGGCTACTGTAATATATAATTACATGAGATATTCAAATTCATAAGGATTCCATTCGAAAAGGTCAAAAAGCAGGCTTACTAAATCTAGTCAAATTCCCCATAGGTGCATAAAGCAATTTCCAAATCCACCAAGATGTTCACGAATTGGATAATTCAAGTAGGAAAGATAATGAGGGATGGAAAGACAAATCATACATGCTTTTATTAGGAGAAAAGGATGGAGGGTGATGTGGGAAAAAAATTCAACTACACCTAGTCTAGCTTTTCCTTTCTTAAATCTCAATAAAACAGGAAGCTTTTTAGAAAAAGAAGATATGCGCTTTGGAGGATCTGGAATAAACCAGAAATGCTAAAATGGGTTTCTAGGATGTTTCCCAAGCACTCCATGACTCAGTTTTAGCATGTGTTGACTTCTAGGACATGGAGAAGGAAACTAGCATAGAGTGGAATGTAGGAAACTAGGTAATAAGACAAAATGATTTATTTAATGTCTAAGGTAGGTAACTATGGGTTTATTATTCTAACACCCCCCCTTAAGACTGAATTTATGAGTAAATATCAGAAAACTATAAGGGCTAGAAACAAGGCTTAGTCACCCTTTACATACTGCTTATCCATACAACCAAGGAAAGAGGCAAAAACCCAGTGGGAAAATCTTCCCTTAAACATGGACAAGAAAACAAAATTTGGAAATCTTGTCATCAATCATGCTTCACAACATGATCAACAATCCCCAATAGTGATTTAAGATTGAAATTCTTCTCACAAAAAACTTTGGTGAAGATGTCTGCTACGTGTTCTGAAGATGCACATAAGAGTTGATGAATGGTACCATCATGCACAAGCTGTCTAATGCAGTGCATATGGATCTCAATGTGCTTGGTTCGCTGTCTCTAAACTGGATCATTGCAGATTCGAATGGTGCTCTAATTATCACAGTAGATAATAGTTGAAAACTTTGATTCAAAGCCACATTCTCCAAGTATTCCCTGCAACCACAAGCATTGAGTTGTTGCATTTACAACTCCTCTATACTCTGCTTCTGTAGATGAGAGTGCTATGGCACTCTGCTTCTTGCTTGGCCAGCTGATTGATCCTTCTGCAAGCATAAACACATATCCTGATGTTGACTTTCAATCTGTGTTGTCACCTTCCCAATCACTGTCAGTAAACCCAATCAAATCAATATCATATTTTGCTTTGTAGAAGATCCCATGAGTTCTTGTTCCTTGAACAAAGTTTAGGATCCTTTTGGATGCTCTCCAATGGATCTCATGAGGCTGATCCATGTATCTTGAAGCCACAATAACTACATAATATATATCAGGTTGAGTGTGTGTAAGATAAAGTAAACACCCAATTAACTGCCTATACAGTGTATTATTTACCATAGGAGAAGAACCTGCTTCTTCAAGCTTAACTCCTGAAAGGAAGGGAGATTTGCTTGGCTTGCAATATTTCATGTTGAACTTGTTCAGAAAATATAAGGCATACTTGGACTGATGTACTTTGATTCCATGTTGGGATTGAGCAATTTCAAGACCCAAGAATTGGCTCAACAATCCCAAATCTGTCATAGAAAATGCATTGTTCATTGCATCCTTCAAGGAGGCAATCTATTTCTTTGAACTTCCTGTAATCAGAAGGTCATCCACATACAAGACAATAAACATCAAAGAACCATGAATCAGCTTCAAATAGATATTAGTATCATACTTGCATCAAACAAAACTCAATGACATCAGAAAGCCATCAATCTTGGCATACCAAGCACTAGGGGCTTGCTTGAGCCCATACAATGATTTATTTAACTTGCACACTAAAGATGGATTAGAAAAAAACCCTTTAGATTGCTGCATGTAAATATATTTAGTGAGATCTCTATTTAGGAAAGCACACTTCACATCAATGTGATGTACCTCCCACTGCTTCGGAGTTGCAATGGCTAAAGCTAGCCTTATGGAGTCCATCTTTGCCACTGGTGCAAAGGTTTCATTGTAGTCAATACCATGTACTTGTGAGTATTCCTTGGCTACCAATATTTCATTATATTTCAAAGGTGAACCATTGGAAGCAAACTTAGTCTTGAAAATCCACTTACATTGAACTAGCTTCCTCCCTGGTGGAAGATCAACCAGTTCCCAAGTGCTGTTCTTCTGGAGCGAGCTGAATTCTTGTTTCATGGATGTTTTCCATCTTGGATCATGTGTTGTATATTCGTATGTCTGTGGATCTGATTCAACCATCAGATAGCACTTCTCAGCAAATAGAGGATCTTTCACACAAAGGGCACTCTCAAACTGAGATATAGTCCTCCTAGTGTCACTAGGATTTCCAACTAGTTCCCCAGCTGCATGAATGGTCTTTGCTTCCCATTTTGGTCTTGTAGGAATTTCAGGATCTACAATCAAATCATCATTATCAGACATCAAAATCAACAAACTCATTAGTCTCTCCACTTACAATCAATGGATCTGGTGGCGAATAAGACTCTCCAACTTCAACTACTACTAAAGGCTCTTCTTGGAACTGAACACTTCTTTCAATGAAAGATTTGTTAGTGCTCAAGTTGATCAACTTGTACCTTTTGAATCTTCAGAATACCCAACAAATAGGAACTATTGGCTTTGGGGCTGCAAAGCCTTTCTCTTTTCAGTTGGAATTCTAGCGCAAGCCTTTAAGCCAACAATCCTGAAATGGGTCACATTTGGTTTGTGCCCACTCCAAGCTTCAAAGGAGTCATAACATCAAGCTGCTTATAAGGCACCCTATTCTATATGTAGGATGCATAGTTTATAGCCTCAGCCCAAAACTTTGGTGGAAAAGTCTTAGCCTCCATCATTTAGGTTGCCATCTCTTTTAGTGACCTGTTCTTTCTCTTAGTGACCTGTTATTTCTCTTAGCAACACCATTTTGTTGTGGTATGTAAGGGATCGAATGTTGCATATGAATACCTTCATATTTACAATACTGAATGAACTCATACTTACCATACTCACCACCATTGTCAGATCTGAGGATCTTGAGTTTCCTCCCAGACTAGTTTTCAACCAAGGCTTTAAAGACTTTGAAGAGGTCAAAAACTTCATACTTATGCTTTAGGAAGTGAACCCAACAATACCTGGAAAAGTAATCTATGAAGGTCATTGCATATTTTTCTTGACTCATGGACATATGAGGAAATGGACCAGCAATGTCATTATGGATCAACTGAAGAGGTGCATAGGTTCTCTCATGACTATCTCTCTCATATTTTTGCTTTGGGTGTTTTCTTAGGATACAACCCTGACAGACTCCCTTAGAAAAATTGATCTTTGGTAACCCTATGACCATATATTTTTCACTCAAATAAGAAAGATACTTGTAGTTAAGATGGCCAAATATTTCATGCCAAAGCTTGCTTTCCTCATTAGCATGAATCAATAGAGCAGAGCGGTTTGAGTAGGGTAGAAAATGGGAAAACATGTATACCTTCGAAGTGTGATCAACAACACCTTTTTCTATGACTTTACCATTGGAAATATTAGTGATTTCAACATCATTGGCGGAGAATATGACCTTCTTTGGAGACCCAGTGTGAGTCATCTGATACACTGACAAGATACTAGAGGCAAGACCTAGAACATACAACACATTATTGAACTTACATGTTCAAGATCAATCCTTCCCTTCCCCAAACTGTTAGTGAGAGAGTCATCTCCCAAAACTATTGGTGGACCTTTCGACATGCCAAGAGAGGAGAACGCCTCTTTTGTCGAAACCGTATGTCTAGAAGCTCTAGAGTCTATGATGAAGCTAGGTGAGGTTGATGTGCCAACAACCAAGGCATGTACTCTCTCTCTGTCCTCTGAATTTGATCCTCCTCCCCTATTCTTTGATCAATCAAGAAGGGATATGTTATTCTTCTCCAGGAGTAGGGTCAACATGTTAATTTGCTTCTTCATATAAGAGCTCTCAAGATGATAGCCCTTACTGCAGTATGCACACTTGCTCATTTCTCCTTTGTTCTTCTTCTTCTAGGAGTTATTCTTGGAACCTTGGGGCTCCTCTTGAGACTTGTTCTTGTCTCTCTTTTGCTCATGTGGCTTTTTAAATTTTTTCTTACTTTTTGAATCCACCCTTGAATCTCCAGCAACCAAAGCTTGGTATTTGGAAGGTTTGATGGTGACCATCATCACCAACTTATCTTGTTCATGTGTGAGGGATTCCATGAACTCTGCAAGCTTAGGCATATTCCAAGCTCGAGTTTTCAACTTGGTGGCATGGAAGGTCAAAACAAACACTGAATAGTTAGGGCCAAGCTTAGAGAGTATGGAAAAAACTAGTTTTTATTCCTTCTTTTTGATCCCACACTGTTTTAGCTGCAAAAAAAGGGCTTTAAACTTGGAAAAATATAGTTGCAAGGATTCGAAGCTACTGGGACTCAAGGAGATCAGCTCATTCTCAATTTGATGTCCTCTCATCTCATCTGTGCTACCAAAAATATCTACAAGACTCTTCCACACTTCATTAGGTGATGTCAATCCATCAAGATGGAAGAGGAGGTCTCTTGAAATGCTTAGACACAAAAGACCATAGGCCTTATCCCTCCTGTTGTGCCATTTTATTTTCTCTGCAACTACATTGGGATATGCCTCAGTTGCCATAGTCACCCTGTAGAGACCTTTCACTCTCAACAATATCTCCATCTTAGCTTTCCACTCAAAGAAATTAAATGGAGTAAAGATGATCTTCTAAGATTGGTCCATAGCTCAGAAGCTATGCCCTTCAGTCAGCAGAATATGTTCCTAGTCAAGAGGTCGAAGCTGTAATAGAAATATGGAAGGAGATAAATCGATCTACAAAGGCTCTGATACCATGTGGGAATTGAACCCATGAGATAGAACAATTACACTCACAAAATTGCCAATCAAACATGCAAAATTAACACCAAAGGAGATTGAAATTGGAGCATAACACTAATCTGTATTGAGTAAGTGTACAATAGCCAACCTTATGAAGTAATAGGATTCTGCAATATATAATTAAATGAGAGATTCGAATGCATAATATGCCATTCGAAAAGGTCAAAAAGCAGGCTTACTAAATCTAGTCAAATCCCCCATAGGTGCATAAAGCAGTTTCCAAATACACCAAGATGCTCACGAATTGGCTAAGTCAAGTAGGAAAGATAATGAGGGATGGAAAGAAAACTCATACATGCTTTTATTAGGAGAAAAGGAGGGAGGAATACGTGGGAAAAAAAAGTCAACTACACCTAGTCTAGCTTTTCCTTTTGCCTTAAATCTCAATAAAAGAGGAAGCTTTTCAGAAAAAGCAAATATGCACTTTGGAGGATCTAGAATAAAGTAGACATGCTAAAATGGGTTTCCAGGATGTTTCCCAAGCGCTCCATGACTCATTTTTAGCATGTGTTGTCTGCTAGGACATGTAGAAGGCAACTAGCATAGAGTGGAATCTAGGAAACTAGGTGATAAAGACAAAAATGATTTAATTAATGTCTAAGGTAGATAACTATGGGTTGATTGTTCTAACATTGTTAATTAATAATAATATTGTCATTTTAAAAAGTACAATTAAAAATTATAATTAAATATTATGTTATTAATGTTATAATTTATAAGGCATGCTTGTTACTAGTAGTGATAAGAAGAGTGATTGCATCCCACAGTTAGGGGTTTTCCTATCCATTGAGAACATATAATTGTTATCACCACTAGATACCTCTATCTAATTAGAACAACCCATATGGATGAATATTGACTTGCTCCTCTTCTCTAGTTCATATTTGGTTGTTACCATGCATGAATTTCATAGAAAATTCATTCCTAAAGAAGCAAGTCATAACAACTACTCCTTCGCCTTTTGCTTCCCTTTTTCTTGTGCATTCTTTGTCTCCCTAGCTAAAAGATATTGATTCTTGGAGGCTTTTAGGGATCCCATTTGGATCAACTTATCTTGTTCTTAGATCGAGGATTTATTGAATGCATCAAGTGAGGGAATTCTCTAGTTTAGGGTTGTCAGTCTCCTGGAGTGGAAGGTGGACACAAAAAGTTAAAATTCATGTCCAAGATTGCTCAAAATGGATAACATCGACTACTCATCCTTCTTTTCAATTCCACATTGTTTGCACTGCATGAGCAAAGACTTGGATTTGGCAAAAAACTGTTGGATAGTTTTGAAATTCCTAGGTTGAAGAGAAATCAATTCATTCTCCAAAATATGGCCTCTTAGCTCATCCTTCTTTCCAAATGGTGATTCGAGATTATCCATACTTCCTTCAAGATTTTTAATCCATCAAGGTGGAAGAACAACTCCCTCCTGATATAAATACACATGAATCCAAAAGCTTCATCCAATTTTTTTAGGTACTTTGGTTTCTCTAAAGCTTGTGGGGGTTCGACCTCCTTTCCTATTGTAACCCTATACAAACCCTTATTGTGTAAGAATATATTCATATCTCCCCTCCAATCCATGTAATTAAAAGGTGTTAGGATTCTTGGTGTCAAGGCAGATGAATTCTCCATTTTGCAATTGTAGGAGCAACACAACTCTTCTAAATTCTTCACAAAACCTGCATAAAAATATCAAATCAAAGGTATACTAGCTCATAGAGCTCTGGTACCATGTAAAATTATTAATTCCACAAGACCTTCAGGATAGATTGAACCTCATAGTGAAAGAAGAATAAAGGATATTGATTTTATAGTGAAAAAATCATAAACACGCATAGTGAAATTGAACATAGAAGGAACACTTGAATTGGATCAAATAACTAGACACAATATTCATTAATAAGTATGAAATACATCCATTATACAAATAAGTAAATTCAAATCCTCTAGGAGTGATCCGAATCCAATGACTTAGCAATGACTAACTTTGGGAAAATCACCACTAGAGACTCAGTAGTGCAAATCTGGACAACTGAAATAGTGAATAGTTAGTTAACTGGCCATGGTAGGTGAGAAGCCATGGTAGGTAAGAAAAGGCACCTATCTCCTCAAATAATGCAAAGGATGCACTTGGCTAACTGAAAGTGAAATGAATGTGGCCCATCGGAGCATGAATCAACACTGACTAGGATGAAATGAAGGTGGAACTCCCATAACTTAGAGTGAGCTCCTAAAATATAGGGATTAGTCTCTAGAGCTCCTAGATTGATGCATGAGGACACATGAAGTAGCTAGTGGTCCCAAGAGGAAATCCACATGCACTAATGGAAGTGATAATATTATCCTAAGTTAGGAGAATGGTAAACGAGACTATGGTGGACAAGGGAGGATTACAATAATATTATCATACTAATTATATGTGCAGTGCTACTAATGTGTGCATTGAGTGTGCAATGACAAGTATTACTATTTTTTGACTAAATCTCATGTGGAAATAAAAGAGGGCATAGAGAATGGGAAAACACACATAAGTGTTTGACAACTTACTGCCGACTCTTAATAGCAACCCATACACAAGTTGAAATCCCTATTAGCTTGTTTGGGTAGTGTGTGTCACATGGGTATGCCATTAAAAATTGGTCACATGCAAGGAATATGAGGGGTGTACAATAAAAATTACATTATTCCTCAACCACCATTAGTATCACATAGGTTGTAGGAGAAAGACTTAAAGTATATAGTAATAAGCGGACTTGGGAGCTTAGAGAGGGTTTTTGCAAGCATCCATGGGCTCTATTATACTGATGTATATATTAATTAAGTTTTCAAAAAATTTCATAGGTATAATTATGTAATAGGAGCTTCAAAAATGGAAATTACTAGTTTGGGACTACGATTGAAGGTGGTTTCCAAGCCTTCCCAAATCACCTCTAAGGGATACTAATTTATTAGAGGGTATGTTATGGATATATTTTCTATTTCCACCTATAAGTACATTCATAATTTCATTTTGACTCTCAGAAGTTAGTTTTCCAAATCAAAAGTGAAAACTAGTCAAATTTTAAGGTGTAAAGAGCATAAGTAAAATAATCGATGCACAAAAGATACTTAATCTCAGTATCAGGACTCAGGATTTATTTTTATATTGATATAGAGATTCAAAATAAACTATAGAGGGTCATTACAATCCAAGGGATATCAATGGCTCTTCTACAACAAATTCACTTCACTAGATCACCCAAAAAACACATATAAACTCAAGGAGAACAAATGTGGCATATGATTTTCTACCACCACACCAACACCAGGTACCACTAATGTCATTAAAATGGAATAAACCTTGTAAATGGAGCTGACTACTCCACTCCTCAAACAAAATATTAGGGGCACATCTCCCTCAATGGTTGCAAGCGGCACATCTCCCAAGCATGGAATTTGCTCAAGCAAATTCTTGATACAAATCAATAATCAAAATAGAGAAACCAAGAATTGTGATTGATTCTTTTTATATAGATTCAAATATACCTCAAAACCATGGGAAAATACCATGGGGGTAATAAACCAAGTTCCCCCACTACCGCCAACCACCAACCACTCCTTGGAAGAGATCTAGTCAAAGATGCATTGAATTATCCCAACTCCTCCATAACTCCACAAGTTCGCTTCCCTTGGTCACCTATAGCTACAACAATAAGAATTTGAACTCCTTGGACCAAATTTTCATCCTTACAACTCATAAACACCTCAAGGGAAGTTAGATCTAAGCCCCAAATGAAGAGTTTCAACCTCTTCCCCTAAATCATGGAATTTCCATGTTTTATGGAAATGGTCCAAACTTTACTTGAGTGCTTCCTTATTCTTTTGACCACTTAATAAAAATAATAAAATCCCTGGGACCCTTTTCAATCATATTTTTTATCCCAATCCATAAGTGGACAAACTTTCCTTTTAATGAATTTAGGCAATTTTTATTGTAATTTTAATTAATTCCCAAATAGAGTTTTGCACTTGAACCCATGGGTGGAGTGGATATTCTTCTAGGAAGGGGACATGACAAAAATCTATTGCAATGATTTTTCATGAAAACTACAATGTATAAATCTAAAAAATAAAACAGCAATAATTTCTTGCATCAAAAGACTAAAAAATAGTTAAGACTTTTGTGAATATATAGAACTTCAAAAATAAGGTTAAAATGAGATATTGTATTAATCTCATTCATATCACGTTAATAAGAAGAATGAGAGCTTAGTAACTTTCCTTTTGAATTTAAAAAACATTAAAAAACCACTATATAGTTTAAGAGCAAAAAATCATTTTCTCTGTGTATTTCTTTTATTTTAATCATTTAAAAACAAATTGTAAAACTAATGAATAAACTACATCAATACAATAACAGTCCGAAAAAACATAATTCCAAGTTCTATAAAATCCAAATATGTTTCCATACGAGATAGTCATGGAACTTTTGATGGTGTATATTCATTATCAACGAACCGTCTACCTAAACACATACTCTAAATCAGGATTTATGTCGATATAAATATAAAATTTCTTAGACTTAAACAATATTTTCATCATCATAGCGAGAGACCTCCACAGGGACTTCACTTAGTGAACCTCTCACATAGCACGTGCGATCGTGGGATATTAAACAATACCCTTAATTTCAAGAGATATTGACCCAAACTCTTTTTGTTGAAACCCCCTCCCAATACTTAAAACCTCCTGCCCACCCATTTTTATAGCTCAATCCTTATAAACCACCCTACCTAGCCCCACCTTAAACCCCTCATCTCCCCAATACCTGCAATATATTGGTTCAATTTTTTTATAATTTTAAAACCCACAATATGAACTAATGTGATAGTATATTGGTCAACAAGTGAAGCCCCCACGGAGCCCTCTTCCCAAACCTCTTCTTCAAACTAAGAGTAACCTACATGGAATTAAAAATTTCTTACAGCAAGACAATCTTGGACCATAATCATTCATGTTGACCGAGATGGACTTAGAAGCAAAAAATTGACCACTTTCCACCGAAGTGTTGTTAGATTGTATGGCAGGTTTTTCACTGTAAGTGGTGACTTTGCCTCCATTACATGTCTTGAAACATAAGTATTTTTTACAACCGTTTGAGATGTAACATACAATAAATGTTATTTTATAAAGAGATAGATTTATTTGACTTGAAACTCAGTTTCATATAAAAGTAAGAGTAGCATCATCACATACATCATTCAAACCATCCATTTTCATTTTACTCTTCTAATAGTTTATATCAATATTTTTTTACCTATTTGATGGATATTCTTCATCATCTTATATATACCAAGCAAACTAAAGAAATGTCAATTGCCAATCTCATGCTAACCCATTGAAGATGAATAAATGTTCCATATAAAAACTAAGGATGTAAATTGAACATGTGTGTGTGTGTGGGTGTGTTTCATCATCTTTTGTAACCCAAGCATACTAAAGAAATGTCAAATGCTAACATTTGAAGATGAATCAATATTTCATATAAATAATATTGATGTAAAATGAACTTGTGTGTGTGTGTGTCTATGTGTGTATGGAGAGAGAGAGAGAGTTGTATTAATGACAACATCAAAAAGAATATAAATGAACTTAATTTGTACCCAATCAACCAAATTACAATCATTAAAATAATTTTAAAATATACAAAAGTAAGTGACCTCGTAAATAACATTGCAATAGAACTTCAATATTTTTAGTAAAGACCTTTCACCTCAATTTTATTAGTTGTTGCATAAAATAAATTCCTTATTGAAATATAAATATGAGGAAAACCACAAAACATACCATAATATTTTTGGTGCAACATAACACTTAAAGTAATCTAGTTTTGCAAAACAGAAATTTGAACCAAAATGTTATATTCTATTGCAACATTAGTAACTATAATCATTGATATTTGAATCCCCATCTATTAAATTTCACTACACCTTCAACTTCATAGAGATCTCAACCATTTCATAAACCAAAGAACCAATGGACTTGTCAATATTAAATTAGAACAATATTTATAAGTACTGTCAATAATTTCAATCACTTACATTAGACTTGCACAAAATGACATATAATGAGCGATATGAATAATAAAGACTAAAAAACATGCAAAATTAATTAAAAATACAACAACTTTGCAAACTAAATGAGATCCATATACAATATACATGATCTTTATATTTATGCATAAATAAGAACAAAGCTAGTCCTTTTGTAAAATAAATTAACAAACATAAATGGAAATAATATAAAGGATAGATGACATGAAAAAAATGGGAACATGTTTTTTAAGCTTTGGTTCTATGAAAATCATATTTACATATAAACACGAGATTAGAGAAAATAAGAATAAGTACCCTACATATAAAACTTAAAGTTATATATTGACAAATGCCAAAAAAATTAGTCATCATTTTATAGATCTTCCATTTGAAAAAAGAAATTAGTTGTTGCATAATTCCATGAATGTTTGTAGTTACTTAGGTTTATTTTACATTTCAAAAAAAAATTACTTTATGATGTATAAGTAATCGAAATAACCTTAAATTAATGATGTTTAAGAAATTGAAATACATCATTTTAATTACCATTTCATTGTAAAGCACTAAGTAAAATATACCATTTCACTGCTATTTGTCTAATTCTGTAAAGCACTAAGTAAAATAGAAAATTTGAAAGCAACTTACAAAACACAATAAAATGTAAATTTAAGAAATCATAATATTAATTTTGAAATAATTTTCTTTAATAGAGAGCTATAAAAACAATTATAAACTAGGAAATATAAAGGAAACTAATAAATGCATATGAAGAAATCAACAAAAACTATGGGTAGAGAATCAAAGGAATAAAACAAAAAACACCAAAATCTAAAATAAAAAACACTTTCAGCTTGCTTGAAAGTTGAAACACTTTATATATAAATGCAAGAGAACCTAAAATGGTGAATGTTATTTATTTAAAGATAGCCTTAAAAAAAATAGTGTTTTCAAACTGTATATGGAAAAGGGGATGTTGAAAAAAAATGACGAATATATTCTTTCACAATTGAACAAATTGTTATTGAATGCATTATAAAATTATATGAAAAATGTGCAAAGATTAAGAGATTAAAAGAATTGGAAAGATATAGAGAAAGAGACATTTTAAAAAGAATTAAATTATATTCCAATGTTCTTGAAACAACATGTGTCGCAATGCACAATAAATAAGCAAACCTCTTATAACATTGAGTCGTGTGAATAAATTACGACAATTATCCAATCCAATTATTAGACTTGTGATTGTAGAGAAAGGGAAAACATTTTTGCATTTGTTATTATTGTTGGAGACATTTACCACCATACACACTCATTTTGGTCAATTTGGCCTCGTTAAACCATTATCCTAAGTTTTATTGACTTAATTGACATCAAAGGAGCATTGTATGACATCAGCATGAGCACATCCACGCCTACCTTCAGTCAATGAGGCTAACCAAGCCTTCCCCTTCATTCGGGGAGGCTAACTAGAGCACTTTGGGGGTGATCTGAGTGTCATAAATGCCCCATATTGCTAACTGATGGTTACAGTCAGTTAAACAGAGTAGTGAAGGCACCTTCCTTCATTAAATTGATCTAACTGGAGCACTCTGGGGGTGATCTGAGTGTCATAAATGCCCCATATTGCTAACTGATGGTTACAATCAATTAAACAGAGCAGTGAAGGTGCCTTCCTTCATTAAATTGATTATTTAATGATTATTTAATGAACTGGAGTCAACAGGGGCACCTCCAACCACTTCTGATGGTCAGTTACACTTCAGTTAACCTCATCAAAGTTTATTGGAGTCATTGATGTGCTACCACTTTTTGGTTGGCTTACAATGACATGTGTCTGAGCTACTTTAAGTTAGACTCAGACATTTATTGCACTTCGACTTTAGTTAGGGATCAATTGAGTCAATTAGGGTTTTGATCAATGGTTAACTTGAGTGTTGACTGTGGCTTACATTCAGTTAAGCTAGACTCACTCATTCAATTCAAATGACCTCCTTGGGAATTCGAATTATCTTGGCATTCATGCTTCCAGCATGATCATTGTATTGTATTATTCATTATTCATTGGATTATACAGAGCTGCTACTTCCATTGCAACACCATTTTGCCAATTTTATGATTATCTGTCTGTATTCTTTGTGAGACTATGTTTTTAGTTCCTAGACCACTGTGACAAATTAATATGGTATCAGAGCTCATGGTGGGACGAAGCTCAGATCTCTCAAAAGCAAGGTTTTTGATAGATCTTGCATGAAAAATTGAGCAAAAGCTCAAAAATTCCAGCACTGCACCAGAAGCCAAGGCTTACCACTTAATACCCCAAGTAAGGAAATTGTTGATCAAGATTTCTTCATTGACTATGTTGGGTGTGATTAAAGCCTAAAATGTGCAGGCTGTCTAACATTACAGTGCCCCTTTTTTTCTGATTTTTAGGTTTTTAACAGGTGAAATCATTCGCTCCAGCAGATTCAGATGGATTCTTCCGTAGAACTCTTGACTTTGTTTAATTTCCACTCATGGAAAGGAGACATGGAGATTCAGCTACGTCCCAGAGGACTCTATAGGGTCACTATGGACACTAAAGAAGAGCCTACTTTTGTGACAAACAAAGCTATATTCTTGAACAAGAAAGATGAAGCATTCGGATTCTTGTGCCTCTCTGTTTCCTGGGATCATCTTTTCCATCTTTGAGGATTGAAGACTCCAAAGGAAATCTGGGACAAATTGGAAACCCTGTATGGAAAGAAGGATGATTTGAGAGTATACTAGCTTGAGAATGAGTTGATGTCTCTCCATCCTTCCAATTTCGAGACCTTGAATGATTTTTGCACAAAGTTCAAGCACATTGTCTTACTATTGAATCAATGCAAAGTGGAGAAGGAGGATGATTAGTTCATCCTTGCCATACTCTCCAAACTTGGAGCTGATTATTTAGTTTTTGTCTCTACATTCCGTGCGGGGAATCTCACAACCCCTAGATGGAAGATGCCTTCACTTAATGCCTTCATTGAGTCCCTAACAAGTGAACATGATAAGCTTGTCCAGATGGGGATCATCAAATCCTCCTGTGATCAAGCCCTCCATGTTTCGGGGCCCAAAGATTTGAAGGGTAAAGGAAAGTAGTAGAAGAACCCAAAAACTAAATTCAAAGCTCCTAAGCCTAAAGTTGAAAACTAGCAGCATGAAGAGTCTTCCGGCTCAAAGAAGAACAAAGGAAAAGGGCATCATGGAAAAGAAAAAATCAAGTGTTCATACTATGGGAAGGGCTTCCACCCTGAACATGCCTGCATGAAGAAAAAACTTGATGAAGCTACCTCTCTCCTTGAGAGAAATCACATCAATCTTCCGGAAAGCTTTCAGAGGAGACATCAGCAAGATTAGGAACCACAGCATGAAAGAGGTCATGCCCTCATGGCAAGCACTTCAAAGTCCAAAGCACTCTTGATAGATTCTGGGGCTTCAAACCACATGATGGCTGAAAGAGACTCCTTCTCATCTTTGGAGACCATCAAATCCATCCCCATCCACATGGGAGATGACTCAACCATCATTTTAAAAGGACAAGGTACTGTTGATCTTGAGAATGGCTATTTTTTAAATGTTTTTTATGTACCGTCTCTGGCAGCAAACCTCTTGAGTGTTTATCAAATGACACATATGGGAGTGCCCAAGAGAGTATCCTTTAGCCCAAATGATGTATTTATCACGAAACTTGCATCCGGGAAACTTGTTGCAAAAGGCCTTGCAAACCATCATGAAAAATCCTATGAGTTTTCCTATTTTATGGCGAATGCAAAGCCTTTCGCACTGCTGACTCATGGAAATGAAATTAGTAGACTATGGCATGAGAGGTTCAGCCATCTCAAATTCAAATACTTGTAGCAATTATAGAAAAATTCCATGGTTGAAGGCCTCCCGGTCATCAAGGCAACCATTGGAATTTGCAAGGGCCGTGTTGTTGGAAAGCACCCTGAGCACAAGTTTGATCGGGGGAAGGAAATCCAAGCTACATGCATCTTGGGACTGATACATTCTGATATTAGGGGTCCCATTCCTATCACATCCATGAATGGATCAAGGTATGTTCTGAATTTTATTGATGATTTTTCCAGGTACAGATGGGTCTTCTGTATCAAAAAGAAGTCTGAAGTTTGAGAAAAATTCACTGAATTGAAGGCCTTGCTTGAGAATGCATTTGGAAAAAAGATCAAGACTTTGAGATCTGATAATGGCAGGGAGTATGTCAATAATGAGTTGCTGCACATATGCTCCCAAAGTGGTATTCAAGCCAGCATTCAGTTCCCTACACTCCCCAGCAGAACGATGTAGTGGAGAGGAAGAATCGGTCTCTCAAGGAGATGACCACTTGTATGTCGGAATCAAAGAAGTTGGCTGCAAATTTGTGGGATGAAGCCATGCATTATGCAGCATACATTCATAACATAGTGCCACACTAATATATGAAAGGGAAGGCCCCTTTCGAGTCATACTTCAAACACAAACCGGATGTGTCGAACCTGCGGGTGTTTGGGTCCACTGCATGGGCCCAAATTCCACTTGATAAAAGGAGGGCTTTGCAACCACAAAGCATAGAATGTCTGTTTATTGGGTATCGTGATGAATCAAAAGGTTTCAAGCTGCTGTATATTAAAACAAAAAATATCATCATCGAAAGGAGTGCCAATTTCGATGAGCCTCTTCAGGAGGTGGAACTAGTGAAGGAGAAAAATGTTGAATTTCCTTCCTATTCTACTGAATATTTGGATGATGAAATTGGGAGTGATGACCCTAATTTCGATCCTATGATTTTTGGTATCAGTGTACAGAAAACATAAAATGCTGAATTAGAACCTGAAGTAGAAAATCATCTCCCAACATGGGCCCGACAGACACTCTCCTCTGTAGGAGATAACATTCGAAATCTGGATGATTCAAGGAGAACCCGGTCTGATTTCCAAAGAGTAGGTATTGTGCTTTCTTGTATTTATTATTTGTTGTTAAAATATTGTTATTTGATAATAAGTTCATACCCAAAGTCCTACTACCATGCTTGGAAGGATCTGAGATGGTAAGTTTTCATGGATGAAGAGATGAATTCTCTTCAAGAAAACACTACTTGGGAGTTAGTTTCTCTTCCTCTGGGAAGGAAATTGGTTCAACGCAAGTGGGTGTTTCGGAACAAGGTTGCTATAGATGGAAGCACCTACAAAGATAAGGCAAGGCTGGTGGAAAAAGGTTTCTCCCAGGTCCAAGCTGTGGACTACCATGAGACTTTTGCATCGGTTGCAAAAATGGACTCCATCCGCCTAGTTTTGGCAATTTCACATCTAAGAACTGGGAAGTGCATCATATGGATGTTAAGTTAGCATTTTTGCATGGATATATTCATGAGGAGATATACATGAAGCAGCCTGAGGGCTACATCTCTGATCCATCTTTGATTTGCAAGCTAAAGAAGTCACTATACGGGTTAAAACAGGCCCCAAGAGAGTGGTATTCCAAGATGGATTCCTTCCTTGTCTCGCAAAACTTCCAAAGGTGTAGATCAGATCCAAATGTGTATATACAATAGTCTGATGGTAATTTTATTATTATTGTTTTATATGTTTATGAATTACTTATCACAGGTAGCACATTTGCTTATATTTTAGTTATTAAAACTGCTCTCCACAATGCATTTGAAATGAGCGATTTGGGGCTCTTAAAACAATTTTTGAGGCTCGAAATTGAGAAAAATTCTGATGGGATAATGTTCACTTAGTCCAAATACATATCAGACCTATTATTAAATCTTGTCATGGCTGAATGTAGACCTGCACCATTCCCTTTTCTTTCAGGGATCAACCTTGAAGAAGGAAAAAGCACACCTCCCATGGACTGCACTATTTATAGACAGTTGATTGGTAGCTTGTTGTACTTGACACATTCTCAGTTTGATATCTGTTATGCCATGAAATTTGTATCAAGATACATGCAGCAGCCCCATGATATTCATTGGAAGGCAGCCAAGAGGATCCTCGAGTACATTCAGGGAACCAGGACCTACGGCATTCACTATGCTGCAGACTTCGAGATAGAGCTGGTTAGATACACAGATTTTGATTGGGCGGGTGATTATATTGATCAAAAGTCAACTTCTAGATATGTCTTCATGTTTGGTGTGGCCCCATTTGCTGGTCTAGCAAAAAGCAGGCCGCCATAGCAGTGTCTTCAGCAGAGGCCGAGTATCGAGGAGCGGTGAATGCTTGCATCCAAGTTGTTTGGTTGCAAGGCATTCTTTCAGAGTTTGATCTTGGTAGTAATTTTTCCACTGGGGCATCTTTTGTGATAATCAAAGTGCTATTAAGATATCCACAGATCTAGTTACCAGGTAGAGGACCAAGCATGTAGAGATACACATGCACTATATCAAAGAGTTAGTGCATGACAGGACCATCATTCTACAATACTGCCCGACTGATGAGCAAATTGTAGACATCTTCACCTAGATATTTTCAGAAAAGAAGTTCACTTACCTCCATTCACTGTTGGGGGTGAGTTCATCAGGGTAATCCAACTACTTTCAGTGTTCATCTTGAGGGGGGGTTTTTCCCACTGGGTTTTCCATCTTTTCCTCACTTAGTTTCTTTTTTAGCATTGTTTGAGTTTCAGTATTGTACAGGATGATCTATGGCCTTTGTTGTTGGGGCCCTAGCATTTTTATGCACTTTATGTTTTCTACTTCTCCTGAGTATAGTTTAAGGGGGGGTGTTGGAGACATTTACCACCATAAACACTCATTTTGGTCAATTTGGCCTAGTTAAACCACTATCCTAAGTTTTATTGACTTAATTGACATCAGAGGAGCATTGTATGACATCAGGATGAGCACATTGATGCCTACCTTCAGTCAAGTAGGCTAACTAATCCTTCTCCTTCATTCGGGGAGGATAACTGGAGCACTTCAGGGGTGATCTGAGTGTCATAAATGCCCCATATTGCTAATTGATGATTACAATCAATTAAACAGAGCAGTGAAGGTGTCTTCCTTCATTAAATTGATTATTTAATGATTATTTAATGAACTGGAGTCAACAAGGGTGCTTCCAACCACTTCTGATGGTCAGTTACACTTCAATTAACCTCATCGGGGTTCATTGGAGTCATCGATGCACTACCACTTGTTGGTTGGCTTGCAGTGACATGTGTTTGAGCTACTTTCAGTTAGACTCAATCATTTATTGCACTCTGACTTCAGTTAGGGCTCAGTTGAGTCAATTAGGGTTTTGATCAGTGGTTAAGTTGAGTGTTGACTGTGGCTTACATTCAGTTAAGATAGACTCACTCATTCAATTCGAATGACCTCCTTGGGAATTTGAATTTTCTTGGCATTCATGCTTCTAGCATGATCATTGTATTGTATTATTCATTATTCATTTGATTATACAGAGCTGCTACTTCCCTTGTAGCACCATTTTGCCAATTTTATGATTATCTATCTGTATTCTTTGTGAGACGGTGTTTTCAGTTCCTAGACCACTGTGTCAAATTAATAATTATAGAGACAATAAAACTAATGAATTGATTCATTGGGTTGTTTACATGATCAAAATTCAAAACCTGAAAGCATAACAGAATGTGGTAAGCAAAGCAACCTAACAAAACAACCTTGACAATGTCTAGAAAAATAGACAACCCAAAGTCATTTTATTTTAATGATGAATCATCATCCTCATTGATAAGAAAAAAATTACTTAGATACAATCCTTGGTTCATAATTCCTAAGTGGTATGACACAAATAAGGCTTGATGTGGCTAAGCAAACATCCTGGAAGTCACTGGGTTGCGCACCATCAATGAGAGAGGCATGCAAGAGGTGTGAAGAATCTGGCACATGGATCTTAGAATCTAAGATAGGAGATTTATAGAACAATGAATGGGTTATAGGATCATAATCAATATCAACAGCAGCTCCATATGTTACTTCTTTTTCATCAATAGTATCACAAGAAGAAAAATCACCTTCAAGAGACACAGAAAAAGATGGCTCTTCAATATTTGCTTCTTCATTGAAGGAGGAAGCATTCGAATGAAAGAGGGCAGCAGCAACATGAACTGTATGAGAAACTTATTCATCATGATCAACTTCATCAGAGAATGTAGAGGCCAAGAAATATTGAGAGAGAGAACAAGAGGAGATGCTAGGTTCGCTCCATGCTTCATCTTCGATTTCCTGCAAACCAAAAGCTTTGTCTAAAATTTTCCAAAGCTCATATGGATATTCAGCAGAATCTATGAGATGATATATATTTGGAGACATTCCCAAACACATAATTCCATAATCTCTATCACAATTATTAATCCAATCAATCTTCTCTTCATAAGACTCAAGTTCACTCAATGCACCAATGGAGACATCAAAGAGACATTGCCTCTTCAAGTATGCACTCATCTTTGGCTTCCAATCAGCATAGTTGAAAGGAGATAGTAGAGGAACTTTTGAATCCATATTGAATTTGTTGATAATCTCAAGGAGATACTCTCTGCAACCTACAAAAACAAACTAGGAGAAAATCTTGTAAGCTAGACAAGCTCTTCTTTAAAGA
>LPNX010017759.1:11531-29439 GCA_001517045.1 Pseudotsuga menziesii | reverse complement strand
TCCAAACTTGGACAACCTAGGCCCTAGAAACTGAGACCAAAGGTCACCCATACAACAGTAATGAAAAATTAAATGCTCAATAAAATGAGGAAACAAGAAAACCTCATGGGACCCCCCCCCCCTCAAAATGAATAGTAGGGAACTAGATCAAGCCTTCACACTAAGAGACAAATTTCTCCTGAGTAAAAAAATTTGTGAAAAAATTATGCATTCTGCACTTCTATAGAGCACTAATGTAGTGTGATGCTCGTTGTGTGAACTAGTTCCCTAATACGGTGCATGTGAACTTCTCCACCTTCTTCCAATCTGATTCCAGATAGGAAAAGAAATGTTGTTTCTTTTGCAACAAGACTTACACCTTTCAAACCTCTTGTGACAGTATGGAAGAGCTCAAATTGGTATGTCCTTCCCTAGGGGATTTCTTGAGACCATACAATGGTTTCCTTAGCTTGCATACCAAGGAAGAATCATCAGTGTTCCCCTTAGGTTGTTACAAGTAGATATCTTCTTACAATTTATCATGTAGAAAGGAACTTTTGTCTCTTCTCTCTGGAGGAAGAGAGACATGATCCAATCTCTCATTGTTTTGCAATAACTCATATTCCTCATTCATGGTTTCCTACCATTTTGGATCATGGCAAGCCTCTTTGTATGACTGTGGATTAGACCCCACCATCATGTAGCATCTCTCTGGGAGAATATACAATATCTCTGTGGGAAGCATATCTGTATGACATAGTGTAATGTTATCATCATGAAATTGATATCTAGTTCTCCTTCTTTCAAATGGATCCCCAACTTTGTTCCTAGCATCTTCAATGACTTTATGAGCTCATTTAGGCCTAATATTTGGAGAAGGAACTGGATCTGTATTTGGATATACTTGAACTTCGAGATCTGATTGAATTTGGTCCTCATATTCAAATTCTAGATCTGAATCATGACAAGAAATATTATCATGAGCAAAAGGTTTAGGTAGAGTAGATTTACCTTCCCTTTTAAAATTGTTGCAGATATCACAATGGATCTGATTTTGGGAAAAAGTGTGAGAACTCATATGCCTTGGAGGCATGGTTTGCATCACCTTTAGCTATCAGCTTCCTAGTAGAGATAATTGATATCTCAACTGTGTCAGTTCGAAAAGAAACTCTCTTTGGTGAACCTGTGTGTGTCATCTAGTAAACAAATAACAAATCGGTTGCTAAAGAAGGTACATGCAGAACATTTTTTGAACATTCCATGTTATAATTGTATTGTACCCTTCCCTTCGTCTTGGATTTATCTCCCATGTGAATACTTGGGCCATCAGTGAGATTTAATGAAGAAATGACTCTTTGGAAGTAACCATGTGGTTGGAGGCTCCAGAACCAATGAGGAAAGCTTGAGATTTTGAAAATCGTGCTTCCAGTGCATGTCATCTCTCATGGTGTTGTTCAAGAATTCTATCCATTTGATCTATAGTATTCATCATACATGAACTCTCTGGATGGTTTCCTTTCTTGCAATAGAAACACCTGGTCTTTTCAAACCTCTTATGATTATCCTTATTGGAACCTAAGGCTCCATCTAATGGATCAAGCTCCTCCTTTGGTTCGAATTTATAATTTCTTTTGTCCTTCCCCTTCTGCTTCCACTTTGCTTGTACATTTATCTCTCCATATAAAAGAGTTTCATTCTTTGAGGATTTTAGGGCTCCCATTTGGATCAACTTATCTTTTTCTTGGATCAAGGATTTAGTGAATGCATCAAGTCAGGGCATTTGCTAGTTTGGGGTTTCTAGTATCCTAGAGTGGAAGGTGGACACAAAAACTAAAAATTCATGTCCAATATTGTTCAAAATGGATAGCATTGACTGCTCATACTTCTTATCAATTCCACATTGTTTTCACTGCATGACCAAAGACTTGAATTTGGTGAAAAGTTGTTGGATAGTTTCAAAACTGCTAGGTTAAAGAGCAATCAATTCTTCTCCAAAATTTGGCCTCTTAGCTCATCCTTCTTGCCAAACAGTGACTCAATATTTATCCATACTTCCCTCTGGTTTTTTAATCCATCAAGGTGGAAGAAAAAATCCCTCAAGATATGAATACAGATGAAACCAAAACCTTCATCCATTTTTTTCAGGTACTTCGGTTTCTCTAAAGATTTTGCGGGTTCGACCTCCTTGCCTATTTTAACCCTATACAATCCCTTATTGTGCAACACTATATGCATATCTTCCCTCCAATCCATGTAATTAAAAGGTGTGAGGATTCTTGGTGTCAAGGCAGGTGAATTCTCCATTTTGCAGTTGTAGGAGCAACAAAACTCTTCTGAATTATTCACAAAACCTACCTAAAAATATCAAATTGAAGGTAAACCAACCTTGTAGAGCTCTGATACCATGTAAAATTATTAATTCCACAAGAACTTCAGTATAGATTGAACCTGAGAGTGAAAGAAGAATGAAGGAGATTGATTTTATTCTGAAAAATTCATAAACATGCACAGTGAAATTGAACATAGAAGGAACACTCGAATTGGATCCAAATAACTCGACACAATATTCATTAATAATTATGCAATACATCCATTATACAAAGAAGGAAATTCAAACCCTCTAGGAGTGATTCGAATCCCATGCCTCAGACATAACTAACTTTGGGAAAATCATCACTAGAGACTCACTAGTGCAACTACGGACAACTGAAACAATGAATAGTTAGTTAATTGAGCATGGTAGGTGAGCAAAGGAACCTATCTCCTCAAATAATTCAAAGTATGCACTTGGATAACTGAGAGTGAACTGAATGTTTCCCATCGGAGCATGACTCAACATTGACTAGGATGAACTTAAGGTGGAACTCCCGTAACTCAGAGTGAGCTCCTAAAATCTAGCGATTGGTCTCTGGAGCTCCTAGATTGATTCACAAGGGAAAATCAAGTGGCAGAACCCAGAGGACATCTGCATGCACTAATGGAAGTGATAATATTATCATAAGTTAGGAAACTGATAAAAAATATTATGGTGGACAAGGGAGGATTACAATAATATTAACATACTAATTACATGTGCAGTGCTACTAATGTGCGCATTGAGTGTGCAATGATAGTTATAACTATTTTTCAACTGAATCTCGTTGGAAATAAATGGTTTTATAGAGAATGGGAAAACACACATCAGTGTACGACGATTGATTGATGACTCTTAATAGAAACCCACACACAAGTTGAAATCCCTATCAGCTTGCTTAGGTAGTGTGTGTCACATGGGTAGGCCATAACAACTTGGTCACATGAGAGGAATTTGAGGGGTGTACAATAAGAATGATATTATTCTTCAACCACCATTAGTATCACATAGGTTGTAGGAGAAAGACTTGAAGTAATGATTCCTAAGTCTCTACAATACACTCCCCACACAAAGAAATGAACAATAACAATTGTTTAAAGGACACATAGAACCGGTGACTTGACAATCAAGTGAAATCAAAAGGAAAGGAAATAAAATGATTGTCGAAAGGACCCGTAGAAGTGGTACCTTGACAACCACAATAATTAAAATATGTATGCATTTTTTTTGTCATAAATAAATTACATTTAGTTTATATGTAAACGAAAAGAAAAAGCATTCAGTTGTATACCATGTGAACTATAGGATAATTGTGCATGCACATATTGCATAAAAGTGATTTAATAAATAATATAACATAGGAAAGGAACAAATAATAGAGTCCTAGTGATACTAGGAGTTTTAAATGAGTCAACAATAGTTGAACTCCACATGCACCCATAGATTGAGGAATGGATCCTAGGATTGGGGAACACTTAGGAGTGATTTGTGGAACTTAATAATATAAATTATTCATACGTAGTGGGCGAATAATAATAATAGAAATTAAGAAAAAATGTTAATGAAGGATTTTTGTCATGTCTCTTCCTTAGAAGTTTATTGACCATGTCCAAGTCCATTAAATCCCTAGGGGTGAAAAATAAAATTGTTAAATTGGGATTATTAATTTATTTTTTGTCTAGACAATAGTTTGTAAATAAGTCCTAAATTAATTTTATTTTCTTTTATTATAATTTTCCATAAATAAATTTGTTTGGATAATTAGAAGTTGATGTGTCTAGGTGGGTGCACCATGAGAAAGAAAAGCTAGCACCTTGGGAAAGTTGCATAAAAGAAAGAAAAAATAGCACTTTGGGAAAGTTACATAAAAGAAAGAAGACCTAGAAAGAGGACACACTTAGGAAAAAATCAAACAAAGCATGGAAAGTCTCATTTTTTGGGAGAAAAGAAGTCCAATGTAGAAAAGTAGGACAAAAGCAGGCAAATCCAGAAAAGAAGGAAAAGAAAAAAAAAATCAGCAAGCAAGAAAAGAAGAAAACTCTGACACAAAGCATTGGCACAAAGAAACATCTTTCCCATCCATCTCACGAAGGCGCATTATCCAAGGAGTCTTTCACATGAAGAAACCTCATCTATAAAATCATGCAATAACTCATTGTTCACATCTTTTGTTCACTTCACCATTCGAATTTGAGAGCTTGGATTCTTAGTATTAGGGAGATGTGCCCCTAGACACCCGGTAGGTATGCTCCAGTTGCCTTTTCCTCTATGAGAAAATGTTGATGATCTTCAATAATTAATTTCAGTTGTTTGCAGGTCTATCCATCAGATCCAAAGTTGCACCATATTATTGGAGAATTTTGAGCTTTGGATCCTCCCATTCTTCAGTGATTTTGGTCTCCAATCTCATTGTATTGATTTTTATGATGTAATAAATCTCCTCTGAAATTTTAATGGCAGTTCAAATCTTTTTTATGAGAATTCATAAGGATAGATTTTACCTTGTCTAGAATTGCTCGTAAAATTGACTACTTTTATTGTTTTGAGCATAAATCAGCCATGCTTTCATGAATTAACTTCATTTCTATTCTAGTAGGTCCTTAACACACTGATATAGAGGTTCCATTCTTAAAGCCAAGAATTTGTGACCATTTCCTACTGTTTGGAAATCCCAGAAATTGATTTCTATGAGTTGTCCTCAAATCTAGTTTAACTAGTGCAAACCTTAGAGCCTCCCAATTTTGCTCCAGACCTGCACAAACCTATTTTTAATTATTAATAACACCTTATCAGAGTTCTGGAAGTTTGCTTGAGTAAATTCCCAACACCACTAGTCTCTGGGGATTAAACAATGAAGGTCTTAGTTTTCATATGTTGAGACTCCCAAGAGCCTAGAAGTAGACTTCAACCTTGCTGATGCTCAAAACCTAAATGGACCCAACACATTGTGCATAGGTACCTGAAATTTCATGACTGTCTTTCTACCTTGGTTTATCCTCCATACTGAGCTTTGATCACTTAGTGAGTTAACAATTCCCTTCCCAGAACCTTGTTTTGAAAATTTTCTTGTACAAAGGAGTTAATGACCAATTAGATTTGATTGGATCATTACAATTTTTCTATTAAAGAAAGTGAGAATTGAGGGGAGAGACATCTTTTTGGGTTCCTAATGCTAGACGGAATTTGTAATTCCCTTTTGATAATTTGAGTGACTATTGTGAGTTTGGAATTGGGATTAGCTTGGTGATCAGGAGGCCATTTCTTTGAATCCTTGGCTTGTGTGTTATTCTAGTCTATGATTATAGATTAGGGGACTAGGAGGAAGGGGAGTACTCCTAGTGTGGTAGGGTGGTCAAAAGAATCTGACGATTATCCTCTTTGTTAATAACATCCTTCATCATTTCCATCACGGGGTTGAGCACAGGGCTGATTGTGGCATTGTGGCATTGCCATGGCCTTCCTGCTCTGCTCATGTGGGAGGAATAGCAGATCTGAGGGCCTGAGCTGAAGAGAAAGCTACGATGAGTGAGGGAAGTGGATTGGGCATGGATGACAAGGTAAATAGCAACCAACAAAGGCTGGAGATTGTGCAAACTTTCAAATGTTGAAAATAATTGTTTTGGAAGATTAAATAGCAGAGAATAGCATATCTGAGGGCCTGACCTGAAGAGAGAGCTGCGATGAGCGAGGGAGGCAGATTGGGCATGGATGACAAGGTAAATAGCAAGCAACAAAGACTGGAGATTGTGCGAACTTTCATATGTTGAAAAGAATTGTTTTGGAAGATTAAAGAGAATAAACAGAATTTCAGAAAATGGAAAAGTTATTTCTAATGTAAGACTTAGGAATGGATCAAGCCAAGAATACAAAGGATTGAAAAATATACCTTATATATATACATGGTAGTTTCCCTCCAACAAAACATTTAAGTTCTATTCATCTTTCTAAGACCAATAATGATTTAATTTTAGAGGAAAATATTCATTGAAGTTCTATTCATCTTTCTAAATCAATAATGATTTAAAATTTTAAAGGATTCAAATATTTATTTATTTATCTAGTAAAAAACTGTTATTACATGTCCATCAACCCTACGATGCACTGGCATAGAATTGTTCTTTGCATTTTTCTACGTAAACAATAAATCCTTGGAGAGACTACGTCAAGAAAAAGCCCTAATTTATCGGATGGGATTAGGAGCAAGGAACTAAGAAAACATTTATAAGTCATCAAGCAGCATCAACATGCAATTGGGCTTTTCTAATTCACTTTAACCCACAGATCTTAGTTCCTTTTATCTCAATTCCTCACACGAAATCTATGCAATTTCAAGAAGATGGGGGCATGATCATATTGCACATGGTTCCCTCCCTACACAATTCATGGTGGTCTTTCACAAGGAAGGTATGCAATCTCTTTTGCTTCTATGACCATTTTTTAGATTACTGATTAAATAAAAAATAAATAGAAAATTTAGGTAGGGTTTGGTATGATTCCCCATTATCGATATGTGTCCTCAAAGACTAGAAATGGCTCCCTCTTTTACTATATTTGTGTGGTGAATCAAAGAGACTTGTCATTTCATTTTGTAAATTATGAATTAAAGATATTGACCCAATTCAAAGAACCTTCAAATTTGAGGTTAGAGTCATCATTTTCACAAACTTAGGTTGCAGGGTAAATATGGGTAAAGGAACTTTTATGAAAATGTTTCCTTCAAAACTGCTACAATCTGCAAAACCCTAACATAGGATCAATTTGCATTGTGGTAACGCTAATTATACTTGGGAACAATTATGTGAAGCGAAAGAGAAAGAGTGTGGCTTGGACATCATAGAAACTTCACTTAAGATGTAACACACCAAATTAAAGCAAATTATTATTCTTTTGAATATTTTATTTTTAAATATGTTTTACAAGAAAGTAAAAAATAGATGTAATGGATTATTCTTATGTATTAATTAAAAATACTAAAAGGAATCAAAACTAAAATAGTTGTTGAAAGAGTGTTTGTTGACCCACAAGGGGAAAAGACAAGCGGTGAAAGCTTCTGAGTGAGAACTCAAGATGCAGGAGGCATCCTCCCCAAAATCAAGTCAAAACTCCTTGTGGAGTGCTAAAGAGAAGGAAGCTCATAAATGACCAAGTCATAGAAAAAATACTATATAATGGTATATGTCCATTTAGCAAGCACGAGACTAGCAATGTATGGGGTATTGATCTGTTAATGCAAGAGATGGCACATTGATTGGATTTGTTCCTTGTGGTTTAGAAAATAGGCTTAGGGGTTTTGGAGCAAGTGAGACTAGGATGCTTAAGAAATTGGTTGGGAGGAACGGTTGTTTCAATTATGTTTTCTCGACAATGGTGTCAGGTTCCTTATTCCACTTCCTATCCATTGTAGGATTGTTTAAAGTAAAAAGTCAAGTTAGTTATGAATCATATTTACATATTTACAAAAAGGGTACTATCTGTTTGTTCCTATTATCTTCCCTATTTTATGTTATGATGTAAGGTAAAATTGATCTTAATTAGCAGTTGTAGATTTATGTTTTTAATATATTATAACCAAATCTATGTTAGGGCTTCCATACCCAAATTAGAGTTTTGTATTTAAATGGAGTGTTATCATAGATCTGCTTAAAATGTTCTAATTCATGCTTGCAAGTGTACTATTACAGTATTTTAAATGTATTTATTTCAACTAATATTTTCTTCGAAGTCGATGGATTCCTACAAGTTAGACTCTATTTTTTTAATTTTAAACTGCATCAATTTAAATGTTATGTCTAACTAGAATCATATTGTTAGAGATCCATGGCTACGACCGATTCTCTAGATCTATATTGTTGAATGACTTATTTACATAAATACATTGACAATATTTAAACAATAAAGAGTTGACTGGTGCTTTTAAAACAGAGTAAGATCCGAGAGGCTTCTTCCTTTCATTATAGAAACAAATCTATAAGTCGCAAAATTACTTTAGTGATGCATAAATAAATCTAAAAAGAAGACATATCATTTATTCTCAAATCCATCCAAACACAGATTGAGATCCATATTAATACAATAAAACCACAAACCCAAATCTGACTACTAATCAATCGGTAAACCATTTACGACTAAATTTGGATGGATAATCATTAATAACAAAATCGAGTTCTAGAATCGTTATCTATCTTTTACCATCGCTTACAGATATAGCAAATAAATACACCAACAGGTCTACCAAGATTTAAACAATTAAAAATTTAATGCAATCTTAAAATACAAACATAGAGTCTCTAATTATGGGTATCTAAACCCCAAGGCTTTTAACAACATTTAAAACGAATTGACTCCACATAATCGCAATCATAAGATATTTATAAATAGGAACCATCCAACAACTATTCTGTGGCAGTAAGACCATTAAAATGACATCCATTGCTTTATAAAAATCACGATAGATACTTTCGAATTGATGTTCAATATCAATACATTAACAACGAATCTCTAACTATAAGATGGTACAAGACCCAAAGTGGTCTTATTAAAGTATTTAACTATCAAAATAGAGGTATGGGTTTCGACTCTACTTCCATGTGAATCCTAAGTAGTTGTAAGTACATTAAGGTGACATCCACCGTTCAAAAAAACCATAACATCTACATACAAAAAAAGGAAATACAACAATGCTAGAAAAAAAGAGGCTGCAAAGCCATTGTTGCAAACTATTGAGGACCAGTAAAGAACCATTTTACAGTCCAACTTATCTTCGTGAGAGTGGTGAAAACCACACTTCCTACATGATCTACAACCCAGCGAATAGTCTTTGCAAACCTAAACTACTTAACCCTAACCAATGTAGTTGTTGGCAGACCATTGATGAAGACCAAACACATCCATGCCGGAGGGACGTACATGCCATATCAACAAGGAGTAATGTTAATACTTAAAAGAATGTCCTGGTTTGGATCAACTTTAAAATAGAGAAGGGGTTCACACAATCACTCTTGGCATTTAGAGTGGAATCCATGAGAAGAGGTGACCCTGTCGCCACCCTCGCTGGCCATCTCTCAACTTGCATTACCATAATGCAGTCATAATCTTTTTGAATTATTGAAAACTGTAGAAAGAGGGATGATAAACAACATTAGAACCTTACCTTTTTACGAATGTAGATATGGCCAGTGGTTGACTCCTCCCGGACACCCTTATCACTCCTCTGCCTGCAAAATGAAGCCAAAGTCAGTTATATGCTTATAGTTTAAAATCTTGAAGACAACATTTTCTAAAAACTAAATGGAACCCAACTGGGTTTTGTTGTACCTGGTAAAAGGCATGGAAGTTCCAACGAATCTTGGTTTTCTTCTTCTTCTTCTCTGCATCAAACCACCAAGGCCGAGTCCATTGGTGTCCATTAACTCCACAAAAAACTACAATGTATACCTCAACAAACAAACAAGAAACTCTGTTAAACCAACCAGGAAGTGGTTTGAGCAAGTTACACAGCGCAAGTAGTAAAGGGCCGAGCTCTTTCCAACAATAGGTTGTAAACCAAAAGACAAATGCAAAATGGAAAAATCTAGACAGAGCGAAACTGTATTAAACCCTGTCAAAAATTGTTGCACGCTTTTAAGCTTTCCATCAACTGCCTGGTTGCGTTATCAACTCGGAGCCAAGACATAGTTATCACCAAAGGTCAACTTCAGTACAAGTGTGTCATAAACCTTGTATCTCCCAGTATTGCATGGTTAAAGACCATATTATTTTAAACCTCGAATTTTTCTCTATGCCAAGGTTAATACCATGACCATGGTGACAACACCATAGTCCCCAAATTCAACAAAACAAACTTCATAACCTTTTCTTAATTCTATAGTTTGAGGTGTGGCATATAACCTTGTGTCTCCCGCAAAGAATAAGGTTCTCACCTTAGTATAAATATCATATCGATACCTTATGCCAAGGTAAGTGGGATCAAGACTATGGTGTTATAGACCATAATCCCCAACCTTTCTTCTTTATCGAACTTTGTTCTGTGAAGCCCCCTTTTTAGTTAAACTCTTGTTAGTATTTTTGGAACCATGTTTAGTTGATAGAGTTAGGCGTAACTGCTAGGGAAGAACCTTAGCCTTTAGGATTACGAATCCCTAGCATAAATTACATGGTAAAATAAATATAAAAAGAAGTTAGAACATCACCTCTAAGTATGACGTTAGGGTCGTCGATGCCCATATGTAAATGTCGATTGAAGTAATCATCCTTTCCAATTCAAGTAAGAAGCAATTATATGTTATTTTACAAATAGCGGCAGATTATTCATGCCAATGACCAATTATACATGTTACAATAATCACTCGAATAAATGAATATATATATATATATATATAATAAAATAAAAATATTTTGAAAATTTATAGGTGTGTAACATAAAATAGGCAAATTGTTCGTCAAAATATGTCAATCATATAGTAACTCGATTAAACTTGGTCAAACTGGAAAACTTTTCATCTTCGAGACTAAGAAAGTTTGATTATATTTGAATAAGTTTTACCCTTGTTTCAAACCGAAGTTGATGCTCAACAGATCGACAAGTCTAGTTTCAATGCTTTGCACGGGAAGATAAATTTAGATCAGTTCTTAACTGGATTTTATATATTTTGCATGGTATTCCATTAGTATTTTATGTTCAGTAAAATTATGAGGTTCACTCCTAGAATGACTTGGGGAGGCTAGAGAATACGAATTGACCTAAACTATGAAGATCAATTGTAAAAAACAAAAAACTAAATTTCATAATAAAAAAAGGATTTTATCATCAATATGAAAGTTTGCAATGTTCATATTTTATGTACTTTCAATAATAACTCATTTCAAGCACATAGATAAGCACATAATATATATTTCATAATCGCAAGGATTTTGGACCATTTTTTTATGAGAATGCATCCGAGTGGGCATATCTATTATGGAAAAATCTTCCATGATGTACACCTGGCCCCAACTGCTTGAAATAGCCCACTTGCACCAGTAAGACCAAATCCAAGTCATAAGGACCAATTCATGTTTGGGGGTTTTGAACCTTGGTGGGAGGAACACCCATGATTAACAATCAAATCAAAACCCCATTGAAAATTTATGGATAGTTGACAGGTCTATTGGGTGTCTACTATGAAATTGGGTCAGAAGAACAAGCAAAATGACAAATCTTTCTTTTTAATTATTGCCATGTCTTTTATAGATAGGAAACCAACTATGATTCACAAATATGGCATGTTTTTGACTCAAGGTCTGAGCGAGAGTCCATTCGATTTCCTCAAAGACAAGAGTTAAACTTGGTGTCAACTTGGACTCAAAAGAGTGCTAACACTATGGTTAAAGTTCAATTCAATTAATAATGATGGAATTCTGCATATTTTAATGCTCTCTACTATTGATTGTTTTTTTCTACTCTATAATATTCAATGATTTCAAATATGTATTTCATTTATGTGTTTTTCTTTCATGATAAAATGAATTCTAGAAATGTGCTTCCAATAGCTTGTGAGCTAGTTTTAATTAGTTTAGTCAAAGAGAGGATTATTTTGCTTTGGATGATATGTTTGATTAACGTTAAATGAATTAGTTTAAGGAAATCTAACTTCCACCAATTTCAAATGAATTATCTTAAGACAAGTTAAGGGGTACTTTAATTGTACACAAATTTTTGGATAATTTAGTCAATGGATTTATCCTTAATAGACTCATTTAGCAAAAGCCTTTGAAAAATGCAAAACAAATCCTTTTGAAACTTATATTAATTAAAGTTTAAACTTTATACAAGCGGTATGAAATAACCCCTTTTCTAAGTTAACTTCAACTTGATTTTTTAACAAATTGTAGCATGAAACCAAAAATTTATGGAGTGCATGCTAATTTAATTTAGCCTAATTTGGGTTACATTGCACAGATCACTATTTGAAATTAAATTTTATTAAATTAGCCAAGGGGGGTCATTTGGACTAGCTGTTACAGCAGATCATTTCGCCAAAAAAAATTAAATCAGCACTCCAATATGATATATATGTTGTTTCAAGCATACGTGGGTAACACTAACATCATCATATGTTTGCTTTAAAAAAATAGTAGTAACACTACATATTATCCAAATATATATACACATAAAAATAAGAAGAGTGAGAGTTGGTATATATACTTTATATAAGAACTGTTATATAGAGAAATAAAAAGACAAATGAAATTTATACATAAATAGAAGCACTATATATATGATATTTACAAAAAAAATAAGGTTATAATTCAAATATAGAGATATTGACATTAATTAAAACTATATTTTCACATATGCATATCTTCATAAGTTTTGAATTATGGGTTCTACTAAGTTGAGTGAAGCTACAACCAACTGAGATCTATTTTAAATAATAATAAAATTTACAACTCAAAGGGTTTGATCGCTTTTAGTGCTTGATAGAACCAAGGTTAACATGTATTTATGCCAGTTCATAGAAGTTATATTTCAGAAGACATTTTGATAGATTAACCTTATTTTTTTATAAAATGTGTTGTGAAGTTGTATACACATTACAAATGGATGTCTTCTAAAAAATAAATGATATATTTAATATTTATTGATGACCAAAATAGATTAAAGAGACTCTAAAGGACAACTTATCAAAATGGAAAAAAGGAGAGTGAAAAAGTCATCTCCCAAGGTACAGTAGAAATTATAAACTAGGAACACCAAAAAATCCTAAACTGGGAACACCAAAAAAAACCTATATATCAAATACAACCAAACTAACACATGTAAAAATAAGATAAGCCATTTAGGAAGAATTTCAATCTCTCTTGTTGTCACAACCAACATTGACAATTTCCACCCCAAGAGCATCTTTTATAGTGTTCTTTGGAGAGTGGCCTAAAATGATTAGCCCTTGTTGAGTGAAACTATTTTATAGTGTCCTTTGGAAAGTGGCCTAGAATGATTAGCCCTTGTGGAGTAAAAGGAACTCTCCTAATGTGAAGAATGTATTTTCTTTACAGGGAAAAGAGCTATCCCAGCTAAATGTCGCTTTACAAAATGAAATAGAATACTATGGCATATATATATATATATATATATATATAAAAGCTAAATGCTGATTTACAAAATAAAATGGAATACTATGGCATTTTATTAAACATATATATATTATTTCTAACGTAAGACTTAACAACACTAACGTAATAGTAATAGTTTTCGGATCAGTCATGACTGAACGACGCTTTTAATATGCCTTTGCTTTTATTTGTTGTGAAGAAGGGACTAGTGTTAGGCAGAGAAAAGTTATGCCAAACATAATACATTAAAAAAAAAGTAAATAGACCTTTGCTTTTATTTGCCGTGAAGAAGGGATTAGTGTTGGCCATTTTGATTATTCAAGGGAGAAAAAGAAAAAAAACATTCCAAACAAAATACATAGAGAAAAAAGTAAAAGTTAAAAAAAAAAATATTTTATTGTGAAGAAGGGTAGTGTTAGCCTTCATTAGTATACTTTTGAGCCTAGTGTCATGAAAACAAATATTATTAAGCAAGGAATAGATTTATATAAAAAAGTAAAGGACTAGAGAATATATGTATTACAAAATTTTATATATAAAAATAAATTGTAATAATGGATAATTAAAGAAAAAATAATAGAAAAGAATAAGAATGATGGGGATGTTTAAAAAATCAAGACTATGTATAATAAAAAAAAATATTTTGAAAACAAAAATATTGTATTTTTATATTGTGATTAAAAGAAAATTATAATTTAAAAGAAATGAAAGTAGATGTGTATAAGAAATTATTAGAAAGGAAAAAGATTATTAAAAATCAAGAATACATTAAAATAATTTTATTTTTATTTTTTTTAGAGATAGTATTTTTAATAAAAACAAAATAAAATAGTATTATGCATACAAGGTAATGGTATGAAAAAATAATTAAGAATAAATCATCTAAATTCATTTATAAGAAAAACTAAAGATTAAAAAAATAAGAATATATATAAATATCTTTCCTACTGTAAAAAAAAATACTATAAACATAAATATATATCCAAATTAGGATGTGTATGATATTCATTCATTGTTAGCCTTTGTATGGATAAGCTTTTTCAAGGCAAGCAATAATAGCATGTTGCAGTGCATTTAATGCAGTATGCTTGATTCAATCGTTTTTAGCAACGCAAGATTTAATGATCATCAAGCCTGCTGCAGCCACATTAAATGTTATACATCATACTAAATATTGCTTTCCGGTTTCTAAAAACTTTCAATTAACATATAATATTTAAAAATAAAAAATTATTAAATAAAAAATAATTATCAATAAATTCTCCGTTGTTATGAAACTTTGAATCATTAAGCATTAACTTGTCAATCGAGAGAAACAAGATCAGGCTGTTTAGATCGACAAATTATAGCTTTACTTCAACTTCAAAGTTTGTTTGTGGTAATTCTATATTCCCGTAATTACCAAACAACATAAAACATAAGTTCATTTTAAAGTTTTATTTCGGTTGATTATTTATTATGTTGGATTTAATTTGTTTCATAATTTTTAATTCATTATTTATGTGGTTAACAAATATCTAATTTTTTAATGAAACTTAAGAAATTTTGTATTTTTTAATTATTATTTTATTAAAGTTATATATATTTATTATTATATTTTTTTCCTATTTATATATTTTTTTATTAAAATTTTAATTTTATATTTATATTTAATATTAAAATTATTTTTATATCAATTGTAAGTAAATTATATATATTTTTTAATTATTATGAGAGTATTGTTATTTTTTTATATACATTTTATGAAAATTATATTTTTTTAAATATTAACTTATTTATTATTAATATTGTAATTTTATTTTGTTCTAATTTTTAATCCTTTTTTTTGCCTATAGAGTAAATTTAATGGCCTCTCAACCATCCAAATTTAAAGCTCTTGAATGGAGATATTTATATAAAAAAAATTCTATGGAAGGATTTATTGCAAAGAATGTGATAAAAAAATGTGGGACATGAGTGGCTCAAGTTAGAGATCATTTGCTTGGAATTGTAGGTGGACTTGGTGGAGGAGTCAAAGGATGTGAAAAGATTAAGTTGGAGGTGAGAGAGATTTTAAGGGAAGAAATTGAATCTCACAAAAAGAAAAATGATAGAAATGCAACTAAAAAGAGGTAAGTGAAAGATGCACTCATGGGACAAGAGGTTATTTCTACCCCTTCAACAACCGTGATGGCATCACCAACAACTCGTATGCCATACAGATCACAAAGAAAACATACTCTACCATATCCTGATGTAAGACAACAAACACTAAAGCAAGCTTGGAAGCCATTGGAGCGAAAGGAGGTAGATTATTCAATCTATGATTTTTTTTCATTCGCTATAATATTTCTTTTAATTCTATTAGAAGCCATTTGTTCCGAGACATGATAAATAAGGTAGCAAAATTTGGTCCAACGTATGATCCTCCTAGCTATAGTACTCTTAGGACCAAAGGAATTGAGAGGAGAAAAGCTAGAAGGGAAGAAAGGGTTAATCTTGTTAGGGATTCATGGGAAGTTACTAGTTGCACTCTAATGAGTGATGGTTGGATTGATTGGCAATCTAGACCCCTTGTGAATACCCTTGCTTGATGTCCTTAAGGAGTGATTCATTTGTCCACCATTGATTGTATGAACAAAACAAAGAGGGCTAAATATTTATTCCATATGTTAAGGGTGTCATCTTGTCTATAGGGGAGGACAAAGTAGTACACGTTGTTACTGATAATGCATCCAATTGTGCTCACGCTGGTGAATTACTAATGAAACATTTTCCAAAAAGTTTTTGGACGCCTTGTGCGGCGCATTGTATCGATTTGGCCCTCCATGACATTGGTAAGATACCTTGGGTTCATGAAGTTATAAATCTAGCAAGAAAAATAATGAAGTTTATTCTTAATCACATGTTGACATTAAGTATATTTAGAAATATTGCCACTCAAAATTTACTTAGACCAGGTGACACTAGATTTGCAACTCATTACATTGCATTGAAGAAGTTGGTAGAACAAAAAATGCATTGAGATCACTTGTTTGCAATCCAAAGTGGATAAACAATAAACTTGCAAAGGGTGAACATGGAAAAATGCTAGAGAATACTATGTTCAATCAATCATTTTGGCTATCAGCAGATAAAATTGTATCTATTTGTGAGCCTATTGTAAAAGTCTTGAGGATGGTTGATTTAGATGTTGCATGTATGAGATTTGTTTATGAATGCATGGATAGATCAATGGAACAAATATACAATGCATGTGATAATGATCAATCACAATATCAACAAACATGGGACATTGTGGATAATAGGTGGGCGATGTTGCATAGGCCATTGGATGTTGTAGGTGTTTTCTTAGCACCTAATTATTTTCAGGTACATAAATATGCTGACATCATGGATGGATTTTATACTTGTGTTGAGAGGATGTATCCCAACCCCGAGGTGCAAAAGAAAATTTGATTACAATCTCTAACATATATGAATGATACTGGTCATTCTTTTACTACAACACAGGCAGTAGGAGATATGGCTTGTGCAGATAACACACCTGTTGAGTGGTGGATGATGCATGGTTATGAGACACCAGAGTTGAAACAACTTGCAGTCAGAGTTTTGAGCCAGGTAAATTGTGTATTTGAAATTTAAGTTTTGGTGGACATTTTCACTTAAACATACTTTTGATTTGTTATCTTATGATAATTTGACTTAATTTACTTTCATGTATAAAAAAACAAGTTAGTAGTGCATCAACGTGCAAGAGGAATTGTAGCACACATGATTTCATCCATAGCAAGAAGAGAAACAAATTGTTCGCTAACAAATTGGCAAATTTGGCCAACATTCATTACAACTTAAACTTGTGGATGAGATCTTTAGAGGGGAAGACATCCAGTTTAAAGAGAGTAAGAGAGGTTCCTCCTGCTACATCATATGATGTGGGATCGTCTTCTAGGAGTGTTGATGATGTGAGAACATCTACAAATGGCATGGATGTTGAAGAATATGAAGAAATTTTTAGAGATAAGGGCACTGGTAGTGATGAGGTTGAAGAATTTAGTGATGACAATGATGAAGATGGAGATGCAATTACATTCATAGATTGACTCCATGAGCATGGACTTTTAACACAGCATTTAAAATTTATATCTTTGAACATTCATACATTTGTTTTGTATTTTGGACTAGCAATTCTAATGGTGATGGAATTAGGATGATGACATTGTATATGTCACAAAGGTATATGATATGTTGTGTTTTAAATTTAAAATATGTTTCAAGTTGCTTTTAATGAATAATGAATGCTATATGAATATTTCAATGATTGATGTATATTTTAGAATTTTTTAGAATTTGAAAAATACATGTTTTTAAATTTAAAAGTATCCTACTTTTGTATTTTTTTCGTATCGAATCGTACTCATATATGGATTCATACTCGAATTATACTACTATGATATGCATTTCATATAATTAGGAAAAATCTCATCCGGTGTAAAATATAAAGTT
>LPNX010017759.1:0-10787 GCA_001517045.1 Pseudotsuga menziesii | reverse complement strand
ACCGATCAGACGACAGGCCGTGTTGGACGTGACCGGTCACGCGCGGCCAGTCGTCCGATCGGTGCATATCGTCGGTTCACTAGTTTACTTCATTATTTAATATCCATTTATCAAAATTATTATTTATGTTATCCTTTTTAAAACCTTACAAAGTATATCATTTACATTTTTTAGGAGTTGACATTTATATCATTTATCTTTGCAATTTTACAAATTATAATTGTGCAAAAGATATTTATATTGTGAATATTGTGGAGAAGGGAGGTTTGACATTGGACAACTCTTAGGTACTTATCAAATTTGATGATCACAATATGATTTATACATAAAGTGATATGGCGGTTTAACTTCTCATCAGTTCTATCGACTATATTGATCATTGGATTAACACCCAGTTGGTCTATAAACTATTTTTAAACTACATTTAGGATAATTTTTTTGATGATAAATAGTGAAAAACGCATATAAAAATGTTGTCCTTTTACATTAATATGTTGTCTCAAGTGGTTCCATTGGCTAGGGTTACAAACCATTTTCCCCTTGAAGAGTTTTAAGCATGTAATACATTGGTGCGTTGATCTTTGATTTATTTGTATAGGTTGTTCCTTAAGGTGTTTGATCTATGAAGAAATGTCGTGTTTTCTTACCATATGCTTATGCAACCAAATGGAGTCTCATTATACTAAATTCAATTTCAATGGAGAATTTGAGGCCATTCACATACTTGGCCAACACTTCTTCACTCTCCTCATTCTATCCAATTCTTATGGGAAATCTAGAAAATTATTTTGTGTTCCTTCGGAAGCATCTCCTTCTAAGTCAAATTTTGCAATCTCCTAAGCGAATTCACTAAATAATCACTAGAAAAAAGAATATATTTTAACTTGGAGAACATTCCTTCCCAATTATTTATTTTCTCCTTGTCGTTTTCTTTTCTATCCAACTGTAGACTATCCAACCATGACTATGCATGAACTTTCAACTTGGTACAAGTGAAATTTACCCTCTCGGAGCCTTCAACTTGATCAAACTCAAAATGCTTCCCCATCTCTCCAATCTATTCTATCAATAATATTTTGGAAAGTGACTTCTTAAATATGTAGCAGTGTCTAATATAGGTCTACCTCCTTGATTCAGAATGGCATTAATAATTCTCTCTTCTCTATGGTCTTCATGTTCCCCTTCATATTCACTCTCGTCAATCAATTTTCTTGTGACTCCCTCTTCTTTGGGATGCTCCAATGACATCATATCTTGTCGACATTTCTCTCAACAACTATATAATTTCATCACCTCCATCATCAATTGGTCTTTTGGTTCTTCCTAAACCTTTCCTGACAAACAAAATATTTTATTACCATGGAAATTTTAGTATACAATCTTCTCTTCTTTACAATCCTCTTGTGGACTCCTCATATCAAATTCTCTCAGACAATCCCTCACAGTGCTACCAAATGGTCCTCTACTAGAATTATCTCTTCATGCATACTTAACCTACTTTGATACCAAGCAATGGAACCACAGAAACCAAGATATCAAAAATCACAACTAAAAGAACCAATATGAAATTTTCACACACAATGGATACAATCAACAACATTAAGCCAAAACACTCAGAGTATTTTATTAAATTGAGCTAAAATCCCATGTTCCATATTAATAAATAATCTCACCACGTCAAAGTGTGCTCTTTCCTACTTGTCATATAATACCATAAGTCCAAAATCCCTTGCTAGATATCATGCTCTGTATTTATACATAGAGGATAATTCGTGATGTGGTCTTTGTCTCACTAAGTTTCTCGTCAAGTCAACTTGTGACGTAGATTAATCATTAATGCATCAAACAATGTTGAGTTTTTTGGCCATCATAAGAATCTCAAGATTATCATGATTAGTTGAATTCAAAGGCTTGGCCAAGCCTTTGAAGGGATGAATTCAACCTTGCTAATCATGATTAGTTGATATTTGAGCTAATTAAACTTCCTCATTCCAAATATCATGCTTTTTAGTATTAAGTGTACAAGCTCAAGTCATATGGTAGAGAGATAAGAGATGGACTACATTAAGGATTTCAAAAGTATAGGGTAAGCGGTGGATATGTATGGCTAAGCACTAAATCCATTTTGGATGTCAAACAAAACACTATATGGAAACTCAAATCTAAGCAACAAGACATGGTTGTACATGATTAAACCCATATGGAAGCCCACCCTCTACCTTAAAATGGCCTTCTTTTACCAAATATTTGACCATTGGCACTATGGCCTTATGCCCTATGGAAGTGACTACAATACAAAGGTAATGCCTCAACTAAAATGTGATCTATGTGGAAAGAAAGAAACTATCAAACACTTATTACATTATTACAATTTTGTTGTAGCATCTTGGGATTGGGCACACAACTTTTGTGGCCAATTTCTCCATTATCTATCACCTAGGAAGTTACATTGCAAGGTGACAAACTTCCGTAGGTCACTAAATTCAATGTAGCATGAAAAAATATTAGAATTGAAATTATGTTTCATATATGGAAGAAAAAGGAATGAATGTGTGTTTAAAAATGTTCAGCACAATGACTCTTTTCCTTGGTATGATTGTGCCTGAATTTGTGAAAACCTGCATTTGAATATTTAAGTTGAGGTGAAAAAATTAGAGCTATAGATAATGTAATTACACCACATTATAGGAAATTTCAACTCAAAATGGGTCTTTTAACACTAATTCAAATTCCATGTCATCATGTGTTAGCCAATGAAATTGCTTTAAATTTGAAATTAAGTATAGGTCTTAAACTATTTGTTAATATAAATTTGGGGATAGGTATCATAAAAAAACTACTTTTTTCTGTTCGTATTTTCGACATATCTCCTTGTGTTTTTACTCAAATTTCTATCAGGAGAGCTCCCTAGATGTGAAATTAAATTCTGCATCCAACGAGTACTCACTCGCCATAATTTTGATGAACCCCACTACCCCAAAAACAAGAAATACCTGAAAAACGTGATGATATTTCTTGTTTTTGGGTAGCGGGGTCCGTCAAAAGTATGTGAGTGGGTACTCGTTGGATGCAAAATTTAATTTCACATCCAGGGAGCTCTCTCGATCGAAATTTGAGTAAAAACACAAGGATATATGTCGAAAATATGAACAAACAAAGTAGTGTTTTTCTTCTCTTCCTCCAAGATTAATAAATATTATTTTATTAATTTAACTATTATTTTGTTATTTTCTTAGGAGGCCCATTTTGAGTTGAAATTTCCTCTAATGACTATTAGAGTTTTGGCACAACACACCTTGCACAATGAGAAGGGATTCCCCTAATGTAGTATCCTTAGAACTCCCTTAGACCAGGCCCCAAAGTCTTAAAGGGAACCATAAGCATATATTTGGTCATGTTGTTCATGAACACTAGGAAAGACGGCCCCTCCTCCTTGGACCCACCATTATGATAAGTTTGTGCACTTGTTGTTAGAAATCTTTGAGGCATAGGAGCCTCCTTAGACAATGTAGGGAAAAAATAGATGGGATCCCATCATATTTTACGTTGAGCTTGTGGTTGAGTTTGGGTGCCAACTCATGGGACAAAGATAACCCCCCTACAACATGACGTGAAAAATCACATTCGTCAGTTGGCCATGGATTTAATTTTATTGTCTCTACATATTTCACATTACATATCCTTTAATATCATATGATAGTCCCTTTGCAGCCTATATGGAAGTTTTAAAATTTAGCTTTCGAGCCATCTAAAAATTTAGCTTTCAAGCCCTCTAAATTTTTCAATGTTTTTCTCAAGTTGGTTGTATAATGCCACCCATTGATCCAGAATGGATCATTGTATAATATGTCACCTATTTTGGTACTTTCTTAGTGGAAAATTTGGAGTTGTTGGCTTGTAGAGCCCATTTTAGGGGCAAGTCCCACTTTAGCAATTTGGGGTCCACAAACTTTAGGAGCTTGTTTGAGGCATCAAACAACATTTTTGGGGGTCAAAAATTTATGAACAATGTTCATGGCCTCTTGACATTGTTCTATGCATTGAGAGCTTTCCAATGGCATGAAGATAACCTCAATAGGATATTGAAAGAGGAATTTATTCATCCCACAAGTTGGCCTATCATGTTGACCACCATGATATCGGAAGGATGTGACATCAACGTCCATTAATCAAACATGTTGAGATAGTTACATGTGAAATTTCAAGAAGATTCTAGTGGGGTCCAAAACCCTAAACCAAATTGGGATTTGAGGCATACAAAAACCCTAACCATAACCTTAGACATCTATCAATCCATGTTAAGGACTGGGTCGCTTTGAAAGGTAAAGGTTTCATTCTTAGCATCTTCTTTATTGTTCCATAGTTTAGTACAACATCTAGGAGTGCAGTATTGAAGTGGAACAAAAAGAAGTAGAAGATATTATAACAAACACACTGGACAACTCCACAATATTGTAAGATCTATTGTGATGAGCTATTCAAATGGAATATCACCCATTATTATTTATATGGAATTCCTTGTAAATATCTATTATATTAAAAATTAAAAATTAAATTGTTAGAGTTCATATTAATAAAAGAGGTTTTTGACCAAATTGTACAACAAAATAGTACATAGAAAAAATGAAAATGTCTACTGTTAAGGATTCAAATTTCTCATAAATGCAAAGACACCACCTATCAAATGGGTGAATTATACATCACTTTCTTCATTCCTACAATCCCTACGGCTATGTATTCTAACTAACTAGATTAACAAAAAGGCACTTGTGCAAAACATAAAAGTATAAACATTTTATGGTAAATAATGCCCACTAGGGATTCCTACAAATCACCATATTTGGTGTCTAAGACTGTTTTTGTAACTTCCAATTCCCCATCATCTTATTAGACCATTAATTCCTCCATAATTGCATCCTTGACATATCCAAATGAGTCTTTGTGTGAGTTTCTTCCCATTCCTTGAGTTGAGTAATATTGCATATTCAAATCATTGATGAATGTTTCTAATCGTTTTCTCTGACTATCCACCTTTGCCTCCAATTTAACACTTCTAATTATCTAAGCCTCTATCTAACTAAAAGTGCTATGACTAAGATGGGAAACAACATCCTAGACACCTTCAATTTGGTGGATGGTTCTCTTCAAGACTCTATGAAAGTTTTAGCTATCACATAAGGGTCAACGACAAAGATGCATATGCCCTTCCATACAAAAATAGGTAATCAACCACAATTGAGACAAACAAAGCATGAACAAAATGCTTACAGGTGAGGAATGAAAATATCAGGATTGAAAGAAGGCTAGATCACGTTGGAAACAAAGAAAATACCAAAACAGAGACCAAAGCAAATCGCACATTTGTCAACCAAATCCATCTCAAAGAAAATAATTAAAATACATCTCTTATGCATGTTTGAGTGTGCAAGAGTTATGGGGGAGGTTGAAATTAAAGTCTATCCTTCAAAGTAGATGTCATGTGCCACTTGTCTATCATGTTCATTTGCATGCCTTTTTCATGGATTATAAACATTGGGGTCACCATCATTTTTATTCATCTCATCTTGTTTTAGCATGATGCCTTTCTAAGGACATGAAACAAATCAATTGAATTAAAGCACTTAGGTATCCCTTGGATTCTAATGATCATTATGGAAATACTTAAGGATTGCATCTTAACTAAGTTTTTTGTGTGATTGGTGATTAGTGAGGAATCATCAAGAACCAATACAATATTGATCTTCAAAAATAGAAAGCATACACTTTGATATAAAGCCAAAGCTTTCACTTGATTATAGGTAATTTTTAATAAAATAATAATAATATAAATATTTATATACAAATGTATGAGATATTCCAAAAATTGGACACATAAAATTGTTAAAACTAAGTTAATTATAAACATCCAAAATTTAGAAAAATTAGAAAGTTGTGTGAAATACAATAAAGTCACTTAATGGAACCTAAAGCTTTGTAAAATAGTTTTAATCAAATGAAAATGAAAATGAAATTGAAAAATAAAATAACGACATTTATAACAAAACTAGCATCTTCTATTCAAGGAATTAGTTGGACAATTTGAGGAAAAGTGAAGGTGCACCATTACTTGTTACTTTATCAAACCTTTAAAGTTTTGGAAGATAGTTTTAATTATTAACAAATTAAAAAAATAAAATAATAATTAAATGGTATCCACTTAACATAAATATAAATTTATAGATTAATTTAAATTAAAATTTATATAAAAGTATCTCATTTTAGTAGTACTTTAATTTTATCTTACCCTCATTTTTTAGTTACACTACAAATTTTTCTTAAATTTTAGATGTGATTATATTTTTAATAGTAATAATATTTTGCAAATTGATCGCTTCTATTCTCCAACCGTTTAGCTAAGAATTAGCTTTATTACGCTATCACCTCTTAGGTTGCATGTGACTTTGACTAGAATTTGAATAAGATTTCTCTTGTCTTTCATGTTAGTTATTATGTGCCTATACATTAAGTACCTAGTCATAGCCATACTAACTTTTATAATAAAAAAATGGATAAGGTGTATTGCATTTAATTTTAAGATTATGACTTGTAAAATTCTTTCTAATGTTTTTTAAATACAATCCACCCCCAAAACATTATTTTCAGTTTTTTTTTCTTTCTTTTTTAAATTCAATTTTATATATTTACTTTTATGTATAAAGTTGAAATTTTTTATATAATTTTTATTACTTAGAAATCGCGGACTATTTGGGACTATTTTTCCTTATTTTCGACTAGTATCTTCAAGAAATTTTCAAAACTTGCAAAAGCATTGCTAGATCTTACATACCAACAAACAACAAAAATTACAATATTTTGTGAGTTAAATTCACTGAATTCCCACTGAAAATCAGCACTTCAGCACGAAAGTCAAAATCGTCCCCTAATTAAATAGCTTTCATAAGTTTGCTAGTTCCATTCTCCAACTTGGATAAGAAGATAAGCATTGAATTCCACTCATGGACACAAGTCGTTACAATATCTAATAGTGCTCCTTTTAAGGGACTTGGTTTGGTACATTGGTCTAAGTACTACTTGTCCTCCTTGAGGTCGCTTCCACTCCCCATCCAGATAAAAAAAAAATTCTAAGATTTGTTTAAAAACTATGAAGTCTCAAAACATTATTTTCATTTTTTTTTTCAGCTTTTATACATTTACTTTTATGTATAATTGAAATTTTTTATAAAATCTTTATAGCTTAAAAATGATCAACCTCGTTAGTTCCGTTCTCCAGCCTAGATAAGAGGGCAAGCATTGGCTTTTACTCGTGGAACATAAATCGGGAGGATGGTAATGCTAAGGCTCTTAACAACATCCGATCATGCTCCTTTTAAGGGGTTTGGTGGGTTTGGTTTGATTTGGTTTGATTTGGTGTATTGGTTTTAGTACTACTTGTCCAATGTTTTTAACAATATTGGATCATACAAACCGTTACTAATTGAGAAGTTGGTAATGCTCTTAACAATATCCTATCATATTTTTTTTAAGAGATTTGGCTTCGGCTTCAGTTTGAGCTTTTTTAAGAGATTTGGCTTCGGCTTCAGTTTGAGCTTTTTTAAGAGATTTGGCTTCGGCTTCAGTTTGAGCTTTTTTAAGAGATTTGGCTTCGGCTTCAGTTTGAGCTATCTTGAAATAGCTAGTTATATTCCATTCATTTTGATAAATCATTATAAAAATATCACTAACCAACTAATCAGAAACCAACACAAAACATTAAGCCCTTGCTCAGATTTAAAAACTTTAAAATTTTAAATATATCTCTAATAAAACCAACACCAAGAACATTGAAGTCCTTGCCCACATTTAAAACTTTAAGGGTAACATAATTGTATTTTTAAACATCGACATGCATGGCAGACCAGCGTAAATGTGATGCTTTCACCTTCCCTCCATCGGTGGGGCATATCACCCTTTAATGGTGGTGAGGACACAGGCGATGTGAATATATATATATATATGTATGCTTGCTAAAAGGAGAGATCCTTTGAAAATAGCTTTATGCACACAAAACAAACAGGTTGGTTGTGATTCACTGTGCACTGATGATGTAAATTAACTCAGCAATCATATTGAAGTCTCTGAATTTGTGCAAATCAAAGCTCAGCAATGACATCGAAGTTGCTGAATTTGTCCAAATCAAAGTTGAGATTGCATAATTTGGAGAAATACACTACAGTTTGTGCGCATAAATTTGAAGAAATACACCACTGTTTGTGCGCATAAATTTGGAGAAATACATCACTGTTTAGGTTTGGAATGAAAAGAGTTGAGTTGGTTTACAGCCATGGGAATCCAATACAAGTTGTCCAAGAAAATGAATCCCCAAACGTGGGTGTAAGGCAACAGCATACTGCTCCAATTCAAAATGTCATAGGCAATTTAATATGAAGCAGGATAACTACCAACGAAATCCACCTTTTCAAACGAGGCCTTGTCAAAAACCGGCGAGCTAAATCCAGCCCAAAACACATAAAAATTAGTTGAATGGTTGAAATAGACGCTGCCAATGCCACAGACCAAGTCAGAGGCATCGAAAACCCGGAATGCACCCACGTAAAATATGCAACTCAACAACTGTATTTCTCCATTCCGGCATCACTTACTTTGTTAAGGGTAGCTGTTGGACAGGGTTGGTAAATTGCATAGGGATAAGGCTCCTGTATTGATCAAACCAGCTCTTGGCTCCGCATGGGGATGGTAGTCTAGTAGCTGTGCTGGCACTTCCCTGTCAGAGTTGTAAACTGCATCCAGCATGAGGTTCGGAAGCAATGTAAAACCCTTGTGTCCGAGTACATAAAGCACTTCCCTGGCAGAGTATCCTTATGTCCGAAGTTCGGAAGCAATGCAAAACCAATTTTACCGGATTCCAATAGGAAAGTGCCAGAATAGGATGTAAAATAAATGATCGGCGATTTACACCTTTCCGGTGAATTTTCCAGCCTAAATCCAGCTGAAATTATAGAAATTGCAGTTTTAAGTTGTTAGAATTGTATATTTCGGTGTCCAGGGCTAAAGGGCTAAAGAGCATTGAATCTATTTCTGTAATTAAAATTGCAATTCAAAACAATGAAAATCTCACATCATCGGATTCCAACACAATTCACCAAAAAGATGGAAATACTCTACTGTCTAGCTTACTCCATTTTTTATCCTTCCTTGTTTAATAGCTTGCACTGAACTTAACATTCTATATGTAATAGCTTGTACTGAACTCGACATTCTATATTTAAGTTTTGTAGTCAATTTTTAGACATTGTAGAACCATAACATTGGCAGCGATCAAGAGGATCTTTTATTACCTTCTACGGACAACTAACTATAGGGCTAGATTTAGTGGGAGAGAAGATGAAATTGCACTAAACATAGATCCATTTAGACTTATATGGCTAGATTCAATGACAGCCTAGATGGAAGTGCACTTACATAGATCGATTTGAACCTTGGATTTCTTAAGCGAGGAGAGGGATACAAAAAAGAGGGATAGACCTCTCGCTGTTTAAAAAAGCAGGAGTTAAGAAGATTGATAGAAGATGTTGCCATTGCACAAGTTCAGAAAGCAATCTTGAAATGTGACAATCAGAGGATGTAGGCATTGCACAAGTTCAGAAAGCGATCTTGAAATGTGACAATCAGAGCTGCATAGCCATGATTGAGATTTTGAAATTAAACACAGGAACAAAACGCTCAGATTCGATACCATTTCATTTAAGAGAATATTGAAGACAACAAAGTCCCACTGTACCTCTCTTAAACAAAGAAGATGGCACTGGATACTCTTAGCAAAGCATTGCTGAAATATAAAATGCAGTTTTGCAGCAGATTATTTGACGTGTACTGAGTGCAGTGACATAACAATTAGATATTAGTAAGTAGGACTGTTGAAGTAAATAGATTAATTATCTGTGTTCTATCTCATATCCATATTTGTTATCTATCTTTCATGTCTTGTCTTTTGTGTTGTAAGTCACATAGGCATACAGTTGGTTGTAACCTTTTCTACAGTTGCAGATAAGAGGTATTTTTGTAACTCCTTCTCAAGAACTCTTTTTGCTCTGTTATAAGAATGCAGCAAGCTTTAGGTAGAGAGGGAATGCAGTGGGGATGCAGGAAAGCTGGGCGCAGCATAATGGAATGCTGGAATAAAATTCAGGAACATATTAAATCTCTAGGCATAGCTTAACAGAATGCAGAAACATGTTTAAATGGTTTTCCATGTCTGAATTTATGTTATGCAGAAAGTATATGATGCTATAACATTGTGTAACCTGTTTTTTTTTCATCAGATATTGTCAATTGATGTCTTTTATTGTCCTGTCTACGATTTTTCTGGTATGCATTACCAATTTGTTTATGATAAATTCCAACACATTGTTCAATTAATCTGTCTGGAATAAATCTTTAGAAAATAAAAACATAAAACTTTTATTTGTCTGACATTACGATTTATTTGTTACTAGGCACAACATGATGCAGTTACATGATGGACTTTGTACTGGAAGATGAGAGATCTATGACATTGAATTAAGACAGTAGCTGATTTGGTTTCAGTTGCTATCCAAATAAATGTGCTATTGTCCCCTGCAAACTTGAGGTTAGAGAGTATGAGTATCAGCATACTTCCCATCAGGAAAACATTTCCACCAGATATTAAAAACATACAGTTTAAGAAAACCATGAGTTCCACACTCATAGGAAAAGATTGCTTGAGACCAAGAGTGAAAACTAGTTTCCTTTTGCACTTCATATTCTAT
>LPNX010017744.1:30354-59119 GCA_001517045.1 Pseudotsuga menziesii | reverse complement strand
GTTTTTCCTTCACCTACTCCTTAGCTGATTTGATACAGCAACCCAATAAAACAAAAAGAGAAAAAGAAAACGAAAATAAAAAAAACAAATATATAAATTTTTTTTTTATAAAAATAAGAAAAAAAGGAAGTTTAGTTGTGAAAACCAGTTTACTGGCACAATATAAACTTGAATTTTCTGTGGAAAACCAGGTTTGCCTGGCCATTGAAAATTCACAAAAAATATCTTCTTCAATTTCCTATTTTGTTTTCCAAATAATGAAGATCTTGTTTTACTTGAGGATAGGTCAAAAGGTAAGCCTGTGAGGGGGATAAGCATTTAGAACCCTCCAAGTCTTTTCATATGCAGAGGATTGTGATTTTTATATGCAGAGGGACCTGATTACTAGCAATACAAGAGATTTTTAAATGCAGAGGGACCTAACTTCTAGTAAGGTAGAAGAGATCTACAGAAGGACCTGACTTTCAGTGAAGCTGAAGGAATCTGAGATAGCAGCAGACAAAAGACATCAGAAGGACAATCAGAATACAAGCCAACTTTGTCAGGCAGCAAGCTCATCACACAGGGATATCAAGCAAAGTCTGTAAGGATTTATAGTTTTATGTTTTAAAAAGTTTCAGAATTCTTTGTTATTAAGTGATGACATATTACCAATTATTGTAAAGCTTGACTTCCTATTTTTTCATTATTCTGATAAGTCTCTGCTATTACTTCACTTACCTTCCATTAGTCTCTGCTAGCACTTCATTTTCCACCCAAGTCTCTGCCATTACTTCATTTTCCACCCAAGTCTCTGCCATTACTTCATTTTCCACCCTAGAGGTCAAGATGGTTGTCAGGATCAAACCCAAGGGAAATTGTAAATGGCCAAAATCTATGCTGCATTTTACAAGACATATATTGCACTCTGCAGGATACATACTGCATTCTACAGGCAGAGTTTCAATTGGGTTTAAAAACAAACAGGGTCTTCTTCTCAGCAAAAAGTGAAACATTGACATAAAGGAATTTCAAAGGTCTCTTTTATAAATGTATTTAGTGCATCATGCATTAAGTAATATATAGAATTTAAGGGAGAAAACAATGATCATATATGTCTTCAGCACAGTTTTTATAAAGGAAAAAGGTTAATTTTAAGAGAAAAGAATCCTTTTATTACAGCCTTTTTATTGAAAACATTGGGTATATAAAGACTGAAGTGTATATTGCAAATTGTGCATTAAAAGAGATTAAAATGTTTTATAAACCAAAACCTTACCTTTCCTTTTATGAGTTATTGAATTAAGTGGCACGTTTTTGAAATAATGAAAGGAAAACGTGGGATGATGCCCCACGATATTACATAAACAAGCTTGATTTCTGCATTATGTATGGGTAAATTTTGAAACCACAACTTGGTTATTTTCCTTGAAGCCGAGTCCAGTTGTTATTCTCTGCAAAATCGACTACTGTATGAAGATATTTGATAGTAAGAAGGGGCCGTGAGTTACAGGGAGTGTGAATACATTATTTGCTGGAGACAATCGACATTGAGAAGGAAGAGAGACAGTCAGTAAAAAGAAAGTGTGCAGACACCATTTGCTGAAGAAATCGCGCAGGAGAAAAGACAGTCAGTGTGAGGGACGCCGTGAATGCTCCAATCTCTGTGGAAATCGAGTAGGAGGAAGTAAAAATGCTTGCACTAGAGAAGAGGTAGGATTTAAACCCTTTCCTTGTGGAATACTCTGCCCAGACCAAAAGAAATTTCACCAATTACATAGTATTGTTGAGGAGATAGGAAGACAAAGACAGAGTTAAAAGCTGAAAGGTTCCTGTTTTCAATTTAAACACCAAATGTCAGCTAGATTGGAACCAGTAACATTTAATCCCAATGATATTCATGAAAGTTGCCTTGAGACATTTGAAAATAAGCAGTGGGTAAATTTCTTTGGAAAATTTAATGGGCATAATGAGCAGGCTAGTTTAGCTTTTGCTGAAGCCTTTGATGGAGAAATAGTTAGAGTGGGGAACTTGCAATTTAGACTGTCAGAAGACATCCTAGCTCAAGCTACTGGTCTGCCACAACAAGGAGAAAGGTTTTTCAAGACTAAACAGTTTAAAGAGAAAGCATGGATGCCATTCTTGTGCAGGTCAAGAGCAGGGTCAGTCAATTGGAAAAAAGGGATACCAAGAAGCTGGCTAGTTCATCCATGGGATGAAATAGTTTACATTATTCAGAAATTTATTACTTGTGAAGGCAGATTTAGCATTGTTTACCTTTATCACATCAAGCTGCTACAACATTTAAAGGGTGAATGTGAAATTAATATGCCTTATTTCCTGCTACAAAGTCTAACTAAGATGGCTAAGGCTGTCCAAAGGCGTCCAAAATACAAGATAACAAGTCTTTTTCACTGTGGACTTATTAAAATCATTATCCAGCATGAATTATAAAGGCAGAATTTGACATGGTCAGGATTTCTAGTTCATAATCAATTTGAAGAGCAGGAAGTGTTACTTGAAGAAGGTTCAAAGGAAGATGAACTGTTAATGATAACATACCCTGAGGCAACAAGCTCAAAACCGCCAAAGGGGAAGAAGAAAAAGAAAGAAGTGTTGCTGATAACTGACGATGAAGATAACTCTGAGGCAGCAAGTTCAAAACAGCCTCAGAGAAGGATACAAACTAGAAGTGTAAGGAGAAAAGAAAAACAGTATCAAAAACAAGATCAAATCTTCACCACCTACCAGAGAAAGCCAAGAAAATACAAGCAAGCTCAAAGCCAATCAGCATTGGAAGATGAGGAACATATGCAAGCCTTAGGGAGTCAAGAAGAAGATCCAGCAGCTGAAATAGGACAGGATATCCAAGACCCTAATGAGGTGATCAAGTAGACAAAGAAGATCAACCTCTTCTTAGACCAGCAAGAGAAGGAAAAAGAAAAGCATTTTGGACAGAAATTACCCAAAGGTTCAAGCTCTCTTTTCTCAGAGCAGCAAGCTATGGAAGAGGAAAAAGAATATTCAGCACAAGAGCATGGAGAATTGGGTATGGATGCAAATTCTGAGCAAATTCCAATAAAAATGAAGAAAAAGAAAGCTTCCAAAAACAGTAAGGAGATCAAGAGATTGAAACTTGAGCTAAAGGAACTTGAACAAAAGAATGAGAAGTTAAGAGAAGTCAATTGGAAGTTGAAGGTTCAGAGGACACACATCACTAAACAAGCATATAGATGGTACAAGCAAAGGAAGGTTTACAAGGCTAAGTATGAGAGACTAAAGGTCCTCTATGCATCTCGGGCTTCAACAGATGCATCATCACATACTGAAGACTAGAGGCAAGATGATCAGCAGTAAAATTTTGGTTTAGAACAGGGTCAAGAATTTTTGGCATGAGGACATGCAGGAGTTTCCTCTTGGGGGAGATGTTGGGCACCGTTTTGACCCCTTTTTTCCTCTTAGATATCTTTCATTTCCTTTCATAAAACCTCCATATTGAGTAGAAAAGCTTTAAAGTTCACCTATGAACCTTGGTTAAAGAGGTATAATGTCATTGCTTGCTAATAAATTGAGTTTTGAGACTTTTTAAGCATTTTAACTAGGATTTTTATTTAGATTACGGGATGTACTAACTTCCCGTATTATCTCCAAGATTGAGCATTTGCAGGACAGCTAGGAGGGAATTGGAAGATAGAGAATGGATCCTTAATGTCCAAGCATGGATGAACATTCAACGGATAGGTGATGTGGCCTTTACAGATGTCAAGTCAACCGCAGTCAAAGGCGGCCACCTGTGTTACATCCAGCACAAAAGAAGGGACAGTTTTGATTTTGTTAAATTTCATGAATCCAAATGAGGATCTCAATAGCTATGCTCATTAATTAGTTGCAAGATTATAGCATTTCCAGTTTTATTTCAAATTTGTATAAATCCTTCACAAAACAATGAAGAATCATCACGATTTGAAGAGGAACGCACTTTGCTTCTGAACTGCATGGTGTTGCTGTGTAATCGATTTATGTTGAATACATATCAAGTTTCAGTTCTGTAAATCTTTAATTGTGTGTGGGACGAGGCATTGGAGGGCCCCCAATTGTTGAGTTCACACACCTGTACATTGCCAGTGAAAGAGATTTAGATGTTTGCAGCGATTTGATCTTATGCAGGCGATTTAGATTGTGCCATTGGTATGTGTTAAATCTCAGTAGTGTCTATTTTATTATTACAGCATGAATTTAGTTAGTTTTAATTAATTTTATCACAGCTCTGTTTTTATTGAATGGTTCAAGCTACGATTCCTATGTGCTGTATAAACACTGCATGTTTTAAGCTCTGTTCGCTTATTGGATAAATATTGAATGGATGGTTTAGACCACAATTCCTGTACAACGATATACCATTGCTTATTTACTGATGAAGTGTGAAGAATAATTATGAATTATGAACAATTTCTTGTAAGAGAATTTAATTGGTAACTGTTCATTCAGCGCTGGAATTTTAGGTAGAACATTGCAATCTGTATCCTAGGGTTAGATTTGCTATTTAAATTACTTCTATTATCTCAGTTCTTTTATCAATAGACTGCTTTCATGAATATATTGCTGGGTACTTGACAAGGAACAAATGAAGACATCCCTGTAAAAGGATTTTTGTACCTTTAAGTTACAGCATTTTTAATCTGTCAATAGATTTAATTCATAGTCAACTAGATTCGAGATAAGTCTAGCCTTAAGTCCTAAAACTTGGATGTGCCTCGAAGCTTACTGACCCGGATTGATATAAATTTAAGGTCTGATTCACATTGGTAGATCAGAGCCCAACAAGGCATGCAAGCCTCAAGGTACTAAAAAATGAACTCTACTCTCTATCCCAGATAAGGTGCTGAGGTCGATGGGGAAAGACTTGTTGAAAGGTTATCCTCCAGGAATCTCACATCAGTCAAAATGAGTTGTGCATAATGAGTGGTAGGACTATGGATGAAAGATATGAGGGTCAAACAGTTTTTATGGCAAGGATAACAAAGAAATGTAGAGTGAGTGCACAAATTTGAGGGACATTTTAGATGCAATGGTAGAGTCAAGTCAATCACTCTTGATCCATAAAATAGAAATCATCCCAAGCAATTCTGACCCTGCCAAGCCTAGTACCAAGGTTGCCAACATGCATTCCAATTAGGATAGTACACAAAAATGCACCCCCATTTTAGTAATACAAATCGTGCTCTTGTTTTACCTTCCAAAAATTTGCATGCGTTTACTAAAACCTGTTCTATGGTTAAAACGGGTTGAACCCGTCATTTTAACCACAATGCCGCGCTGATTAGAGCTTCGACGGACTAGAACGAGTTAGGATGAACACGTTTTGGGTGAGAAAAAGGCAACAAACTACACCTTGGGATCAACCTCTTCTTTCCCAACTGGAGGTGTCCGAGAAGCGTCCTTGGGATGTAAAAACCCATGCACAGAGCATCTGAGGGTAGGGATGTGTGGAAACAGTTGAACCTCCCTAGGTGTTTAACATTTGTGCCCTGGTGGTTGGATATTTCTTGGTACAGATAATGAGGATGACGAAGAAACACAATTTCATGTTTGCCAACCATCAATACCCCCTATCGAACTAACTTCTCAAACCACACAGCCATGGTTATTTGTGAAGGAAGTCATCATTTCCCGTAGTTCAACATTTACCTCTCACCCTCTGTACATTTCCATACCTCGACAACTTCAGAAGACGGAGCTATATAGGGCAAGCCGAAACATCCTGGAGATGGCTATACTCTTGAATACCGGTCGACGTGATAGTAGCATGTGTGACACTAGGTTGGTGATCTTTTCTTCTAATGTTCAATTATTATTATCTGATATGGATAGAATTTTAGCACTTCCCGCGTGGCCTCCTAGCTGGTTTCAAGGACTGTGGATTTGACCTTTCTTGCCTTCTCATTCATTGTGATGGTGGTGCCAAGCGGACTCAGTTCGTGGCTTTCTTTACTTCATGTAGATGTTTGATTCATTATTTTCAAAACCTGCACTTCCTATTGTTTTTTCTACGTGAGCCACGTGTCGGACCTGTGGATTTGAGGAAGTTAGTGTCATTGGATGGGACTTTTGCCTTAGGTTTGTCAAAGACAGCGTCAAGGAAATCATCCCACCTGCCAAGAGGCAGATTATGTATATGAACGTCCCATCCACTATCATCTCCACACTGGATGCGAAACTTGTATCCTTGAGGCCTCTTTGGCCCTCGAATTTGGGAAACCTTTCACATCCACCGTCCATGTTTCTTTAACTCTACTGCCAATTTCTCCTTTCTTGATACAATGGGAAAATTTATATCGTGGCGTGTTCTTACCCATTGATCAGGATCAACCTCTCCATGCAACCGTTGATCCAAGTGGGTCCTACCACCTCTTTGCGAATTGGGACCCTAACGTTGTCTGTGCTTGTTCAGATCATGAAAATAACCATATTCATATATCTACCTCAACTCTTATCATGACCATTGATTCTTGCAGCCGGTACCACTTTTCGTGATTTGGAATCGTGAATTTATCCACACAAGTCTTTCTTGCGAAATCAACTAGGACCGTAGATCTACTTTTGCTTTCATCTCCACCGTCAGATGCTTCCGCCCTTTAACCTGTTTCACGATTTGGGAAAGTTTCTTCTATCGAGCATGTTTTCTCAGTGAAATTGTTTCGGGCCATAGATCAGGATTCGCCTTGATCTCAGCCTTTCATTATTTTCCCATTTTAATAGACTTTGCAAAAGCCAAACTTTGACCGTTCTCCCGTGTCTTGGGCCAAAACCATGATCTATCATCTCTCTTTTTCCTTGTGATTTTGGATCGTTGGTCGATGATGCTTATATCCATCGTCCATGCTACTACAAATATTCACCTCCAGAAGAGTCTACCACCATAGATTGACCTCTCTTCATCATCAGCAGTCTTAAAACATGGAAAATGCACCTCTGATAACTTGAAGGGTGTTCACATAATGTTCAGATGAATGGAACCCTCCTCGAACTCTGTCAGGGCCATATATCGACTGTTGAAAACAGAGTGTTAACAGCTAGCTCCATGAGGGATGCTATCCTCCCAATGAGGTAGCAAAGAACCCCCGTATACCAAGTGCCAAATCCATTGGGTTGTCCCCAATATTTTCCCCGAAGCCATCCATTCTGCCCTGAGCTACTGCTTCAGCGAATTTACGTCACTCTTGCAAACCATGCTCTCGATTGCAAACCTTTGCTTACAACTGAAAATGAAAACAAACTAAAACAGTAAGGAAGGAAATGCTTGATGATTGTCGAGCTTATTTCTTCCTACCTACTCTACCTAATTTAGTTCAGAAGTCCGATTAAGTGAAATTGGACTTCCAATGAAGCCAATGAAGCAACTTGCCTATCAATTTAATTTCCCTTTCGTGCTTGATGAATAGGAATGAAATACAAAATGGAAGAAGGATATAACAAATAAACTGATCTTTACAGTAAAGAAGTGACCAGTTATTACCGTTACATAGCCTTTCCATGTACTCTTCTATGGGGTCATAGAAAATACGGCATCCTCCAGCATATTCTATCTTCTGCTCACGAGAAAGCTGTCTGAAACTCCCTTCCTTTGTTGATTTGTCAGGCTGATACTTGAAAGATTGTAGGAGAGGGCCCACAGAGTCTTCCTCCAATGAAACATCCATCCTTTCACTCAAAATTTCTGCGACTAGAGCTTCACTTTCTTCATGTGCCTCAGGATGGATGTCCTCTTTTTCTTTAACAGGACCCAGTAAGCACATTCCTCCTTCATGGGGTGATATGCCTGAAGGTAGAAAATAAAAAAAATGTATTTATTTGAGGACTTTCGTCCCCCTCTTTGTGACTCAACATCTCATCACAAATTCCTGACGCATCAGTAGACGGAGAGGGGTTGCATGACTGTTCCTCTTTGTCGTCTTCTTTTCCACATAAGTTTATGGAATGCACCGTACCCTCTAACTTTTGTTTCTACTTAGAAGCTTTAATCATGTGTCATATTAGTTCAAAAGAGGAATAACACAAGGGCAGGCTATCACCTTCAACACATCTATCATCCTTTCCTGTCTCAACCTTCTGACTTTGCATTGCATCTTGATTTTCTCCATTAGCATACCTTGGTTCTATAGCCAGCTCTTCAAGTATAGCCCACATGTACTCTTCCTCATATTCATCATACACAGGTGCACCAAAATCCTTCTTAAAATCATCCTTTACGGACCCGGTGCTGCGTAGATTGCAATCTTCAGAAAACAGGTCTGCATAACCATATGCTCCTATATCGGGATGATCATCTTTTTGTCTACCAAGGGAAAGATTTAGTTGAACATGGACTTTCCCATTCAACTAACCAATTTTAATGTATCTTTTATTTCACCATCCCTATCCCGACGTGACAAATTTTTGGACATCTTAAGTTTTTCCTCAACCTCCAAAAAATTAGTAAACATATGTTGCAGAGTGGTTCATTTTCTTTCCAAAAGAAGCAATGACAGTTCAGGTGGAAAGGTGGATGCATAATATATATTAGCAGCATTCTCGAGAGGTTGGACTTCCTTAGGCATGTTATAATAAAAGCTTGCATATATTCTGTTAAAACTAGATATGGCCTCACCCTCATGCCTTTTAAGGGAATAAAATTTTGAAAGTATTTGATCCAGTGGCCTTCTCCTTCCCCAAAAATCTAAAAAGGTGCAAGAAAACTCTTCCCAGGTATTGATGGACTTAGGCTGCAAGTGCTTGAACCATTCTTTAGCATCCCCTTGCAAATACTGGGAAAAAGTCCTCATGTAAAAATCATCATGTTCTATCTCAAAAAGGTTAGAGAAATGTTCAAAGGCTTGTAAATGTTTCTCAGCAGTGAAGTATTTGGATTATCCGTCAAATTTGGGGATATATTTGTAATGTTTCACAAGAAAATCATGGAGGATAGGAGGCAATTGTAGTGGTTTGTACCGACTTGGAAAACTGGGAGGGACCAGGTTAGGCACAATAGATACGCTATCGACCGAGGTTTCATGAGGTTCACAGGGGTGATATTTAACGTCATGAGCTCTTGGAGAAAAATATGGATCAAAACCAAATGTACAAGGCGGCGCAATGATTTTAGTTTGTAAAGAAGGATAAACAGGAATATATTCATAGGTCTGTTTTGAATGAATTGAACCATAGAAGGCTATTTTGATAAATCTAGGAAAGGATAAGAACAAACTTACAAGACAAGACAAGGCATCTTGGAAGAAACGTAGACTTGAGTATCTTAACCTTTCACCATGCATTTTTGGGCCTTACAAGGGGTCCATTTTTCTCAACGGAGCCTACTTGTTTTTTCTGACCATTTGATTTCTGGGTCGTACCACCAATGGAGTATCTGAAGTATAAACCCTTCAAGAGTAGAGTTGCCAGGTGAAAAGTGCTCAACCTTCTTGATGTTTGATCATTGTTCACCATCAATAACCAGATCTAAAACCATGTCGTTCTTGCCAGGGATGATCTTCAACCTCGTCCCGAAAAACGGTGCCATTTTGTTAGCACCAAGATCATGCCCATAGGTTGGGCTAAAAAAAAGGGCTCTCTCTCGGGAAATGGCAGAACCACTTTAGACTGCGCCTCTGGCCCTACACAGTCAGAGAGGGATCTCTCGCTTGTTTTCAGGTTTACCTCACGTAGGATATTCGATTAAGAGTGGTCAGGAGGCCAGACTCCTGAATGGAACAAGGTACATTAATGTGAGAAGCAGGTGGGACTATCAGGGTAAGGGACCATTGGCAATGGAGTTGAAGGTCCGCGTAACGAACACTTGCAGGAGGTAAAGAATGGAGTGAAGTTACAAACGGAGGAAAGATATCTGTCGATCTTGTAATCAGGAGATATTTAGCGGGTGATTAGTAGATGAGAGGGGAATCCCATCATGCAGAGCACCGATAATATGAATTCTACGTAACTTTAGAAGAAGACTTAATGAATGTCTGAAACAACAGGAGGAGCATAGCATGTATAAATTCCAAATTGTTATACACTAAGTTTAGAGATGAAAGAAATTAACAAACTGGAATGAAAACAGGATGAACATTTCACGTAAAGAAAGTACATATTGAAATAAGCAACGACACAAGAATATACGTTTTGAAAGACAATCCTTCCTCTACAATTTTATTCATAGCATGGATATCAGATCTTATTTAAAATGGAGAGACTCGATCCTTGAAGGTCTCCCAACCCACTAGCTAACTTCTATCTCCCCATATCAGGAGTACATTTATACTACTTTAGTGCTGAGATTATTCTCCAAAACAAACCTAAAAATTGTTTCCAGTCATAATAATACGTTAATAGTCTAGAAAGTGGAACTATTGCCATGATTTACAAATATGAATAAACATTATGGAGCTGTAGCGCGTGGTAACGCCCAAGTGACAACATATATTTGTCTTCATTCAGGTAATTTGACATAAAAAATGATCTTTACATCGCTTGTTGGTGATCTGTTGTTGACTCGGACTGCTCTTTGACATGCTTTTCTGCCTCCTTTGACCAGCTCACCTCCTTCAGACCATGGTGCTCAAAGGATGACAAGAAAATCCCGCTCTGGTGCTCAGCTTTTTTCCCAGCCCCTCCTTCATCTGGTAACATTGTTATAGGGAGGAATTGAAGAAAGGGTGGCCATGCATTAGATGGTGATAAATGTCTTATGAAGCTTATCATCCTTGTACCGCTCTCTCCTTCCTATGAGGAGGGTTTTCTTGTAGGCTGCGTAGCTGGGTGCATGTTTGACCTCCTCCCCTCCCATGATAAAGTTGCTAAGTGGAGATTATAGGGGAGGTGGTGAAGGCTTCAGACCTCTACTGTACTAGACTGAGAATTTGCTCCAACAGCTCAGCCACCATTGTGTGTTGGGACTTCGGAGGTTGTGACTGCGACTGGAGGTGTCTGAGAAGCGTCCTCGGGATATAAAACCCCATGCACAGTGCATATGAGGGTAGGGATGTGTGGAAACAGTTGAACCTCCCTAGGTGTCTAACATATGTGCCCCGGTGGTTGGCGATTTCCTTGTGCAGATAACCAGGATGATGAAGAAAAACAATTTCATGTTCGCCAACCATCAATACCCCCCATCAAACTTACTTCTCAAACCACACAGCCATGACTGTCTGTGAAGGAACTCATCATTTCCCGTAGTTCAACCTTTACCTCTCATCCTCTATACATTTCCATACCTCGACAACTTCAGAAGATGGAGCTATATAGGGAAAGCCGAAATGGCTTGGAGATGGCTATACTCTTGAATACCGGTCGACGTGACAGTAGCATGTGTGACGCTAGGGTGGGGATATTTTATTCTAATGTTCAATTATATTATTTGATATGGATAGGACTTAAGCACTTCCCACATGGTCGCCTAGCTAGTTTCAAGGATTGTGGATTTCACCTTTCTTGCCTTCTCATTCATTGTGACAATGGCACCAAGCAGAATCAGTTCGCGGCTTCTCTTTACTTCGTGTAGATGTTTGATTCGTTATTTTCAAAACCTGCATTTCCTATTGTTTTTTCTACATGAGCCATGTGTTGGACCCATGGAGTTGAGGAAGTTAGTGTCATTGGATGGGACTTTTGCCTTAGGTTTGTCAAAGACAGCGTCGAGGAAATCATCCCACCTGTCGAGAGGTGGATTACACGTATGAACATCCCTTCCACTGTCATCTCCGCACTATATGTGAAACTTGTATCCTTGAGGCCTCTTCGGCCCTCTGATTTGGGGAACCTTTCACATCCATCGTCCATGTTTCTTTACCTCTGCCGCCAATTTCTCCTTTATTGATACAATGGGTAGCTTTAGATCATGGCATGTTCTTACCCATCGATTGGGATCAACCTCTCCATGCAACCATTGATTTGAGTGGGTCCTACCACCTCTTTGCGAATCAGGACCCTGATGTTGTCCATGCTAGTTCAGATCGTGAAAAGAACCACAACCATAGATCTACTTCAAATTTTATTGTGACCATTGATTCTTGCATCCAGTACCACTTTTCATGATTTGGAATCGTGACTTTATCCGCACAAGTCTGGCTTGCGAAATTAGCTAGGACCGTAGATCTACTTCTTCTTTCATCTCTGCCATCAGATGCTTCTGCCCTTTAACATGTTCGTGATTTGGGAAAGTTTCTTCTATCGAGCATGTTTGCTCAACAAAACTGTTTCGGCCCATTGATCGAGCTTCACCTTGATCTCAGCATTTCATCATTTATTTGACCATTATCTCGCATCTTGGGACAAAACCACGATCTATCGTCGCTCTTTTTCCTTGTGATTCAAGATCGTTGGTATATGACAGTTATCTCCATCATCCATTTTACTGCAAATATTCACCTTAGAAGAGTCTACCACTGTATATTGACCTCTCTTCATCATCCAGCAGTCTTAAAACATGGAAAATGAGCCTCTGATAACTTGAAGGGTGTTCACATAATGTTCAGATGAATGGAACCCTCCTCGAACTCTGTCAGGCCCATAAATTGACTGTTGCAAGTGGAGTGTTAATAGAAGCTTCACATGCTTAACAAATATTTCCTCTTGACTGAAGGGTAGTTTTTGGTTAAGGTCAAGACAATGAAGTTCAACGATAGGCTCTATGAACATCAATATATAGAGGGAGGATGTGTTGATTACATGCCAATCAAATACTATCATACATTATAGAATCCAGTGGAAACCTTGCAACCATAAAAGCCACTATACACAATTATGCATTTAGTCTCTCATGGGTATATATAAAGAGTGCATAGAACTAAAATAACATCAACTGGAATCCATACATGGCCCAAATTACATATAAAAAATGATTTGCTAAATGGACTTTGGAGTCCAAAAAACATCATGCTACAACAAATAAGTACTTATCTAACAAAATTCTTTCCTATACTAGGATTTTATTCATCAATAGCACATTATGCCGCCTCTTCTAGGCTCTAGCCATTGCCTCTAGTCACAATCTGGGAGTTGGTCCTACAAGGGCATTAGTTAGCGCCTCACAATTTCGATGAAACTTCATAATCCAAGCCTTAAAATAAGCTAGAGGATCTTCCGAATCAACATATGCACATAAGACATTTTATGTACACATGCATATGGAAATTGGAATTAATACTTGAATTTAGGACATAAATTTAAAATGAAAAATGTTAAATGTTTATTCTTTACTGTAAAATTCAAGATCAATTTTAAAATTTAAATAATAGATTTAATTTATGTTGTTATTTGTCATACATTAGTTTTACACTTTTCAATTCTAAGAGATGTCATTATATCATGTGTTTATTTTTCTAATGATATTTTATTTGTATTTATAATTGTAGTGGCTACTATGGACCACAATGTCGAGATATTGAGGGTCAATGGGCATCTTAGAGAGATTGATTCTTCCTGGAGGGGTGGATATGAGCTCCACTACTCCTTGTCAGCCTCATTGCTAACAATAGTTGATATGATCGCCAGATCAAACGATTCTTTGTATAGCATCGCATCCTATAGCGAAAGAAAAATACAAGAACATGCTGATGGTTTGAGCTACAATGAGATAAAGAAGCTAAAAATAACCAAAGAGAACATATATACATTGTTTAGAGTGCCTAGTATGGATGACATTCCAGAGAGCACCAAGCCACATATTTCGATTGAGTGGTGCATCTTTCCACCCATTAGAGACCATTGGATGGATAGATGGTACATGGTTTTTGACATTCCCATGCACTACAATAGGGAAATACCGTTGTAATTCCTCCGAAAGTTGTATGCATATTTTGTGATGGGGAAACATGTCAACTATTTTGACATGTTGGGGTTCTAGGTAATTGTTAGGAGGATTCCCCATAACCAACCAAATGCTAGGAATAGAGATTTCAATCGACAGATACCTGCACCTCATGCCCAGCTACCGAAAGAAGACATCCCTCTTGCACATGATATGGTTACCCATACATAGAAGGCATTTTTTACTCTAGCTGAGATGGCTTCCTGACACACGACAACTATTGACCAGGCAGGGCTCTCTTCCTTTGCTGGTGTACAACCACTAGCTTCTGGTGGTAGAGGACCATCTATTGGTGGGGATAGACTGGCATCCCATGTGCCTCAGAGCGAGCCACACATGTGCACAATGTTTGTTCAATTTTTACTCTTGGCGGAGATTGATGCCTCTCAGGGGGGTGGTAGTGCACCTGGTGTGGTTGTATCCGAGGCCCAAACAACCAACATCGAGGTGATATTTCAACATGTTTCATTTTGTTAATACATATCATTTTGTTAATGCATGTGTTAGTCTTTATTAATTTGTTAAATTGTCTAATATTTACAATTTTTGAAGTTGCAGGAACCCCATTTAGAATCGGAAGCTGGAGACATTGATCTCAGCGAATTACTCTTAGGTGGAGTTTATGATTACCTGAAGAATGTAAGTACATGGTTAATGATTGAATCTTGTTCGAATTATTCAAATTTTTTACTGTACACTCCTTTATATATTGCTAATAATTATAATTTTTAAACTTGCAGATGCTATCTGGATCTGAAGAGGGGCAAGAAATTACTAGATGTGGTCCCTCCCAATGGCGATATATGTTCCAGGAAGAGGTAAGTATAATACAACATGTTAGTTTTTTAGTAAATTTTATTCCATCCATTTAAGTCCATGTCTAACTATGGTAACACTTTATGACTGCAGACATCATCGCAAATCCTTGCACCACCTCTTTAGTTTGGATATCCATGTACTCCAAATGTAGATAAGCAAGTTGTTTACACAAGACAACCCTCTTCCTTAAAAAGAGTGGGTGTCCATGATGATCAACCTACTCATCCCACAGTAATGTACACACTTCCAATGGCAGTTGCTGGTTAGCTTTGAATTCACTTCACAACTAGTTTTTCTTAATGTTAGTTTTGCATGTTTATAGCATCAGGATGTAGAGTCACATGTGCCAGAACTTAGTGGGGTTGTTGATTTCGGATTCAATGTTGCATCTACAATAGGGATAAGTCACACATAGGTACATCTACTTGAATATTTGTACTTGTACAGTTCATTTGTATTGTCTATGGACATGCACGATGTCTAACTATTGTATCATTTGGTGAATGTAGCCACACCCTAGTCCATTAGTGCACGTGGCTGAGATTGATGTTCAACCTACAACTCCTCTTGCTACTGAAGAAACCCAGTCTCATTCCCAAGAAAAAAAAAATTCGGTGAGATGTTCATTTTTTACATAATTGATTAGTAATTTTTCATTCATGTACATGTTGATAATTTTTGAGATAATTGACATTTTTTTATTCGTAGAGAAGCATTGCAGAGAGACTCTATGCAAGGAGGAGGACACTAGAGGAATCTATACCCCAAATGGATGCAATGAGTGTTTGTTTTATGTACAATTGAGTTGTATTTTAAATTTGTAAACTTTGTTGTTTTTGGACTGTACTAGTTCAGTTACCTGATCAAGAAATATTGTCATTGATTTGTAGTCGCCATAGAAGCACAATGGTCATGGACAAAGGAAAAAAGCATCAGGGTCGAAAAAAAACAAGAGAAAGTTAGAGTTTTGATGTGTTAGTCCAAGACAAATATGTATTTTTCTGTACAATAGGAAGTTAGAGTATAGGGGTGTTGCCTAGGACAGATGTACTTTTGTTTGCATGTACATTAAATATGTTTTCGATACATGTACATTGACATGCCATATAAGGACCTATTATTTTTGTATTATAACTTTCATGATATAAAATATTTTTCATATCAAGGCTCTTGAGATCTTCATGGTTCAGTATTTAAGTGTGATTATACACATGTGGCCAAGAATGTTTCTATTTGTAATGTTCCCAATTTTTTATAGATTTTACAATTGCATGGAGATATCAGTTATAAATTTGAGAACAATGCACAATTACAATATTACGTGATGAAATGTACATTTAAATTGTTTTTACCATAATCCAATTTCATATACAATGTTAAATTGTATTCACAAAGATGGAACATACCTAATACACATAAGCACCTAACACAACTAAGAAACTGATCAAAATAAGTGGAATACAAATGCACCTTACCCACATAACAACCTAACAAAATTGTAAAGGATGCATGAAGTTGACACACCTAAGTGATGCACCTGTGTGGTCTACATAAATGAAATCAGTGTTTGGCATGATGTCTTTCATCTAATGAATATATGGGATACACATAAAACCTAAAAGTATCACGTTGATTAAAAATAATGGTTATGATTATATCCTGCACATTATTTTACCATTTTGTTAATGTACATGGAATTTTATGAATCACCTTGAGGAACAACTTTGAAAGAGATTAAAATTATGTGTGATTTTATTATAGTTTAAATTGATTGGAGAAGTACTATCTTGAATATTTTTTTATAAATTAATGTTTATGGAGTATTATTCGAAACATTTTTAGTGTGAAGATATATATTTTGTAATAATGGCGTAATAGGTTGGACACTTGTTTCTAAACATAAACATGTTCCATTACATGGTTACTGACATAATGGAATTGTCTCCTATTGCATTTCATCGTACAAATGCTCACATCTCTTGGATGACCAAGCTAAATTAATATGGAAACAACCTTCTTTTGAATTTCCAGTATCACGAATGATATGAGATCCTAAGATCAATTCACCCCCACATAGATATTGACAACTCCTTTCACCTCGATGAAAACACAGAAAAAGAGTATTTCTTGCTTGACAATAATGGGAAATAAGTCAAGTTCAACACCTCATAATAGGTAACAGTATTCTCAACATCTACACATGGAATAATAGTTTGTAACAAGTATTTTTTCGAGAGGGGAAGGTCTACACTCACCTTCAAACAGATATAAATTAATACTTCTTTCCAAATTTGTGTCGCACCCAATTGTGGGTATCATTTCTTCTCTGTGATGCTGATCAAACACAAACCACCAGCATATATGTTTAAGCCCACCTCCTACAAGAATTTCAGGGACACCTGTTGAATCCATACCTAGGGCATAGCATGGAAATTTTGCATCAAAATGAGATTTCAGTGGGTCATGCAAGCATGTTTAGGTAGGTTCCATGTGGGAATGCTATCCACATGTTCATGTTTGAGGAATTTTCAAAGTTAATCCCTATGTGCAAAAATTTCACATTCCTTTACTAAGCAAAACCCTACTTTCCAAAATTGATCTAAAACATGATCCCTTTTCCATGGACCCAGAGTAGAGGGCCACCCTTATCACTATCCCAATTTCCTAAATCCAATGGAGTTTACGGTTCATCGATACGGCAAACGGTCATCATTTTATGGAACGTTGAATCCCGCCTCCTACAGGCTTTCAGGGACACCTGTTAAATCCCTACTCGGGGCATAGAATGGAAATCATGTATCAAAATGGGGTTTTGGTGGCTCATGCAATCATGTTTAGGTAGGTTCCATTTGGGAACTCTAGCCACACATTCAGGGTCAAGGAATATGCAAAGTTGAACCCTATGTGCAAAAATTTGGCATTCCCTTATTGAGAAAAACCCTAGTTTCCAAAATTGACCTAAAAAATGATCTCTTGTCCATGGAACCTAGGTAGAGGGACATCCTCAGCACTATCCTGATGTCTTGAATCCAATGGATTCAACGGTTCGTTGATCTGAGTGACGGTCACCATTCTATGGCACGTTGAATCCCACCTTTTGCAGGCTTTCAAGGACACCTATTAAATCCCTACTTGGGGCATAGAATGGAAAGAGTGCATCAAAATAGGGTTTCGATAAGTCATGCAAGAATTTATACAAGTTCCATGTGGGAACGCTAGCCACACAATCATGGTTGAGGAATATGCAAAGCTGACCCCTATGTTCAAAAATTTGGCATTCCCTTATTGAGAGAAACTCTAGTTTCCAAAATTGACCTAAAACATGATCCCTTATCCATGTAACCAAAGTAGAGGGCCACCATTATTACTATATCGATGTGTCGAATCCAATAGAGTTGATGGTTCGTCAATTCGAGCGACAATCATCATTCTATGGCACATTGAATCCCACCTCCTATAGGCTTTCAAGGACACATGTTAAATCCCTGCCCGATGCATAGAATGGAAACTGTGCATCAAAACATAGTTTTGATGGCTCATGAAAGTGTGTTTAGGAAGGTTTCAAGTGGGAATGCTAGCCACACATTCACAGTTAAGGAATATGCAAAGTTGACCCCTATGTGCAAAAAATTGACATTCCCTTACTAAGCAAAACTTTAGTTTCAAAAATTGACCTAAAACAGGATCCCTTGTCCATGGACCCAGAGTAGAGGGCCACCCTTAGCACTATCCCAATGTCTTGAATCCAACGGAGTCAACATTTCATCGATCCGAGTGATGACCATCATTTTATGGCACATTGAAGCCCACCTCCTACAGGCTTTCAGGGACACTTGTCGAATCCCTACACACTGCATAGAATAGAAACCATGCATCAAAACGACGTTTCGGTGGGTCATGGAAGCATTTTTAGGAAGGTTCCATGTGGGAACTCTAGCCACACATTCACGGTCTAGGAATATGCAAATTTGACCCCTATGTACAAAAATTTCACATTCCCTTACTAAGAAAAACCCTAGTTTCCAAAATTGACCTAAAATAGGATCCCTTGTTCATGGACCCAGAGTATAGGGCCACCCTTAGCACTATCCTAATGTCATGAATCCAACGGAGTTAAAGGTTTGTCAATCTGATCGACGGTCATCATTCTATGGCATGTTCAAGCCCACCTCCTACAAGCTTTCAAGGACACCTATTGAATCCCTACCCGGGGCATAGAATGGAAACCATGCCTTAAAATGGGGTTCAGGTAGGTCATGCAAGTGTGTTTAGGTAGTTTCCATGTGGGAACACTGGCCACATGTTCACAATCGAGTAATATTCAAAGATGACCCCTATGTGCAAAAAATTGACATTCCCTTACTGAGAAAAACCCTAGTTTCCAAAACTGACCTAAAATAGGATCCTTTGTCCATGGACCCATAATAGAGTGCTTCCCCTAGCACTATCTTGATGTCTTGAATCCAATGGATTCAACGGTTTGTTGATCCGAGCCACGGTCATCATTCTATGGCACGTTGAATCCCACTTCCTACAAGCTTTCAGGGACACCTATTGAATCCCTACCCGGGGCATAGAATGGAAACCATACATCAAGAAAAGGTTCTGGTGGGTCATGCAAGATTTTTTAGGAAGCTTCCATGTGGGAATGCTAGCCACATGTTTGCATTCAATGAATTTGAAAAGCTGACCCCTATGTGCAAAAATTTTCCATTCCCTTACTAAGCAAAACCCTAGTTTCCAAATTTGACTTATAATAGGATCCCTTGTCCATGGACCCAGAGTAAAGGGCCACCCCTAGAACTATCCTGATGTCATGAATCCAAAGATTCAACAATTCATCAATCTGAGTGATGACCATCATTCTATGGCACGCTGAAGCCCACATCCTACAGGCTTTTAGGGACACCTGTTGAATCCCTACTCGTGGCATAGAATGGAAACCATGGATCAAAACAGGGAACCGGTGGGTCATGCAAGTTTTTTTAGGCAAGTTCCATGTGAGAATGCTAGCCACATGTTCATGGTCAACGAATTTGCAAAGTTGACCCCTATGCGAAACAATTTCACATTCCCTTACTCAGTAAGACCCTAGTTTCCAAAATTGAGCTAAAACAATATCCCTTTTCCATGGACCCAAAGTAGAGGGCCACCCATAGCACTATCTTGATGTTGTGAATCCAACGGAGTTGACAGTTCATCGATTAGAGCCATTACCATCATTCTATGGCACGTTTAATCCCACCTCCTATAGGCTTTGAAGCACACCTATTGAATCCCTACCTGGGTCATGGAATGGAAACCGTGCATCAAAAAGGGGTTCCAATGGGTCATGCAATTGTGTTTAGGCATGTTCCATGTGGGAACATTAGCCACATGTTCACAGTCAAGGAATATGCAAAGCTAACCCCTATGTGCAAAAAATTGGCATTCCCTTACTGAGAAAAACCCTAGCTTTCAAAATTGACCTAAAACAGGATCCCTTGTCCATGGAACCAGAGTAGAGGGCCACCCCTAGCACTATCCCAATGTCCTCAATCCAATGAATTCAACGGTTCCTTGATCTGAGCCATGACCATCATTTTATAGCATGTTGAATCCCACCTCCTACAGGATTTCAAGGACACGTGTTGAATCCCTACCCGAGGCATAGAATGGAAACCATGCATCAAAACGGGGTTTTAGTGGGTATTGCAAGTGTGTTTAGGGAGGGTCCATTTGGGAACACTAGCCACATGTTCATGGTCTATGAATTTGAAAAGTTGACCCCTATGTGCAAAAATTTTGCATTCCCTTACTAAGCAAAATCCTAGTTTCCAAAATTGACCTAAAAAAGGATCCCTTGTCCATGTACCCATAATAGAGAGATACCCTGGCACTATTTTGATATTTTGAATCCAACGGATTCAAGGGTTTGTCGATCTGAAACACGGCCATCATTTTGTGGCAAGTTGAATCCCACCTCATACAGGCTTTTAGGGGAACCTGTTGAATCCCTACCTAGGGCATAGAATTCCTACCTTTAGGCTCCAAGCCAGGGTTCCTATGGTTTAGATCGCACACTATTATTTACGGTGCAAACTAGAGTTACTAGGATTGGTTATAGGGTTTGTAAGCTAGGATTGGAAATGGTTATTAGGCTAGGATCACCACTCCTTAACTACATGGTTTCTGTGGAGAAACAAATTATTGGATTCAAGGAGATAATTATCGGATTGAAGGAGATGTCCTTATAGGATCAACTTCGATATTCAAGGAAAATGCAATAGACATATCCCAGATAGAGTGGTAGATAATGGTATTGGGATATACGGCATGAGTCATGTAAGTATGAATATAATACAACAAATCCATGATGAATATCAAGTGCAATTTATCAATTTGGAGAAGTCTATTCAATTTATCAATATATCAAGCGTTCAATGTATCAAGCTGTAAATAATCAATGAGACCATGAAACCACTGCGTATATGTTCCCTACATAAAATAAAGTGCATACCTAGGAGATAGCTAACTAAACACAACTTGTCGGCAAATATTTCAAAGTTATCAACATAATATTCAAACCTGGTTGTATGAGATATGAAATGTGGTCATAGTCATGTGAAATACTCTAATGGCCCTCGTTGAATTGGGATAATTCTGCAGTTATTTTTTGACCAATGGGGAGTTGTACATGATCCCAACTGTCTGTTAGAAAACAGGACTACAAAGAAATAACAGATATACAGTTAAATCATTAAACAAGATGCAAAACAAATTAAACACATTACAGAGAGACATAGATATAACATGGTTCACCCAAATGATGGGCTATTTCCACACAAAAATTTCCAGTCCTCTTACTACTGTCCAAAAAGATGAAGGGATACAACCTGCAACAATACCATTGCACTTCATCTTCATGCTCTCACAGTCTCTCACACAATCACATAGATTGTTTACAATGATACAATACAATAAAATACCCTACCCAACCATATTACAATGATTTTATTTTATAGGGGAAATACCATGGGAAAATACTATGGTTAACCCAATACCATGGGTCCGCAAAACTGTTGGCCAACAAACATCCCAAATTTTTTTCTCAGGGGCTTCTCCCTCAAACCCCCTTTTATCGGGGGTGCTGCACCCAAACAAGGTTGGGGAATGAGTGTACAATACACATGGGTACAAAAACGATTGCATGACATATTTGAATCTGGAAGATTAGGATCCACAACCAACACTGTCAACCCAATATGTGGATTCACAGCTGTCCCATTCACCAATGTTACATGGATAACAAAAACAAGAGAGTTTCCTTGTCCACATTTCAACTATAGCATTGTTCGACATTCTAACTGAATGGAATGCACGAGTTCCTTGGATGGTCTTGCACTCATATAGGTGTGATCAATCTACATCGACCACCTCCCAAAAATATCTATGTAGATGTGCGTTTTGAGATGATTGGTCTTCTTTCCTTCTCTCTCCCTTCCCCATCACTAAAGAACACCATGCAACAATGGTCTTTGCATCTAGGATGACTGAAATAGTTGTGAATTTCATCTCTTGCCTATGTAATGCAATCTTGATGCGTGCACCTACTCCATCATGTTCCCCTTTTACGTGTTTGGTCTCAGAATAGTTCCAAATTATTAATTTGTCACAGTGGTCTAGGAACTGAAAACACAGTCTCACAAAGAATTCAGACAAATATGCATAAAATTGGCAAAATGGTGCTGCAATGGAAGTAGTAGCTCTGTATAATAAAATGAATAATGAATAATACAATACAATGATCATGCTTGAAGCATGAATGGCACAGCAATTTGAATTCCCAAGAAGGTCATTCGAATTGAATGAGTGAGTCTAGCTTAACTGAATGTAAACCACAGTGAACACTCAAGTTAACCACTGATCAAAACCCTAATTGACTCAAATGAGCCCTAAATAAAGTTAGAGTGCAATAAATGACTCAGTCTAACTGAAAGTAGCTCAGACACATGTCAGTGCAAGCCAACCAACAAGTGGTAGCGCATCAATGACTCCACTGAACCTCGATGAGGTTAACTAAAGTATAACTGACCATCAAAAGTGGTTGGAGGTGCCCATGTTGACTCCAGTTCATTAACTAATCAATTTAACAAAGGGAGGCTCCTTCACTGCTCTATTTAACTGATTGTAACCATCAGTTAGCAATATGGGGCATTTATGACACTCAGATCACCCCCGGAGTGCTTCAGTTAGCCTCCCCAAATAAAGGAGAAGGCTTAGTTAGCCTCCTTGACTGAAGATAGGTGTGGGTGTGCTCATGATGATGTCATAAAGTGATCCTCTGATGTCAATTAAGTCAATAAAACTTAGGAAAGTGGTTTAACTAGGACAAATTGACCAAAATGAGTGTGTATGGTGGTAAATGTCTCCAACACCCCCGCTTAAGCTATACTCAGGAGGAGTAGAAAACATAAAGTGCATAAGAATGCTAGGGCCCTGGAAACAAAATCCATAGGTCACCCTATACAATAAATTAACTACTTAATATAACCAAGGAAACGGAGAAAACCTCATGGAAAAAATACCCCCCCTCAAACTCTGAGTAGTAAATCAAGAAATTTTTTGTTCTTCTATGCAGAAGCATCCTAATAATGTGCATGTGAACCTCTGAATCCAAAGTAAATGAATATTTCTAGAGGAATATTCCACTTTGGAAGAAGAACAATGCACTCAACTGAATCAGAAATATAAATAGCTGCATGGTGAAAACTGGACCCATGTAGAGCAGCTGAAATCATTTGAAGAGAGAGCAAAGGTTCTTGAGGATTTGAGCCATGTGTGCAACAATAAAGAAACTGATATGTTGCAGCCTTGAACATAAAACCATGAGTGGTAAAATCAGCCCCAATTCTTAGGAGCAAGTGTCCAAGCGGATGTATAAAGTCTTCCTCGTTACTAGTTCTGTGAGGAGATGAGCATGTGACCAAAGGTAGAGAAGCCCTGGGACTGTATAGAGTGAATGATTGAGCTCCATAATATGATATAGCTTCTAAAATATCTAATGAATCACATAATAAAATATCAAAAACCTCATATGAGGAAACTAACACCAAATCCCCATCAGCGGTTTTGAAGAGAAAGTGCGGTACTTGATTTTTCACACCGGAATTGGTGAGAGCAACTACAAGCATGACTGAGAGATTTTGGATTTTAAAATATGAACCAAATAATATCATATCATAAATTAAATCATATCTAAACAAGTTCACAACAGATCCAAAACTGTGAAATGAAATCAAATCCCCAGCAGCAGTTTTGGAGGAGACTTGTGGTACTTGTTTCTTCACACCGTTGATGAGAACAGCTACAAGCAGTACTGAAAGATTATGAATTTGATATATTAATCCAAGAAATATAATATCAGATCTAAATAATATCATATAAAATACAATAAGGTTAATATCAGATTCAAATAAACGGTTAACTGAGACAGTGGATGCATAACTTTCTTCTTCTTCAAAATTCTGAATTTTGGTGCATGCAATCGTGCAGGAATTTGCTGGAAAATATAGATCATGGGGAGCGAATGGATCACTCTGGTAATCTGATATTTCTTCAAAAATATCCAAGGTATCACATATTTTCACACTAGAAGCAACATTAGAGGGAGAAAAATCAAATTTCTCTTCACTTTCGGAAGCAATTACTGGCAAAGTTTGCACAGAATTCAAAGGAAAATCACTGGAGAGTGTTTGCATGGAAGTGCAGCAATGTTTTTCTTCAATATCAGAGATTCAAATGTATTCTTCTATTTCAGCCATATGAGGAGATGATATATCAGAGATCTCACAAACTTCCGGAGCATCAGGAGAAGGAGTCACTGCAAGGAGACTTTCTTCAATTTGAATTGCCTGTGTAGAAGATTCTGCTTCTTCTTCATCTTGAACAACTTCATCAGAGAGAGTAGAGGCTGATAATTTTGAGTAAAGAACTCTTGTGGTGCTGGTTGTGATCTCCAAAGTGCTATTATGATCCTAATTGTGCTTGCCAAAGGTTTTGTCCAATTTTGTCCAGAGATCCTTTGGGTATTCAACAGAACCAATAAGTTAGTGCAAGCTAGGAGAAAGGGCCATACATATTGCTCCAAAAGCTATATCACCATCATTTATCCAGTCATTCTCATTCTCATAAGACTCTTTACCAATTCCAATAGACACCTCATAGAGACCTCGTCTCTTCAGAGATGCAATCATCTTCAACTTCCATTCTGAATAGCTTGTGAATGGGGTGAGAAGGGGGACTGATGAGTCCATTCAAAGTTGTACCTATTAAAACCTGCAAATCACAACAAAAGGGGCACCGTAAGATTGTAAAACCTGTACATTTTAGTCTTTCATCACACCTAGCATAGTTGATTAAGCAAGCTTGACCAACAATTTCCTTACTTGGGGTATTAAGTGGTAAGCCTTGGCTTCTGGTGCAGTGCTGGAATTTTTGAGCTTTGTTCAATTTTTCATGCAAGATCTGTCAAAAACCTTGTTTTTGAGAGATCTGATCTTTGTCCCTCTATGAGCTCTGATACCATATTAATTTGTCACAGTGGTCTAGGAACTGAAAACACAGTCTCACAAAGAATTTAGACAAATATGCATAAAATTGGCAAAATGGTGTTGCAATGGAAGTAGCAGCTCTATATAATCAAATGAATAATGAATAATACAATATAATGATCATGCTGGAAGCATGAATGAAAAATAAATTCGAATTCCCAAGGAGGTCATTTGAATTGAATGAGTGATTCTAGCTTAACTGAATGTAAGCCACAGTGAACACTCAAGTTAACCACTGATCAAAACCCCAATTGACTCAACTGAGCCCTAACTAAAGTTAGAGTGTAATAAATGACTCAATCTAACTAAAAGTAGCTCAAACACATGCCAGTGCAAGACAAACAACAAGTGGTAGCGTATCAATGACTCCAATGAACCCCGATGAGGTTAACTGAAGTATAACTGACCATCAGAAGTGGTTGGAGGCGCCCCTGTACTCCAGTTCATTTAATAATCATTAAATAATCAATTTAATGAAGGGAGGTGCCTTCACTACTCTGTTTAACTGATTGTAACCATCAGTTAGCAATATGGGGCATCTATGACACTCAGATCACCCCCAGAGTGCTGCAGTTAGCCTCCCTGAATAAAGAAGGCTTAGTTAGCCTCCTTGACTGAAAATAGGCGTGGGTGTGCTCATGCTGATGTCATACAGTGCTCCTCTGATGTCAATTAATTCAATAAGACTTAGGATAGTGGTTTAACTAGGACAAATTGATCAAAATGAGTGTGTATGGTGGTAAATGTCTCCAACACAAATATGTGGCACCTTGCCTCCTATGGAGAATACAAAACCATTGGAAGACATGAGAATTTTTGAATTGCCCCGCACAATCATCAAACAAAATCCAATGTTGTTCCATATGTATATTGTTATCCTCCAGGTGATTGTAGAGCAATTGAAATTTGTGTTGTACAAAATCCAAGTCATGAAACCTGTCATCACTTATGTAAAAGTGATACTCCTTCAATATAACCCTTTTCTCTTCAGTACTATCTGCCCCATGCCTATAGGTGATATGGACCATTATGCTGACCTAGTTTGAGTGATATTATTGACTCTGAATCTCATTCTGTGGTTGACATGTATGCTCATCGGTGACATGTATGCATTTTTCCAAAAATTCCATTCCACCACACCTTGGGCATGTCCCATCTACGCAAGGCCTTTGATAAAATGTGCAACCTTATGTCCTTTTACACAAAATTCTATGGATAGGATCTCTAGATGATGTCGATGGCAATGTAGTTGAGCATTCCTGCACAAGAGTGTTATGCAATGCATACAATATATGTATATATTTGTCATAATAATAACCGTACTCAATGTGATATCGTCAACAACATGTGTTACAAGTTGTGTTTATTTTAACATACCATGGTTTGCATTTCTCGAAGGATCTTTGGCCCAAGTTAAGTTCATTATGTTCATGCCTAAATATCTCATATAATTCTGTTTGTGTCATGTCAAGAAAATGTTTAATGTGGGGTCACAATCCCTTGAGCCCCTTCTCAATTTTAGTACATATTTTTGGTTAGATGAAGGTATAGTATTGTCATTCCAAAACTCTTGCACCGGTCCCTTTACCACATCAATGAGCTTCATATTGGAGCATGGCAACCTTCCAACTTGGACCATACATCTATTTGAACAAAGTCAAGTTGTTCTCTTCTAGAACAATACATACAGAGTGCTTTGATATACAATCCTACAACTTTGGATGTAGGCTTAAGAAGTTGAAGGGCCTTGGCACTTTTGTTCATGATTGATTGTGACAGCGCATGACGAGCTGTATTGCGATCCTTTGAATGTGATTTCTTTCCAATAGTACTAAATGCATCTACTAAACTTTTGACAACATGAGAACTTGGTTCACAACTATTGCTCATCTTTATCCTTAAGTTTTTCCTAACAACAGTCATAGAACTATATTTTAACAACGATATAAATAGTCTACATTTATCTCCATCACATTTAGAATCAAAATAGTTGACAAGTATTTGTTGAGATTGATATGCAATATTGCGTTTAGAAAATGCACCTTCAAGAAAACCAATGAGACTTTCATCGATCTATATACATTTTGGATTTCTTCGGCGTGAAGTTGCTAATGGAGGTAGGTAGGTTAGAACTACACCCTGTACCATATCACCCGGTCGGTTTTCCATTTGAACATGAGCTTCATGTCCTTTCATCTCTTCCTGTCAGTTAGACGGTGGGAATTGGAAATCATCCTGGGTGGCCTTAACGACATTGTCTTCTTCTAGCATACGTTCGGCATTCAATGTCTCTCTAAATTCGTCACTTGTATACCCACATCCAATTAAATCTGCAAAGGTTTTAGGTGTCCTTGATGTGCACCTACATTTTACTCCTTGATCAGTTCCATGTAGTGCTCATTCTTCTATTGATATGGAGACCAAACGCCCCTCAAGTGAATGATTTTGTCTTTCTTGATGTGGATTGGTAGGAAAAACCGTGGCTTCCTCAACAACCGGAATTGGTTGAGCGTCCATAGAGTGTCTTCAATTGGTCATGTCATTTCTTTTTTTCTCTAATTTCTTCAAGGATTTCATTGGGTGTCCTCTTCCTTGCTGATTTTATTGCTCGATTGCGTGAGTTTCCCATCACCACAATGATCAATGATATATGGTGCTCCTCAATGGGAGATTACCCAAGCTTGGTTTCTTTCTAGCTCAATTGTGTCTAAATACTCAAATTAAGGGGAAGGTTGGGAGGAAGGTTGGCTTTGCTATATCATCAATGGTACTCTTTAATGGGAGACTCCCCAAGCTTGTTTTATTTCTTGCTCAATTATGTCTAGATACTCAAGTTAGGGGGGATATTGGGAAGAATGTTGCCTTTGCTAGCTCCTCAATTGCAAGAAAAACAATGGTAGATATTCTCTATGGTGCTCCTTAATGGGAAATTCCCCAATCTTGGTTTATTTCTTGATCAATTGTGTCTACATACTCCACCACAATGACCAAGTTATTGTTTCCTTTGCTAGATCCTCAATTGCAAGAAAAATAATGGTGGAGATGCTCTATGGTGCTCCTCAACGGGAAATTACCCAAGCTTGGTTTCTTTCTTGCTCAATTGTGTCTACATACTCCACCACAATGACCAAGTTAATGTTTCCTTTGCTAGCTCCTCAATTGCAAGAAAAACAATGGTGGAGATGCTCTATGGTGCTCCTCAATGGGAGATTCCCCAAGCTTGGTTTCTTTATTGCTCAATTAATTCTTTATTTCTTGCTCCTCAATGTATACCATGCTCCAAGCAATACTTAAACACTTGTGATGGACATGCTTGATGTCAAAACCAAAATTTTGTGTCATAATATGGCGAAGAATAGAATGACTGCACTATCTACAACCTGAAATTGCGCACGGACTTTGAAACCTACGTGAAATATTATAGAGTGTTTCTTGGATAGGGACTGTTGTTGTTTATACTGAGAAAAAACGTGCACACATTATTGTCAACAAAAATGGGGGCACGTTTTAACCACATAAAATGAGTGTGAGT
>LPNX010017744.1:8256-19748 GCA_001517045.1 Pseudotsuga menziesii | reverse complement strand
TATGAAAAACTAAACTTAAGGAAATCCTAGACTAATGCTATTGCTAGGTTTGGGGGCATCTGTTATAACAGATACACAAGTTCTTACCTCTCGTATTACCGCTCCCCCGCCACCAACCTATCACTAAATTTCATAAGCAAATTCTATTTTTCTACCTTACAGAACAACTCCCCAGCAACGACGCCAAAATGTTGGGTGTGTTCTACTATCTTAAATACATCTAATATTTAATTATCGACCGGGGTTGGTAGGCTTAGAGTTGCTACAAAATATATGCGAAGGTAGAGGGGTTCCTAGGGCATTGTAGAAATACTTTAATAAACAAAAGATTAAAATATCTTTCAAAATGAAAAACCGAGACAAACTCCTAAAATTTTTATTATTAATGTGATTAAAGCAAAACATTATACTAGGATAATATCAGACTACTCATTAATTAACTCTTCTTCTTCTTAATCTAAGAATGGGAAAACTTTGATAAACAACTTCAGAAATTGAGAAAGATATAATTTATGAATAAGTAAAAAAATAAATAAATAAAGAAGCAAGTAGAAAACTTAATAACAAAAACTTAATTAGGAAGACTTCTTTAATTCTTTAGCCTATAAGCGTTTTCAATAAACATGCAATTCAAGAAATAAACCCTATGCTAATATCAATCTACAATGTATTGGTGTATTTTCTAGAAATTAACATGTGTAACCCTAAATTCAATATAAACAACGGTAAATTAAACTAAACCAGAGATACAATTATCAGATATTAGAGCGATGATAAATGAGGAAATCAAAGACAAAAGAAGCAAATCAAGTCATAATTCAAAAACATGCTTTGGTTGAAAAAAAATACAAAAAGGGATTTTAATAAGTACTTTAAAATAATCTAACCTAATATCGTAGAGGATTATGTAAATATTACCTAATTAACAAAACATAACAGAATTCAAAAATCCAAAAAAATAAAACTGAAAACAGGTTAAAAAATAAACTAAGAACACTAAAGGTCGGATGGAAGATTGGACGACAATCTGGAAGGAAGGTCCAAATGATAGTCCAAACACACAGTGCGAATGAGAGGTTGTATACAAAAAATAATTAAAATAGACCTAAATGATTTAATTATCAGCTGATTTTATGCATATGAAAACAAAATGCATAAAGGACAAAATTTAAATCTAATTAATAATTAAAATAATCAAAAGGGATTACTAATCTATGGGTATGAAGAGATTGTTTCTATTATAAAATAAAACAAACTGAAACATAGCTGAACTTATTCATAGTTTAGACAAAAAGCAACAAAACTAATCTCTAACTATAAATTATACCTAAGACTGACATAATATTAAGCACTAACTTGAAAGGAAAGCTAAAAGGAAACTGGAAATAAGCTGTACGTGGCCGGTCACTTTAATTCTATAAACGTGAACTACATTAACAACACAGTGTGAATTAAATTAACTACGACAAATACATGTTACAGAGAACATAGAAACAAATATAAACAAATTAGAAATAAAACTACTTATCTGTGAGGAAGAGATAACAAAAACTCATATGGAAATAGAAACCATGAATTGTCGAGGGGCCCTCTCAACAATCACGGGTAATGCCTGGAAAATGATTTCACCCATTGTCATAAATAGCAAGATGTAGAGCTTCTATTAAAAAGAAGGAACATAGTTACAATCTTCTTCTCTCAACACAGACTAACTATCTACCTAATGGATTGATCAATCCCCTATCTCTCTGTGTGGAGGTGTTTATATACACACTGTTTTCAAGAGATTGAGCAAGTCGACCCTTTAGTGGTCGATTGCTCTTCTAAATTTAGTCAACCATAAAAGGCAATAATTGTTCACAGGCCAGTGCATGAGCATCTTCCTCCTTTAGCGTGATCATGTCATCTTCACCATGAATATGGCATCACGGTGAAAAGGGAAGAGCACACAGGATAGGTTTCTAGAATGAGGGTGCTTCTTTAATTGAACACATGGGCTGGTGACGTGGTAATAAGCAACAACATCGTGACAGCGACAATCCTCTAGAATGTTTCCTCCTTTGAATGCGTGAGCAGTGAAAACCGGATGGCGAAATCAATGCACCGATGATCCTTCTAGATTGTTGATTATGCTATCACCTGGGCACATGGTCAACAAAACGATTTGCATACTTCTGCAATGTTTAGTGCCCGATATTGGATGTTAATAGCACGCAGCTTGATTAGCAAGCTTGACAGCGAGCTGTGTGATGAGGTGGACACCAATTGCGTAGATCGGGCTGAATGGTAAGCTGAATTTGTTTTGTTTATAAATTCGCCCAAACATACTACATAACCTACAAACAATTACACATATTAATTAATATAACAAATATGCTTTAAATAATATAGATTTGAGTTAATAAAATAATAAAAATGATACTAAAACCAAAGTTGGATAAACATTAAATTTGTTATTACCTTGTGCTGAATAACGATCTGCATGACATAAAATACACGAAAGATAATAAAATATCCATTTAAATGTGTTATTTTAATGCCAAAAATGATAACAAAATGAGGCTCAATAGGGGTTTTGGTTTCGATTGGGCATGTGAATTTTGGTATAGATTCACAAGGATGCTTGTGAATATACATATGGAAATAGTCAAAATGATTTGGTTTTTATGATTAAATTGGGGTTTTGGTTTAAATTGGGAATGTAAATTCCTTTATGGGCATATAAATTAAAAAAAATTGGTTTAAATTCAAATTAGGGAAAAGAAATTATTGAATATAGGGAAAATAACATGAGAGGATTTGGAGAAAATACCTCACAAGGAAGAGATTGATCCCAAGGAAGATTTTTTTTCCATCTGCTAACCCAAAACACGTTCACCCTAACTCGTTCTGCTCCATCCAAGCTCGTTTTAGCGCGATAATGTGGTGAAAATGATAGGATCGACCTATTTTAACTATAAAACATCTTTTAGTAAACGGGAGCATGACTTTGTAAGGTAAAACGAGGGCGTGATTTTTCTAACTAAAACAAGGGCACGATTTTGTTAACTAAAACAAGGGCGTGATTTCATTAACCATCCTAATTGTCATGCATGTTGGCAGCCTTGGGACTAGGATTGGAAAGGTCGAGATTGCTTGGGATGATTTCTATTTTATGGATAAAGAGTGATTGACTTCACTCTACCATTACATCTGAAAGGCCCCTCAACTTTGTGCACTCACCCTGAGGTCTTTCTTATACCCTTCCTCCATACCTTTTCTTTGAATTTCTTCTAGTCTCTCTATCAGACTCTTTTTGTCCTAGAATATGTTTCCAAAGTATTCTTTGTTCCACATGTGTATTCTAGGTTTAAGATCCTTCAATTTATGTTGGAATTGGTACATCCCGGTCCCCATCGAGGGGGCCAGCTCCTACCACCACTTCTATACCAGGGCATCAAAATATTTGTTTTCAAGCCAAAACTGTTCAAAGATGAACGATTTTTTGATTGGGTGGTCATACCAATCCCACTGGAGGCAGATCGACGAGCGATCCTATCCAGTCGTCGGGAGGAAATTGGACGAAATTTCTCCTACTTCTCTGTGGATTTCCTTTGATACTAATTTTTTTATATTCTAGAGGCCACATGATGCTCTGCACTTCATCGGTTGTTCTGTGTAAACCACCCATTTCCTGTCTCCATGTCAACACATTGAATTTGTTCCACGAAGTCTCTAAAAGCTTCTTGGAATATATCCAGACTCCTCCTCCCCCCTTCTTTTCTCCCAGGGATGTTATAAGAATGAAATCCTCTCCAATTATCCATGAGATATCCTCTATTTGATCTTTTATCCATCTCAAGAAATCTATAAATGTTAGTTTTGGGGGGAAAGCACTTGAGCCATAAATGTTTCATAGAATTCCACTAACTCTTGATTCCATAACCGTGAAGTTTGTTGATAGGTATAAGTCATTCACCCTCTTGATCTTCCTCCTTTCCTTCCTTTGATTCCTCTCTACCTGCTGGAGGTGCTAGGGCTTAAACCTTCCCCTCATTGTTATCTTCCTCATCCCTCTCCACTAGGATCTCATAACGATTGCTGCTAGATGAGCCTCCCCCTCTATGACCCCTTCCTTGGTATTGTTGGGGACCCAATATAGGCTTCCTTTTACTTTGAATTTGAGCAAAGCTCTCTTTGTTTGCCATCCTTCCCTGAGTTTGTTGGGTTGGCTGGGGTTATTGGCCATTATTTGGGAAATTTCAACTTAAAGACCATAATCATGGCACTGTCTGCATCTAAAGGGAATGTGTTCATATTCAATTGGTATCATCCACTACTCATCTTCCTATTTTAGGCTGATGGATTTAGGTATCTCTTTTGACAGGTCCAGATAGAGATAGATACGGGAAAAAGCAGTGTACCTCTATTGTTTAGTTTTTTATGCTACTTCCACGAAATCACCCAACGTGTTCCCTATATCTTTAAGTATTTCAAGATCCCAATATTCATACAGCATGGAATACAGTTGGATCCACACCAATTCACCCTCATGTCCTCTTTTTCAGGGTTAAATCTTTTTTTCCATGGTGTTAGGTAAAGACCTATCGAAAAAATGAAATAAGGGCCCCCTTTGAGGATTTGGGCTCTATCTTCTTGAAGGAAGAATATGATTGTAAAGAACCCCTTAGATCCCATATGCAAATAATAATTCCCTTGAGGGTTCTGGGTGCTCTTGATTCATCTTACTAGATCTCTCTCTTTCAACTATATCCCAATGAAATTTCCTATCAGAGCTTTCTCCTTCTAGAGTCCAACATTTTCTCTTACCTTATTTGACCAGATATGGAGAGAAGAAATTGTTTGATCTCGTGGTAGGAATCCTCCCAGACTCTTTTTTTGGTGAATCATGAGGAGACCGCACCTCATCGGTCTCCCTGATCTCTCCCTTTCCATTTCTCTGTCCATCATCTTGCCTTAGGTCCATTATCACTTTTGTGTTGATGTTAGGGCGGAGGGTTCGTCCCCCTCCCTGTGGTGACCAATGGGGGTCCACCCCTTGACAAAATTTGGTTGATCCAGTTGAGAAACCTTGGAGACTACTCCCGTGATCTCCTCCTAGGACTCCATGGGCCCAAAAAAAAACCCCGATCAAAATCAGTTGGCAGTAATGCAAAACACTCCCTGTTTCATCCCACTTTTTTTTAACTTTTGATTAGTCACACATAAGACTCCACCAAAATCCATCACTTAAAGGTGGAGGGATATTTTCATTTTTTATCCCAATGGTCTAAAGTCACTAGACCCCACTTAATTACCATAATGATTCTACCACCATTGTGACCACCCTTACAAGAGTCAAATAACCATTTTTATAAAATTTAAATGTAGGTGAAAATTAAAACAATACCTCCTTTAGACTAACCCAATTAACTTTCTTCTTATAACTCAAACTAAAATGTACCACCAAAGTCTTGTCATGTTAACCTTGATGAAAGAACAATTTTAAAGCTACTTTGTTAAATTATTCTTGAACCTTATCTTCATTAACTTAATTCTTATCCCCATCGGACCCCTCTAGCGTATCAAATCACCCATAGATCCATCAATCACTTGCACACAAAGGCACTAGCTTTGACTAAATAAACCCCAAAAAAATTCCCTATTGGAAAAAATTATACTTTATTTAAGTATATGTCAAGTTTGACAAAAGACTAAATAACCATCTAGTCATGGATGACTTGCGCACAAAAACTTTGATTTAAGTGAATAACCATGTATTTATTTATTTAGGGACACCAATGCCTCTAGAGTGTATATATTTATTTATTTATAAAATAACAAATAAAAAATCCATTCAGTCTCAATGATATCGCCCTTCAATATGGGCACGAAGTTGACGCTCAAGTCCAAGTGGGACCAAAAGCACGCATAGGTGATAGATTTACATTGTGTGTCCACATTTCAAACTCTTAGATCCAGAATTTCCATCTATCTATTCATTCAAAAATTTATATTAATTGTTCCATCCTCCCCATCCATGCCTAGATTTCATTGTGAGTTGCATCCCAACAAGCTCCTCTCCTACAAAACCGTCTGCCTATTTTTCTAGATTTGGAATCGATATTGTCTTGGGTTTTTATTGTGGCCAAGGAGCTTCAAGAATTCTAACAACGACAACTAAAAAGAGTCTGTTGGGTAGCTCTGTGGAAGATCTGACATCAATACCATCTTCAAAGAACGTGGTACATGAGTAGCTTTTTTTTAGCTAAATAGTAGTTTTGTTGTTCTCAGCCTCTTCGGGTGTTGAATTTAAATTCACAAGGTTTTAAGGGATTTATTGATTTTTAAGGCTTTTGTCGGACTATCTAGCTTAAGGGTTTTGGAAGATTTTGGGGTTCAGAAATAAAATATAGTTTTCTATACTTTTGAAGGAATTTGAAGGAATTTTCTAGTATTTAGTGATCTCTAGAAAGCATGGCATTGGACATTCCTCCATGCTCATTGGAAAATAGATTGGCTTTTGTTAAATTTCAAGTGCAAGCTACTTTGGGAGATATTTCTTTGAAGGAATTATCTTGTGATGGTTCTTTCTAGATTGATCAGGGTGGAACTAAGGCTGTTTTGGGAAGTATAAAAGCTTGCAGTGATGAACTACAAAGAGGAGGACCCCATTTTTTGCTTTTGTTAATCCTTCTGTACTTGGACCTGCAAGATCTTATTTCAGTTGAAAAAGTTTGAAGGTCCTTACATACTGTGGTGAAGGATGAGCCTTTTCTATGGGAAAATATACATGTGGATTATCCTCTAAGCGAAAGGCTCACTGACGATGCCCTCTTAGAACTCGCTGCAAGGTCTCAAGGCCATTTACAAAATTTGAGTCTAGTGGAGTGCAGGAAAATTATAGATGATGGACTGAAGCGAGTGCTGGACATAAGTCCAAATATTATAAAGGTTAGTATTTGTGTTTGCTACTTTTTCTTTTTAAGAAATTTCAAGAAAAGGAATTTGTTGTTACACTTGGCATTTTAAAGGTATTTATAGTTTCTGAATATAGATCTCATGCATTTTGGCATGATAAGTAATGTTAGATCGTTAATCAAGCTATTGTAGTTGCATGGGTTTAGGGAAATATGGATGTATTTGCATGTGAATTTGACCCTTAACCCTTAGGATCCTTTAGATACAATGATGCAAGCACGATGCAAGGATAGAACTTAATTGTTTTTTTTAAAGAAAATACGTAGAATTCGCTCAAAAATGTTGAAACCTTCAAAGGAAACACTTGTACAATTCTACCATTGGGTATTCCATATTCTTATGTGTTTGACATTTCTCGTGTTTCCTTTATTATTGTCTTATATTCCTTTCAATAAAGAATACACACTGGTGGTTGTTTGTAGTTATGTTTCTCAGGAAGCAAAGGAGTAACTGGAGATGGTATTGTAAGAAATATTAGAGCACACAAAGAATGCAACAAGACCAGGTTGAAGCAACTGAGAATTGGTGGTGCGTTTGTTTATCCACCCCCTTGTGAATATTTAATCCCTTGATTTCCCCTTTGGATGTATGAGCTTGAATTATCCTGCTGAGCCCTTCTACCATAATAATTATTAGGAAAGGAGAGAGGGGATCCCCTTGTCGAATTCCTCAGGCCGGGTTCATAATTCGAGTAGGTGATCCATTCAAAACGATAAAGTAGAAGGTTTTCGTGACCATATTCTTGATCCACTCTATCCACTCTCTTCCAAATCCAAATACTCCCATTATGCCTCTCATATGTTTCCAACTTAGTTTGTCAAAAGCTTTGGGTATATGTTTCCTCTGATCCAATCATGATGGGGAGAATCCGTTTCAATTTGTTGGCTATCACTTTTGAAATTATTTTGTATATGAAATTGCACAAGGATATAGGTCTACAATTTCATAGTATTTCTTCTCCCTTTGACTTAGGTATGAGGGTCAAGAATGTCGCATGGAAATCCCTCAAGAGTCCGTGAGATTGACACGATTATTCCACAATTTCCCACACTTATTGTTTTATTAGATCCCAGAAATAGTGGAAGAAGTTTGTCGTGAAGCCATATAGGCCTGACACTTTCCCAACCGTCATTTGGTTCATTGCTTCCTCAACCTCCTGAATATCTAAGCGTTTTTTCATCATCTCATTGTGTTCCTGAGTGGCCACCCTTGAGATGTGTTGGGTGACTTTTTCGATATCCTGTTGCCTATCATCTTGGTCCTCAGTCATGATGTTTCTGAAGTGCTGAACTAGCTCTTCCTCAATATCCCCTCTAGTTTCTTCCTGTCCCCCATGAGTCTTCCTTAATTTATGAATCTTTGACCTATGTCTATTTTGAATCGTTGTATTGTGAAATATTTTGGTGTTATGTTCTCCATCCAATAGCCATTAGTTTTTTAACTTATGTTTCCAAAATATTTCTTCCTGTCGTTCCCTTGTCACTAGATGGGTGAGAAGTTCTTTCTACTTTTTGCTAAGGTCTTCCTTATACCCTTCCTCCATACCTTTTCTTTGAATTTCTTCCAGTCTCTCTATCAAACTCTTTTTGTCCTGAAATATGTTTCGAAATTCTTCTTTGTTCCAGATGTGTATCCTAGCTTTAAGAGCCCTCAATTTTTGTTGGAATCAGTACATCTTGGTCCCCATGGGCGAGATTATCTCTTGCCACCACTTCCATACCAAGGAATCACAATCTTTGTTTTCGAGCCAAAACTATTCAAATATGAACAATTTTCTGATTTGGTGGTCATACCAATCCCGCTAGAGGCAGATCGACCAACAATCCGATTTAGCTGTCGGGAGGACACTTGCCAAAGTTTATCCTACTTCTTTGGTGATGCCCTATGATACTAAAATTTTTTCTATTCTAGAGGCCACATGATTCTCTCCACCTCGTCGGTTATTCCATCTGAACCACACATTTACTGTCTCCATGTCTACGCATTGACTTTGTTCTATGAAGTCTCTAAAAGTTTCCTAGAATCTATCTAGAATCCTCCTCCCCACCTTCTTTTTTCCCAAGGATATTATCAGATTGAAATCCCTGCCCATTATCCATGAGATATCCCCAATTCGATCGTTTATCCATCTTAAGAACTCTAGAAATGTTGGTTTAATGGGGAAAGAACTCGAGCCATAAATGTTTGATAGAATTCCTCTAATTCCTGATTCCGTAATCATGAATTTTCCTGATAGGGATACATATTTCACCCTCTTTCCCTTGCTCCTTTCCTTCCTTTGATTCCTCTATACCCACTGGAGGCACCGGGGCATTAGCCTTCCCCTCGCTGTTATCTTCCCCCCCTCTCTTTGCTAGGATCTCATAACGATTACTACTAGATGAGCATCCCCCTCTATGACCCTTTCCTTGCTGCTGCTGGGGTCCCAATCTAGGCTTCCTTTTACTTTGGATTTGAGCAAATCCCTCTTTGTCTGCCATCCTTCCCTGTATTTGTTGGGTCGGCTGGGGTTGCTGGCCATTCTTTGGGAAATTTTGACTAAAATGTTGTAATCATGGCATTGTCTACATCTAAAGGGTATGTGTTCGTAGTTGATTGGTTGCATCCACTCCTCATCTTCCCAGTTTAGGTTGATGGCTTCAGGTATCTCTTTTGATAGGTCCAGATAGACATGGATACAGGAAAAAACAATGTATCACTGTTGTTTAGTTTGTCCTGCTACTTCCACGAACTCCCCCAACGTGTTCCCTATATCTTGATGGATTTCAAGATCCCAATATTTGCACGGCAGGGAATACAATCAGATCCACATCGGGGCCACACTCATGCCTCCTTTTTTAGGGTTAAATCTCTCCTTACATGGTCTTAGGTAAAGACTTGTCGAAAAAATCAAATAAGGGCCCCCTTCAAAGATGTAGGCTCAATCTTCTTGAAGGAAGAAGATGATTGTAAATAATACCTTGGATCCCAGATGCATATAATAATTCCCTTTAGGTTTTCGGGTTCTCTTGATCCATCTTACCAGGTCTCTCTCTTTCAACTATATCCAATAAACTTTCCTATCAGATATTTCTCCTTCCAGAGTTCAACTTTTTCTCTTACCTTATCTTAGCGGATCTAGAGAGAAAGGATCATCTGAGCTTGTGGTAGGCATCCTCTCAGACTCTTTTTTGGCGAACGATGATGAGACCCCACCTCGTTGGTCTCCCCGATCTCTCTCTCATCGTTGCTTTGTCCATCATCTCACCTCATGTCCATCGTCATTTTTGTGTTGATGTTAGGGGGGAGGGTTCATACCCCTCCCTGCGATGACCAGTGGGGGTCCACCCCCAAACAAAAGATGGTTGATCCAACAGCGAAATCTTGGAGACTTCTCCCGTGATCTTCTGCTAGGACTCCACAGGCGCAAAAAAATCCGTCTATCCAACTATGTTGGTAGTAATGCAAATCGCTCCCTCATCTCTTCCCATTTTTTGTAGCTTTTGATCAATCAAACATAATACTTCAACAACATCCATCACTTAAAGGTGAGGGGATATTTGCATTTTTTAGCCAAATAATTTAAAGTCACTAGACCCCACTTAATTACCATAATGAATCTACCACCATTGTGACCACCCTCACAAGAGTCAAATAACCACTTTTATAAAATTTAAATGTGGATGAAAATTAAAACAATACCTCCTTTAAACTAACCCAATTAACTCTCTTCTTCTAACTCAAACTAAAATGCACCACCAAAATCTTGTCATGTTAACCTTGACTAAAGAACAATTTTAAAACTACTTTGTTAAATTATTCTTGAACCTTACCTTCATTAACTTGATTCTTATCTCCATAGGACCCCTGTGGCTAATCGAGCCATCAATCACTTGCACACAAAGGCACTAGCTTTGACTAAATAACCAAAAAAAAATTTGTATCTAAAAAAAATTATACTTTATTTAATTATATGTGAAGTTTGACAAAGACTAAATAACAATCTAAGATAACTTGCACACAAAAACATAACTTTAATTGAATAACCATTTTTTTTGAATTTAGAGACACCAATGCCTCCAAAGTATATTTATTTATTTATAAAATAACTAATAAAAAAAAGGAAGGAGGTCTGTAACTAGGGGACTTTTTGACTTTTTAAGCTGATTTTTTGGATCTAACAATGTATTTTAATGTTTTGAAAATTCCTTAAAAATTCATGAAAAAAACTAGTAAAAACCAACCTAAAACATAGTTCAAAAAGTCCCCTATTTAGGGAGCTCGATAAAAAAAAGGTCATTCAATTTCAATGATATGCCCCTTCAATGTGGGCACGAAGTCGACGCTCAAGTCCAAGTCGGACCCAAAGCTCCCGTAAGCGAGGGATTTACGTTACGTCCACATAGTTACCAACCGAAATAGTTGTTTGTCTTTTATATATTTTGTTCCATCGTCCACATCCCTGCCTGGAGTTCATTGTGAGTTGCATGGGCTTCGCCATCCCAGCAAGCTCCTCTCCTACAAAACCGTCTGCCTGTTTTTCCAGATTTGGA
>LPNX010017743.1:110345-178441 GCA_001517045.1 Pseudotsuga menziesii | reverse complement strand
TCAACCATAGGTCCAGTATTCATGATTCCATAACATCAAAATTTTCAATATATAACATTTTGTCATCACTAGTCCTTGTAACCAAACTATAGTCTAGACTCTAGACTGTAACACCCCGGTTTTGACCCCGTTGCATTAAATGTACATGATATATATATTGTAATGATCATGGTGCAGAGCTAAAGGCCAAGGCCCCACCATTGATTGGTTATGCTATGTTTCAGATTGAAATTGTCATCGATGGTATATCGGGGCATGCAGCATATATTAAGTTTGTCATCATGTAAATATGCATCTTTAATTAAATAACCCGACCAGCTACATTCGCGGCAACTAAATTGAGAAGGGGCATGATTTGCACAAGGATAAGGGTGGGGAAATGTTAAACTTTGAGCCATGAGGGAAAAACCCATGTGTCACCACCTTGTCTTACCCAACCACCTCCATCGAGAATTGCTGCTGGTAGTTGGGGAAGTTATGGCTGAGAGTGGAGTGTGGCAGGACTGTTAGTCCTTGCCCACACGCACACTCCACCCGCGGTTGACTTCACAATGGCAAAAGAAACCACCGTCATCACTCCCGCAGATATTCTACTCTCTCCACGATGGTGCTGAAACTCTCTCGTGCACTCCCCACTCGCAACTCTCCATTGTCTGTTCATCCTCACGAAGGGACCAGGACCATTGTTTGTTCATTACTATCGCGCACAGGAATTTTTCCTGGTTTTGACTCACACAACGAGTTGGGAGCCGTGCTCTTTCATCCACGGATTTCTTGTGAAGGGCCATCCACGTTTTCAGTTGTATGTTCTCCTTATAGACTGGTATGGCCGTGTAATCTCCTCGTCATTTTCATGTTGAGATTGGAACTGTTGTTCTTCCCGTGAGTTATGGTCGTCGCTGTTCTCCTCAAGATTTGTTGTGATTGTTGTGGTCTTTTTTATATTTTGGGGATGGGAGTCTGTTCATTTCACGCATAGGACGGGAGATTGTATTTATTCTCCAGCGTGGTCTGGGTAAGTCTCCCTGGTGGCTTTGTTGCCCAAGGACGGGCTGTTGTTTCCCCATGTTGTGAGCTGTGCTCACTGATACGTTTCGGGACTGTTGTTTTCCCCATGCCGTGAGCCGTGTTTGCTGTTACGCTTTGAGGCTGCTGCAGATTGTTTGGAGTCGTCTTCCTTGTTTGAGCTGTAATAGCTGATTGATTGCATGTGTGCAATGGTTGGTCTTCGGACTGTGTTGGGAGCAGGGATGGGGGCTTGGTTTGCTTGATAAACCCGGTGGCTGGAAACCACACAGACAAAGCTAGAGGGCTGGCTTTCTTCTCCACAACCCCTGAATAGCACTGGAAGGGAATGCAGGGCCTGAGGGACTGTGTAGCAGAAAAGGGACTGATTCCTTGTGTTGGGTGTGTGTGGGTGTCTTAGAAGCCAGGCTAGTTTTGGTGTAGGTGTTCCTAGCTCTGTAATGGGCTCACCAGCTTAGCATTTAGCCTTTCCCAACTCCTGGATGGCCTGATAAACCTGACCATGTTGGCTTGGTTGTCTTGTTGATGGCCTGATAAACCCAATTGTGTTGGCTTGGCTGTGTTTGTGTATCCTTGGCTATGTGTAAGCCTGCTTGTTCCTTATTCCTTGGAGAATCATGCCTAGCTCGGGGGTGGTAGCGTTGCTGAGAGATTAAGGAGCACGCTGGCCTATGGTTGGGTGGAACGTTGCAGTGACGTAGCTGGTTGTGGAACAAGTTCTTTATAAGATAAGTAATCTTGTCTATTTTACATCTGCAATCATGTTTACTGTTAATGATTATGATGAACATGTTGAATGAATGCTTGTATGAATGTGTGTTGCTTTCGCTGTGTATGATAAATAATTGCATCTGTGCATGTTCAACTTCAATGTATTCTGTTTCAGCATTTTTATTTATGAATTCACATGTTCATGGGGTTGGTAGCCTGGATCGTTAACGCCATGGTAGTGTCCTCTTCGCCGGTCGGAGGGTTGGGGACGTGACATAGACTCTATAGAACATCAATGGTTCAACCATGAAACAAAAGTTGAAATTTGAAACAATTCATGAAGCATCATATTCATTACCAAAGAGTTATAATAAGCTTTATGCAGTCAACTGTCAATGACTCAATCATGCAAAGTTGCAAATAGTGAACTTCAAAGGTAGGTTCACCGTTCAACTTCAAACTTCAAACTTGAATTGCCATGTAATCATTAATGTTTACAAAATATACCATAGTAAATATAAAAGAGTCAATAGTGTAGAAGCTTGAAACTTGAAAGTACTGCAAACAAGAAAAGACAAGAAAACTAGATTTTATGGATGTTTCCTCTTGCCACAGGAAATTTCCATTTTCTTTTCTTGTGCTCTTTGAGTTTCAACAATGGGATTATCATCCCTAGTAGTCCTCGATGTTGAGCCACATCCAAGACTTGGTCCTGCACGACCCCCTCGAACTGATGCAGATGGAGGTCGTGAAGTTGAACCTCTAAGCAAATATACTGCATCTGAAAACAAGGTAGAAGATGGCGGTGGCATTGTTGTTGTTGCTGCTGCTGCATGGTCATCATCATCGCCCAAAAGCTCTTCCTCCAAGTGCTCTAAATCTAAGGCTCTGTCCTCCAAGTTATGCTCCTCTAGATTGTTGTCCCAAGTGAGATATGATCTATCAGTTTTGGCCAGCTCACATTAATGAGTCAACAACCTCAAGTTGTAATGTACATAAACCAAGCTTTCAACTCGGTTTTCTTTTAATCAGTTTCTTTTCACTGAGTGGATGAAGCTATAGGTGCTCCAACACCTTTATGCAGAGTGCTCCAACCACTTGTGAAAGCACTTTGACTGCCAATTTATTCAAGCGTGGGCATGTTGAGCCATACATGTTCCACCATTTGATAAGAGGCGCCCTATCTCGATCTCTAGTTGCATGCGAAGTACCAAACATACCAACTTCATTGATGTATTTGCTTAATTCACTGTGCAATAAGTCACATTTCTCAACATACTTGTCTATAGCAGTCATGTACCCAACTTGTCCCTCTGGATCTGTGTGGGGCTTTCTCCTAACACCACCCCCAGGTGCTGGTTTGGCAAACCAAGACTGAGAATAATATTTTGGTGTTAATACATATGCTATTGCATGCAGTGGAACGTTGAGATGCTCCCATCTTTTGAGCACGTGTATGAATATAGTCATACAAGATGGGATCTTTCTGTTCAATAATATCTTTAATTTGGCCCAACATGTTGTCCATCTGCTCATACACTTCCCTAATTGTATCTCCAAACCAAATCATGTAATAAATGGGCATTGCGAACTGCAAAACAAACTTGATGCTTGCCCAAAATTGACCATCAAGAACGGTGTCCTCCACCTCTTAAAAATTAAGCCTGTCAGATGTGGATGTAGCCTTATCTTTCAAGATCTGCCATGATTCACTTAATACCATGCTAGCCAATCCTTCTCTTACCTTCAAAAGGCGCCTAAAGGTGACGTAGTAGCTATCTTTGCTATCTTCAATAGTTCCAACTTTGAGTGACTGCGGAAAATGCTGTGGGCATTGCTATGGTTGGTAATAAATCTTATCATGTACTTGCCCTTTTTGTACAGTTCACCAATCCATTTGTAATCATTCTCCTTCAACTTATTGATGTCATGCATCAAAAGGTTCAGTCTGTGAACCAAACACCTAGACCAAAATATGTTGGGGTATTTATCTTTAATAATTGCTCCTGCTTCCTTACAATTAGTAGCGTTATCGGTTAGTACTTGGATGACATTGTATGGACCAATAGTTCAATGGCTTTTAGTAGGAGTTTTGCAACGTTCATGCCGGTATTGAATTTATTTGAGTAGTCATGGGCTGAAAAGAAGACTGTACCAGAAGCAGACACACCAAGAACATTTATCAATGGCTTGCCTTTTACATTTGTCCAACCATCTGATACAATTGATACCCCATACTCATTCCAAGCATTTGTGAATTTCCCCAAAGCATTTTGGATCTTGGCTTTTTCCTTGTCAAGCCCAACGGTTCTAGCTTTGTTATACCCAGGGCTCTTGTACCTTGTTGGGGCAGTGCGGATGGCCTCCACCATTTCATGCCAATAGGGTGAGCGAAGAACATTGAATGGTATGCCACATGCATAGAGAAATCGAAACACTTTTGCATCCACATCATCCTTGCCACCATAGTCAAGGAAATCTGATATTGTCTTACGTGACCCCATGGGCGAGAATCCACAACTTTGGGTCGATGGGCCTCCAGTTCTTGGCGAGTTTGAGGGGTCTTCTGCAACCCTTGATGCTTTTGATTTGTTTTTTGCTTCAAATTCTTCCTTCTTATACATGGCTCTTTGTGTTGATGTCACATTTGGGCAAACACAACCTCCTATGGTTTTGTTTTCATCACACGACATGTGTCCACATAGATGTCTTCTCACACGGGTATATGAACCCGTGTAAATCTTTTTACAATGCGGGCAAACAAATTTGGCGGTTCCACCCCCTTTGGTTCCTCCCTGCTATGTGACATATTATGATATTTCCACAAGGGTGATCCATCCTCTTTGGTTTTCTTTCGGTTTCCCTCCCCTTGCTCCTCTTCCTCCTCCTCCACCTCCTCCTCTCCATGGTATGTCCCACTACCCACTTCTTCATCGTCTTCCTCATTCCTCCTCCGGTTTCCAATCACCATCATCAAAATAACAAATGGAACCAACAAAATAAGCCATATACCCATCATCATGTTTGTTGGAAGTGGAACTAGAGACTTAACCTGTTGCCCTGCAATAGAATGAGGAAGAATGCATGGGAAAGAGTAGGAGAGGAACATCTACATTCTAGATTCTAAGGCTCAAGCATTCAAATATAAATAAAATCATCAAGCATCAAACTTCAAACACAAAGCAAATAAATAAGAAAGGGTTTAGAGTTTAGAGCCTACCTCTTAGGTTCTCCAATGGTAGTGTGTGATAGCTTTCTTCAATCTCCAAGGACCAAGAAAAACACAAGCTTGATGGCAGCCTTCTCTTCTCCTCTTTTCTTCTCTCCTCTCGTCTCCTCTCCTCTCTTCTCCTCTTCTCTTCTTTTCTCTTCTCAAGCAATGAAAGTGAGGATGAAGGTGGAGAAGAGGGATTTATCCTCCCCAAGCTCTTTTCCCTTCCCTCCAACACCCCAAACATGGACCCCACTATGCAAATTCTCCTCATTTTTGCGGGTTCATGCGAAGCGTTCAAGGAAGCGTCGGGAAGCGAAATTGGAAGCATTTTACATTGGGTTTGGAAGCGAATAAGAGGTGAACGTTTGTAGCTCTTCATAAGAGAGGCAGGGAGCGTTTTTATTGGGCCCGAAGCATGCTCTTTGAAATCGCTTCCAAATTGAAGCGAAGCGGAAGCCAGATTTCGAATGGCATCCGGCTAGCGTTGGCCGGAAGCTAGCTTTCGGAGCGGGGGTGAAGTGGGGGGAGCGCTTACCCACAACATAGATTTGACATTTTGAGGTGAAATTGGTCCTCCATTGTGAAGATTTGAAGAACACAATGCAGATTTAGTATTTGTATGCAAAGAATAGAAGAACCCATGGTAGATTTGTTACACTTTATTGCAAAGAATGTAGGACGCCAAGGCTAATCTGCCCCTCCGTTGCAAAAAATCCAAGGTGATTTTCCCATAGTAACTCCATATTAGGAAAAAGATTTGGCCTTCAAACATTGCGCTGGTGACCATCAAAGCCCTGATTCTGACATTTTGAGATAAAATTGGGGCTCAATTGTGAAGATTTGAAGAACCCAAGCTGATTTGGTGCTCTATGCAAAGAATGTAAGAACCCAATGCGAATCAGCCCCTTCATGTGAAGAAGTGAAGAACCCAAGGTAAATCTTCCCCCGGACCCTTCATTGCAAATAAAACAAAGAACCCAAAGGGAATCTGGCCCTCCATTGCAAAAAATTAAAGAGCCCTTCCAAAATTTGGCCTCCATTGTAGAGAAAACGAGAACCCAGGTGCCTTCAAACTCCAGTTTGATGTGTTGAGGGTAAAAATTCCTTTTCATTGTTATGCTTTATTTTCTGAGGTTCGCCAATGATAAAAAAAGTTGTATTTTGTGCTAAACCATGTAAACTGTTGTATTAATGAAGTTCATCCTCTCAACATTTTAATGGTTATTTTGTCCCTGTAATTTTCCCTGTTCATAATTATCAATGTGATTTTCTAAGATATTCCATATAGGCTTTATGCCTGTAGCAATATAAAGCCATGTGTCATCATGTGAATCTGATGCTTTTTTCATAGTAGAGTTCTTTTGAGTTCATGAAGGGCTAGATTAGAAGATACTATTTTAGTCATGACTATTGGTTAATGTATCAGGTGCTAATGATATTTTGTTGTAATAGTGTTTATTAATAGCATACTGATGGTTTCAAGTTATGCTTAGGATAAAGGCTAACTAAAACACCCCACTTTTCCAGTCATTTTTTCATTGAAACCGATAAAAATATGACTTAAAAATTATAGTTTTTTGCAATTTTGTGATTTGAACAATCAACCATTGTCATTCTAGACTAAATGGCAGATTCTGAAACCACCCAAATGATTGAAATTATGATTGAAACAACAAAAATTACAGTTTCAGCCATTACTGATATGCCGGATTCCGGCGACTACGTTTTGGTCGTTCCATATACTGCTCCTTTAGACTAAATACTGAATATTGAAGTTAATGTTAGATCAGCACAAAAGCTCTCTTAAATGTTACATCAATACAATTGCAGGTTACTATAGATTAGCCATAGAATGGTTCATGATTAGCTGCCCTATTTGTGTTGGGTCGGTGACACACATTTAAATGTGGACAACCATTGTCAGAATCATTTGATGCTCATTTATTGTGATTTTTTTTGGTTTAATTCAAGGCAACCTGTATTTTAATTTCATCTGTTTGGTGCTTCAGGTAAGTGATGGTGAAACACAACAATGTTGTGCCCAATGGGCATTTTAAGAAGCACTGGCAAAACTATGTAAAAACATGGTTCAATCAGCCTGCCCGAAAGACGAGGAGACGCATTGGTAATGCCATAAAGCACGGCTTTTAAAATTTTTTCTTGTTGAAAATGATACCTTATCCGACATGTTAATCATCTCTTCAATACTGTCTTCTTACCTGAGTGTTTGACCATGTCTGTGCAGCTCGTCAAAAAAAGGCTGTGAAGATCTTTCCCCGTCCCACATCTGGCCCTCTTCGACCAATTGTACACGGACAGACAAAAAAATATAACATGAAAATTCGTGCAGGGAGGGGATTTTCACTTGAAGAGCTGAAGGTGAGATTATAGTTTCCATATTCAATTGTAGTGTAAAGAGCAAAGAAATTTTTGTTTTGTTTTTACATAAACTTTGTTAAGCTTTGTAGACAGAACTTTTACTCATTACGTTTGTCCAGACACTATTATATCTTCTATTAATTAACATCATTTATTTTATGGCTTTGTCTTTTGTGGTCATTTGGTCTCTTCTTCATCACTTTGAGTGTTTTAAATTGTATATTCTCATGATCTTCAACATATCGAGTGGGATGAGCTAGATAAAGCTTGCTCTTGTATTAGATTGTGCTTTGTGAGTGAGAACTTTGCTGGAATAAACCTTGGGTATCATATAATGTATTTTATAAATGGTAGAAATGCATGCATCCAACACCTAGCTTTAGGGAAGCTTTGTCCCCACCTTCTTCTATGTTCCTGCTTCTGAAGCTATCTTTGGAGGGGAGTGTGCTCCCAGAACAATTCTTGTGTTCTTGAAATGATTCTGTGTGCTCCTGAAATGATTCCTTGTGCTCCTGGAATTAGACCACTGGAGAAGAAATTAGAAATTGCTTGTAGTAAGAGGCAGCTTAGTAGATAGTATATTTTTTTGTCTTTTTAGTTTGGAATCTAGATTTGAGAACTTGAAATTATTTGTTATGATGGCCTATTATATGACAATTGAAGTTTGAACTGTTGATTGCATATTACAACTATTTGGTCATGATGCCCTGTTTCCTTTCATGGTTGATGTTATCTCTTACAGTTTGTTGATGACCATGTTATCTATTGAAACTTGAATGGTTGGTTGTTTGATGACAATGCAGTGAGTTTTAATTGCTAGATCTTTGATGTTATTTGTTTATTAAATGGTTGATCCTTTAGTGATTATCATTAATCTACTACAAAGATCTTTGTTTCCTATTTTCTGCAACTAATTCAATATTCTGCATGCATTTTTTTGAATACATAGGTGCATCAATATATATAAAAATATGTACTAGATAAAAAAAACTCCTGTAACAATTTACTCTTGGAGTTTTTTGGAAATTGGTGCGTTGCATTCCTGCTTCTTGCTTTGTGACCTTGCTTTGCTCTTGCTCCCAACAGGTGTGAGCCAGCATTGCACCATGCATGTTTCAGTTTCATTATTTTTTTAGAATGTTTTCTTTGTACATGGGCATTTATCATATTTGTTATCAAAGAAGCATTTTTGAAGGTCCCACTACCTGTTGTTCTGTTTACTTAGCCCCCTTCATTTTTTATATCTAACTATGCCCTTTGAAGCTTTGCATAGAAGGTGAGCTTATTTGCTTGGTTAATATATTAAACTGTATGGCTCAGAATTGGTTCAGGCCTGTTAGGAGGGCCATGGAAGGTTAAAATTTTGTTGTCTTCTCACAAGTTCTTTACAATGCACTAGCAATGATCTGTTATTTTGTCCCTTTTCAAAGGCAACTTTCATGTTAGTTTAAACCTAGTACAATTGTATAATGCTAGGCTAATAAGAACTGCTATATAATAGTGATGGAGTATATCTAATTCCTAAAACCTGATGTAATCTGAAGTGAAAATTTGTTAGCAAGAGCTTAATTCAACTCAAATTTGGTAGAATTTTGAAGGTTTTGAATTGATGTGGGTTGTATTTTAGTTAACTGGATATAGAATTATTCCACAGTTCTCTAATGGCTAAAGAGATATATACATGGGTAATGTTTTTCATTTTTATTCTTAGGAATGGTTACTGTAACTTGTTCTACAGGCAGCAGGCATTCCTAAGAAATATGCACCGACAATAGGTATTGCAGTTGATCATCGCCGGAGAAATCGCTCCTTGGAGGGTCTTCAAACCAATGTTCAGCGGCTGAAAACATACAAAGCGAAGTTGGTTGTTTTCCCAAGGAGTGCTCGCAAGCCTAAGGTAGGATTTTTGCTTGGATTTGATTTCATAATTTTAATTTTGAAACACTTTTATGATGGTTGTTGTTTTGATATTTAGGTTGGACATAATAATTATCACATATCTATGTGCAGGCAGGTGATTCTAGTCCAGAGGAGCTGGCTACAGCTACTCAGGTTCAAGGAACATATATGCCAATTAGTCAAGAAAAACCATCATTCGAAATTATTAAGGTTACAGATGAAATGAAAAACTTCAAAGCATATGGCAAATTGCGTGTGGAAAGAATGAACGAGCGGTTGGTTGGAGTTCGGATGAAGAAGGCTGCAGAGGCAGAAAAAGATGAGAAAAAGTAGATGTCCGTCGTCGAAATGGATTGTTTCTGAAGTGGTTCTTTTGAACCTCTTGTTTTTGTTTTTTTTTTAAATTTTCAGATGAGAAACGCAGTTTGTGCTGCATAGAAAATACAGGGCAAGAACCATAGGGATTTTAAAAGGTAGAAAGATGCATTGCAGTAAAATGAATGTTTTTATGGTATTGGTAACTTTATACTTTAGCCCTTGTTAAGTTTTCCCAGCTTTACGAAACAATTTTCTGATTGTCTTCAGCTTGCACAACTAAATTAAATGAAGGCAAAAGTGACCTGTTCTATTTGTTCTTTCCTTGGTTTTATAGGTTTTCCATATCTGTTCGTCTTTTATTTGTATAAAAAATCTAAGGCTATCTTCCCTGCCTATCTTTCTCTCTGAAAGGGTATTTTTCCAAAATGTATATGTTGTACACAAATATGCAGTCCTTGCAGAATCAATTATTCAGGTAAACAAATAAAAATGGACTGAAATCAGGCATTTTCATCAATTCAGAAACGTGTATTAGAGATATTCAAAATTTTGTGTTTTTGTGGGAGCGAAAACTGTTAAAATTTAAATAAATGGTTAGTTTGTAGATCTAACCCACAGGGAGATGCTCTGGTTTCTAGATCACACAGTAGCCTAAGACGACTTATGATTAGAAAAGACAGCCTACTGTTGAACCTATCTGCCTAATCTTTGATCCCTCTTAGCTTAATTATTCAAGTCAGGATGCCAAGCTGGATTGACCTGAATTGTTTCATACCGTTGATATTTACATGTATGCAGATGTCACTATTCAGTTATATTTCCTTCTCAGGGTATCAGGTTATCACAAGGTGGTGCAATGTAATTTAGTTCTCATGTGAAGTGAACATTGAGGGACGACCTCTCATTGGAGTTTTTTTCCTGTTGCATACGTCCATCTGAGTGCTGAGTTCCTCAATTTGTTTTTGGTTCTTAGCAATCACTCTTACTGGTTTTTGTGAAAACTACGCTCTATCTATACAAGGGAATTAGACTTCCAAATTTGCTTGTGGGAGCTTTCCCTTAACACTGGTTGAGTTATTTGCCACTTTCTAAGGGACTCTCAAGTGCCTTTCTATTTGAATGCAAGGTTTGCAAGTAGATTGTTATATCTATCACATTGTAGCTTATATTGATATATCTATCACATTGTAGCTTATATTGATATATCTAATTAATTGTGTGGGATTAAGTGTCATGACTGCTGTGTTTTGCCTTTGTATTTTGACGATGACTTCCACCTTTGCAGGTTCAATATGACGACGGGACCTTTCTATTCCTATTTTTTATATCAAAAACCCCAAGACCATTACTTAGATGATGGTCCCTTACTTTTTCTGGCAAACAGTCTTTGGCATACCTCCAACAAGCCCAATTTGCTATAATAATCTTCTCAGCAAAATTATGGATTCATATTTATTCATATTTTTGATAGCCCCTCACACCTTGAGCTGGGTGTCATCCTGTCTGTCCATCTTATATATTCCTTAAATGCACTCTCATTTGTTGGTATCCTTTGCAATCATTGTCTGCTATATACATTGTAGTGCAGTGCTCAGCATTACTAAATAGTAAACTCTTGATTTTGCGATATCTTTAGAGACATTGTGCAAGTTCTGGAACCCTAGAGTCTTCACTTGGATTTATCCACTTCTATCAGTTGCCATTCTCATCCTGCTTTTGCATTCGTCATCTGTGTTACCTCATTTGTTTGTATCCTTCTTCAGTTGTTATCTGCTGGATACATTGGAGTGCAGTGTTTGCATTCCTTCAAAAGTAAACCCTTGTTTCTGCATGTTTTCAAGACTCACTGTGCAAATTCTGTAGTCATCGAATCCTGTATTTGTTGCCAGTCAGAGGCAGCGGAGAGGAGGTAGAAGGTTTGGAGGGGCAAAGAAGAGGGAAGCAGCATCAAGATGGAGCAGTGTGCAATATTTGTTCATTCCATTTCCACACATGCATTATTACATCTTGCATTTGTTTTCTTATATTTTCTAAATATTCGTGAACATGTTTATTTGTGCACAAGTTAAGAGGAAAGATGTAATGATTAATAATATCTATTTTGTTTCTTGTTCGGAGAAAATATTCTTCTGAAGCATAGCCATGAATTTCAGCAATGTAGGTGTTTTTATTGTTGATAACAAGAAAAAGATGGCTGTTATGGGTGTGGAATATAGGGTTTATTTTGGCTTAGAGGTTGGGAATGCAGTGTTAATTCAACAGAAAAATTGAATGCATTGAGAGAAGCCAGGGGCTCTCCAACCCAGTATGGGAGAGATCTTTTAGAGCCGACACAAATAAAAAATATTTATATAAGTTACATAATGATTAAAAAAAAATTAAGCTATCATATATCCATTTTAATTTCAGATCTATCAAGTACTCAGAGGGATCTAAATAGTAAAAAATGTACACCTAAACAAATTGGATCTCTCTTGGTGCTTGATAGATCAGTTTAAAATGGATCTATGCTAGTGTAATTTCACTGAACACTCCATGATGCCTAGGCTAAAGAAGTGTGAAGGGAAATAGAGCTTAAAAAATGAAGTTATATATGATGTTGAAATAAGTCATTATCAACAATGAAGAGAAGACGAACAAGTACATATGCATTATTCGTTGTAATTCATAAGAAGAAGACTCTCAAGGAGGATGGAGATGAAATGGTAAAGAAGAAGATTCTCAAGGAGGATGAAGATGAAATGGTAAAGAAGAAAACCCTCAAGAAGGGTGGAGGTGACGATGGTGTTTTTTTAGAGAGATGAAAATACAACATTTTTGTCATGTCCCAAATTTTGCATTGGGTCACAATGGCCTAATCACATTTGCCATACTCATGAGAGTTTGTCAAATTGATGCTAAGGGTCAAATAATTGCCAAGGAGAAAAATTACGAGTTTTCTAGGTTGGGGGTGGAAGCCTTGGGATTTGGAATAAGGGGGACAATAATTGATGTTGGATCATTAAAATGACATAAATATTTAATAAATGAGCTAAATAAATAAATACAAGGGAAAATCATAATGACAATTGATCATGAAGACACATGGAGGATGTGACATCCACACAAGCTAGATTTTCTATATGCCACATCGCATCTTTCTTCTTGTCATTTCGAATCCATAAGAAGCCCTAGGGTTTTGAAATGAGTTGGAAGGTCAATATACTTGGCATGAATCAATGAAGGTTGAATTGGAGTGGAAGAGTAACTCCCATGGAAGATGAAGAGGCATTTTGGAGCTAGTGAGACACTTGGACTAGATTCCGTAGCTTTATGACAACAATGATAAAGATGCTATGACACTTATGCCACAAATAAGATTCGAAGGCTGATATTTGACATATATAACTTGTCAGGGCTAAAAATAGCTCCAAGAGGGCGCTCAAGAGTGTTAGGGCAGCTACGATGCTTCTACATGTGATTTGGTGGAAGTGGGAGACTAGGAATTGTTGGAGAAGTGACATTCTTTGGAATCTTTTCTCAACTAGAGTTGGAATGCATCTCTTGGAAGGAATTTGACCCATAGAGAGCTTGGAAACTTTAAATATGTCAAGAAAAAAGATGAAAGCAACTTTTAATCATTTTAGAAATTTGCATTTGTGAAGTTGCCATTGATTTTTCATATTGGCACTAGTCATTAGCATATATCACCATGGAATGTGATGTTTATGAACAATGAAAGTGGTAAGTTTAGTACTGATAAAACTAAATAAGAATTCGAACATCATTTCTTTAAGTTGTGAACACTAGGAAGACTAAGAGAATGTTTTGCTTTTGAATTGTGCAAAATCTAAGATGAGAATGTTACATCTATATTATGCAAATACTGCCCACCGAGTCATGTGCTTAAGGTATTCATTCTTTTCTATCGGTAAGGGTCCCTCAACTCCCTTGGATATTTAGAACTCTGTTTTGTTCATTGTCTTTACAACTTGGTGATGTCTTATTTTGACTATTTTTTTACTTAAAGCATTATATTGAATTTTGAGTGGTTATGTTATTTTGGATTGAATTCCTCAATCTTTTATACTATTCTGGATTAAATTCCTCAATATTTGTAACTAGGATTAGGATTAATTCCTTCAACTCACTCACTTGTTAGGGTTCTTAATCCAAGGATCTACAACCGAAATGGTGCATAGACTGAAACATTATGCAAACATATCACTGCAACATTAATTTGATAAGGTAACATATTTGACAATCTCTCCAAGTTGATCTTTTGTACTATTGTGCTCGTCACCAGGGAATAATATCAAGAAAAGATAGAAGTACACATGTAGGTATTGTGTTTGATTGACAACTTGTAGGTTTATTATAGAATGGGTTCCTATAAATTGGTTTAAGATAGAATGGACACAAAGAAACATCAAATCTATCGATAGTTCCGCATTTAGTTTCGCATTTGAAAGTTTCAGTAGATTAGCTTCAAGGGGTTCAGAACCAAACTTAACAAGAGAAAACTACCTAATACTAAGTTTTTGGGAACATAAGAATTGCAATATATGCTAATATGCTTCTAGATTTTTTTAGTTTTTGGGGCACAGACAAAACCTAGTGGTAAGTTGCAAACAAATTAATTATTTATCAATGTATGCTAGTTCAACGTTGCATTGCTTGTTATTGTTACCGCACAACACATAAAACAATAAAGTCATTGTCATCTACATATGGTTTATGAGTTATATATCAATGGCCATTTTGAGATTAAAAGAAATACACATGCACCAAGAAAATGTATTTATCTTCTTACAATCATCAAAAATGTATTTATCTTAATATCATAATCTTTTGAAATTTATTCTAATGTTTCCTCTTATTGTTTCTTTGATTATGTTCTTAAAGTCAAGTTTCCATTTTCTATTTTTTATTATTATGTCCATGATCCACATCTTTAAAACCTAGGATTTGTCTTTCAAACTAGAGATTATATGCTCATGATGTGCTAATGGGATAGCTGCTTCATGATAGATTATGCCATATTTCTCCATTTTGTGATATTTTCCTTTGCCTCTTTGAGTTGATCCAACAAATCTTGTTTGCATGTCTCAGCAGTTCCCGCCAATAGGCTCTTGGGTCTCTTCCATGCCTAGTGTAGAGATAGGTGAGGAGTTCCTAATCCTTTCGTTGCCTGGGCCCTTGCCTTGGTTCTTGGCTTTTTACTTTGGCTCCCTCCTACTTCTATTGTGCTTCCTTTCCCAAGAGGATGGGGGTTTATGTGGGATGACCTCCCTATCTTAAGTAAGGTTTTATTTATCGCCTTAGTTGCAAGGCTTGTATCCACATATATTTGTATGCCTGCGAAAAACATTCATAGTTAATTTTCAAGAACCTATGAAGAACCACTTCATCCAATGTGTTTGGAGTGTTATTTATTTTGACTCTTTGCTTGCTATGTTCCTTAGTTTCATAGGATGAGAGAGTTTTTGATGTTGTTTTAAGGAAATAAGAGAAAGCTAAGAAAAAGGAGCATGAGCCAAATACATAAAATACATTCATCAACATGATCAAAAGAATCAAAAGGACCAAAATAAGTGCTTGGTATGGTGATATGGAGACAGTCAGAATCCCCAAACAATCAAAAGGTTTATATCCTTGACAGTGGTGGTTTCCTTCGACATGGCTATTGCTGTCTTCAATAGGAAAACCATCCATCCATAAATATTATTTTTCCTCATCAACCCATCACAATGATTTAGTGACTAAGTGTCGATTTTGAAAACAAGTTTTGTATTTGTTTTCATTTACGGCCTACACCAACTAAATCTCCTTTTCCTTGGTCTTTTAAGATGGAACTGTGTCATCCTTCTCCCAAGCTTGTCCCACTGGTAACCCTAACACTCCTGCAAATTGGAATAGTTTCCACATTTCTATGAACTTCTAGCCATCTTCAATGATATGAAGTTGTGAGAGCTTTGATGGGGTGAAGTTGTGAGAGCTCCGATGAGATGAAGTCATGAGAGTTCCCACGAGATGAAAACCAATAAATATATAGGGTTCTAATTCGATGAGATGAAGTCGTTAGAGCTTCGAAATTCATCCAACGTTGATAAGGAAAATATATTTTATGATCTCTGTTAGACAAGACAACTAATCAATGGAACGAAATTGCAATCTCGTACCTTTTGCACATACCATTTTCATTGTTTGTGGGGTTGATGAAGCACTTGCAAGTGGGTTACCATCCACAACTACCTGCTAAATTACCCTTTGCCTTTGCAATGGACTCGTGAGGGGCGACTAGCTACTTTGTCAGGAGTTCAAACTACCGAAGTGAGGGTTCAATTCAAGGGCAGAGAAAGAGAACAACCAGAGTGAGGGCCCAATTCGCGGGTAGAGTAAGAGCAAACCTTCGAAGTGATGGTTCAATTCACGGGTAGAGCAAGACCAAACCGCTAGAATGAGGGTCCAATTTGTGGGCAAAGCACACACATGTGGGGGTTTTTAAATTTGCAAATGTATTTTGGACTTGTTTTAATTTTTGTTTATTTATTTAATATTATTTTTAAATTATTTAAAATTATATTATTTATTTTTCATATATTTAATATATATTTTTATTATTATTTTCTCCACACATTATCATATTGGGGTTATGAGTTCCTTGACAAAAATCATTCTAGGTGTAGAACTTACTATTGGTTTATTTTTACCATCACTGGTACCATCAACATGTTTAAACATTAAGGTTTAGGGCATCCAAGGGTACCATTTTAATTAGTGAACCTAATGTGGAATAAAATATTGTTGCAATTGTGCAAACCAAATCTTCATAGTAATTACATTAAACTTTTTAATACCAATCTTGGGAAAGAGATGTTTTTGCATCATAATGGACTTAGGTGAACTAGAGAACGAAATTAAGCCTACATCTAACAGGTGAGTGAGATCTTAGTTTTCTCAAAGACTCCCTTGCATTATTCTTAGATGGCAACCTTGAGCTTGCCATGGTAGAGGAAATTCTATCCGTAGGGGCATCTTGATCATGTATGCCCTATGCTAGCTAAGATACACCAAATTGAACTAAAAGAGAGTTACAAGATTTGAAGACAATAAGCCACAATAATGGGAAGTTGGGAGGGATGAAAAAAAAATTACATGGTTTGTAGCCAAGGATATTGCTTTAATACCAATTAGAAGTATATTCTACTCACAATTGATAATATTAATACACATCTCATTAACATCCAATATCAAGAAATGACAACGGTTTGAGGAATAACAAGTAATGGTGTAAATGGGTTCATATATCAACATAAATCCTCCATACAAATGATGTCTTATTTATATAGTGAAGTAAATAAACAAAATATTGAATGTGGGACAATTAGTATGGCATTGACATTGAGAACCGATCGACATTTTATTGCAATTTCCACACCTTCAACATTGAAGACTACCAACCTTGACACTCAAACATGTGCCCCGTTCCTAAATCAGTTTTAACCATGTGTTACAAATGATTTTAAAAGTTCTAAAAAGGACACCAACTACATCTCAATAAAAATATTGTTGGAACCAATTCTAACATGTTGGAACATAGTTAGCATGAAAGGTCAGATTTTATATATTTTATTTACCATATACGTTTATGTGAGAAGGCATATGAATTTGAAAGTGAATCCAACTATACAATCATCGTATATGATCTCATTTAAAAGGAATACATTAGTGTGAATGAACTCAATCATAATAGTGGAACATATCAATATGTATACCCTTTTAACTCTTTAACATTTTAGGATTGATAGGGAAACCACACCTAATCCCTTTGCCTACATAAGAAAATAGGTTTTTAGAAGTTGGCATGCTCTAGACTCATGTGAATATATGATTTTTATTTCTTCATTCATGTCTTTCCATATCTATGTCTTTGATCTATTATGGTCAATATATTTTTCTTTGGTTTTTGGAATGACCCTTGTTTATTTATTTTTTTTACAAAGGAAAATCTATAATCTTGGGTCCAATTAAGGTATTGGCCTTTTACGAGGGAAATGAAACTATTCTCCCTCTCGTAAAAATTATCCCATTTGTTGATATATATATTTAATTATTTAATTATTGTAGTTATATCCTAATCTAACTTTATGTCTCACACTAGTTATATGGCCACCCCATGGCATCTGTGGATTTCAAATCTATCAATTTTACTTATACATACATCATTACAATCATACAATAACATGCTCACATTGTAATAACTAAAATCTCACAAACTATTTCTCTAAATACTAAATTCTTGAGCTTGTATGTCACTATTGGAAGTTTGGAGGATGCACATTGAGTGTTTAACAAAATATACAAGCCATATTTTATCTATTGATTACCACATATTATTCTAATGGGTAATTTGACAAACCTCTTATATTTTTATCACCAACTGCAACCAAAGATATACCTATGCCTGATTTACTATGCATAATGTAGCTCTAATAAAACTATCATTGGGTTGAAAGTGTCCACTATATGGGATTTTATTGTATTAAGAATGCCTTATACATGAGGTAATTATTTAAAGTCATAGAGAAAAATAAAGTCACATAAGCTATGACAATTGTTTAAATCTCGAGTGAAAAGAAAATTTCCCAAGAAAATACTATTAATTTGTCACAAAAATCTAGGGACTAAAACATAGTCTCATAAGAGATTTCAAACAATTAAGCATGAAAATGGCATAATGGTGCTACAATGGGAGTAGCAACTTTGTATAATCAATAAAGAATGGGTAATACAATACAATGATCATGCAAGGTGCATGAATGCCAAGACAATTCGAATTCCCAAGGAGGTCATTCGAATTGAATGTATGGGTGGGTGTAGCTTAACTGAATGTCAGCCATAGTAAACACCCTAGTTAACCCACTGATCAAGCTGTGATTGACTCAACTGAGCCCTAACTATATCGGAGTGGAATGGATGATTGAGTCTAACTGNCAACAAGTGGTAGCGCATCATTAACTCCAATGAACCCCGATGAGGTTAACTGAAGTCAAACTGGTCATCAGAAGTGGTTGGAGGCGCCCTAGTTGTCTCCAATTCATAAATATTAATAAAAAATAATCAATAAATGAATGGAGGCACATTCGCAACTCAGATTAACTGATTGTAACAATCAATTAGCAATTAGGTGCATTTATGACACTCAGATCACCCTAGAATGGCTCCCTGATTGAAGGAAGAAGCCCAGTTAGCTTCCCTGATTGAAGGTAGGCGTGGGTGTGCTCATGCTAATATCGTAGAGTGCTCATCTGATGCCGATTAAGTCAATTAAACTTAGGATAGTGGTTTAACAAGGTCAAATTGACCAAATTAAGTGTGCATGTTGGGTAAATGACTCCAACACCCCCCCTTAAGCTATACTCATGAGGAGTAAAAATAAAATGCATGAAATGCTAGGGCCTCGACAACAAAGGCCATAGGTCACCCTGTACAATAATGTAACTCAAACAATGCTAAAAAATAAGTCTAAGTGAGGGGAAAAAGGAAAACCCCATGGGAAACCCCCCCCTCAAGCTGAACACTGAAAGTAGTCTGATCACCTTGATGAAATCACCCCCAACAGTGAATGGAGGTAAGTGAACTTATTTTCTAAAAAGCTCTTGGTGAAGATGTCTACAATCTGCTCATCAGCAGGGCAGTATTGCAGAATGATGGTCATGTCATGCACCAATTCCTTGATATAGTGCATGTGTTTCTCTACATGCTTGATCCTTTGCTTGGTAACTGGATCTGTGGATATATTAATAGCACTTTGATTTTCACAAAAGAGGATAGTGGAAAAAGTATTACCAAGATCAAACTCCGAAAGAATGCCTTGCAACCAAACAACTTGGATGCAAGCATTCACCACTCCTCGGTACTCGGCCTCTACTGAAGGCCATGCTATGGCGGCGTGCTTTTTGCTAGACCAGCAAATGGGGCCACCACCAAACATGAAGACATATCCGGAAGTAGAATTTTGATCAATAGAATCACCTGCCCAATCAAAATCTGTGTAACCAACCAACTCTAGCTCGGAGTCTGCAGCATGGTGAATGCCGTAGGTCTTGGTTCCCTGAATATACTGGAGGTTCCTCTTGGCTGCCTTCCAGTGAAGATCATGAGGCTGCTGCATGTATCTTGACACAACATTCACGGCATAACACAGATCAGGTTGAGAATGAGTCAAGTAAAGCAAGCTATCAATCAGCTGTCGATAAATAGTGCAGTCCATAGGAGGTGTGCTTTTTCCTTCTTCAAGGCTGATTCCTGAAAGGAAAGGGAATGGAGCAGCCTTACATTCAACCATGTTAAAATTAAATAACAGGTCTGATACGTATTTGGACCGAGTGACCATTATCCCATCAATATTTTGCTCAATTTCAAGCCCTAGAAATTGCTTCAAGAGCCCCAAATCGCTCATTTCAAATGCATTGCGCAGGGCAGTTTTGATGACTGAAATAGAAGCAACTGTGCTACCTGTAATCAGTAAGTCATCAACATATAAAATAATAATAAGAAAATGACCATTAGGCTGCTATAGATACACATTCATATTTGATTTACACCTTTGGAAGTTTTGCGAGAGAAGGAAGGTATCCATTTTGGAATTCCAGTCTCTTGGGGCCTGTTTTAACCCGTATAGTGACTTCTTTAGTTTGCAAACCAAAAATGAATCAGAAATGTAGCCCTCAGGCTGCTTCATGTATATCTCCTCATGAAGATCTCCATGTATAAATGAAAACTTAACATCCATATAATGCACTTCCCAGTGCTTAGATGTAGAAATTGCCAAAACTAGGCGGATGGAGTCCATTTTTGCAACCGGTGCAAAAGTCTCATGGTAGTCCACACCTTGGAATTGGGAGAAATTTTTTTCTACCAGCCTTGCTTTATATTTGTAGGTTGTGCCATCAGCAGAAACCTTAGTCTGAAACACCCACTTGCATTGAACCAATTTCCTCCCTGGAGGAAGAGAAACTAGCTCCCAAGTAGTGTTTTTCTGAAGAGAATTCATCTCTTCATCCATGGCGGCGTGCCATCTCAGATCCTTCTGAGCATGGTAGTAAGACTTAGGATATGAAATTTTCATTAAATAACAAGATTCAAATAGCAAATAATCAGGACAGGAGAGCGTAATACTTGCTCTTTGGAAATCAGACCAGGTTCTTCTTGGATCATCCAGATTTCCAATGTTTTCACTTGCGGAGGAGAGTGTCTGTCTAGCCCAAGTTGGCAGATGATTTTTTACTTCATGTTTTGATTCAACATTTGACATTTGTTGTACACTAATATTAGAAATCAGAGAATCCAAATCAGGGTCATCACCCCCAATTCCATCATCCAAATATTCAATAGAATAGGAAGGAAATTCAACAGTTTTCTCCTTCACTAGTTCTACCTCCTGAAGAGGCTCATTGAACATGACACTCCTGTTGATGAAATTGTTATTGATTCCAACAAGGACTTGCAGTGGCCCCACAGGTTGTCATTGATGCCACCAAGTCCCACTTTCCATGCCTTGACCCCTTACAAAGTGGGTTTGCACCTTGTAGTGCCTTGGACCCCTTACAGAGTGGGTTTGTGCCTTGAAGCACCTTGTACCCAGTTGACAAGGTACCTATACCCACAAGCTTGGATCTTGAAGCCACCACCTTGCTGAAGACATTGAAGACCCTAGAGATGGTCCTCAATCCTTGGTAGACGATGGAGAAGCCCTAAATGGCTTGGAGAGGCATTAATGACCCATTCTGTGGTCATTTATGCTCTGATGTTGTCATGGTATCCTAGAAGAAGGCCCATCTACCCCATAGGTGATATATTGACCCTTGGAGGTCTCTTGAGGTGGTTGAAGAAGCCTATGAAGCCTCTTTCTTGATAAAAAAAGGCCCCGTGAAGGTTTGGAACTCCTGATGAAGACCTTGATGCTCTTGCAAAGGTCACGAAGCACATTGCTTACATGATGGTACGATGAAGGCACCCACACACACATGTGATAACATTTGGACACTTATGGGTTAAGGTGGTGTGTGTGAGACATGATGATCCGAGTGGCTTGTGGACACACTCTTATAATAATGTGGCAACAGACAAGGAAAAACATGAGCAAAGGTTGAAGACATGGAAATGGAAGACAAAGAACAAGGTCATGGAACCTTTGGGAATGACCCTAGGGAAAAAGATTATGAAGGAACATGGAAACACTTGGTTGATTGTTGTTGAAGTTGAAAATGATCCATGCCACAATTAGATGATGGGCTTGAAGTCCATGATGCTCTTACATTATTGAAAAAGTCTTCTTGTCATAACAAAGGTGTCTTTGGACCTAATGCTTGTGGCACCTTGGGTCTTGAACCCACATATTGCCAACTTGATGACGGGACCTACACACAAGGCCACATACAAGTCAACACTCCAAAAGCATAATTGGAAGGTTGACTATTGAATAATTAAAAATATAAAATAGTAAAAATACATGTAACAAACCCTAAGAAATGGTAGGTTTTGAAGGACGTGACAAGTTGATTAAAATAAAATGAAACAAAAATTAATATTTTTTTTAGCAAGTTGGCTTCAGAATTCAAAAAGAAAATTAAATTAATTTTTGGACAAGTCAGCTCCAAATTATAGTGAAAAATCACTATAAATACCCCATCAAAATTCATTTTGAAATTAGAAAATTTCGTGGGAGCTCTGAGGAATTTTGGACAACATACTGAGGCAAAATTCGTGGAGCAGTAGCTGTTGGGTTGAAGAAGGATGATCTCTCTCTGATTTTCGGACTATTCTTGAGGCATAATTTTGTAGCAGTTTGTTTTTATTTTTTATTTTTATGATGCCCTAACGTATTAGCAACAACAGCATGTCATGAATTCGGTGGAGTTACTCTAAAATTTCGGATGTCTGAGGCAATGGAGCAGTGACTGTGTAGATGATTACTGAGGAAATTTGGAGGTAATTTGTAGTAGCAGTCTTTGTTTTTAATTTTTATGGAGGAGCAGTATTTTGGAGGCAACAACAATCCGTGTTTTTAATTTTTATGTGGAGTAGTCCAAATTTTATAGTGGTAGCAGTAGTGAAGTAGGAGCAGACATAAGTTTTGAAGTCTGATTTTTAAAGGTCTGATTTTTTTTCTTCTTCTGAAATTCATGGACTGAGGCATGGCAACAGTCTAAGAAAGTAAACATTCCCAAATGACAGCCCAATGCATTCCATTGAGGCAGCCGAGGAGTGAAGGATGTATCTTTGAGTTTTGAACAGTCACTAAGGCAGGTACTGTAGGTTGGATCAATTCAAATTTGCAGCAGAGAGAGTCAATATCATTGGGGTACATTGTTAATCTTCAAAATGAACAAGATTTGCATGTTATGGTAACCTCTACACGTCTTACTTTGCCAAAATACTCAATCTACAGAAATTTTGAAAGGTATGATGATCTAGCTTGTTGGCTTTTTACATTCAAAAATTAAAATCTGTATAACTAGAAGATATTATCTGAAGATGTTACTCAGTGAAGAAAAAGTGACAAAGCATGACAAGAACATGGCAGCAAATACACAGTAAGTATACACTGAGATGACATTGATGTACTAACATACAGTGAAATGATTATGTGCTAGTATACACATCGATAGTATAATGTGGTAGTATGTATAAAACCTACAAGTTATGTATGCCCTAGAAATGTATGTATGCTCTAAAGAAGTTCATGCAGCTATATGCTGGAGAAGTATGCAATGAGTCATGTTTAGGCATGATACATGTATTTGGGTGATGATACAACCAACTCTTCTACAGTATACACACAGTTCAAGAGAAGTAGATATACAATGAATTCAGTGGTGTAGTAAGCCCATGCATAGAGTGATTGAGTAAACAGTACAAGTACATATATTTACATGTACAGTAAGTATGCAAGTGTGTGAATAGTATGTAGTGATGAACAATATATACAGTGGTATGTACAGTAATGAGTGAACAATATTGACTATACACAGTACATGCTATAAAGTGATGATACACTTCTGTGCCTTGTCATGTTACATAATACACACTATGATGTACACCATAATGCAAACTCCATGATGATGCATATCCTATGATGGCATGTTCAAGAGATTGATGTTTCACAGACCTTGTTAATGAAGCAATCTCCTTGATGATGAACTGTATGATGATGATGAGATGAGTTGATCTTGATGATGATGTACACCCTATGTTACAGACCTTGATGATTATCAGACCTTGATGATGACATGTTCAGACCTTGATGTTTGATGACTTGATAGTAACGAGCAGTGTTGATGAGCAGACTTGGCAATGTTGCAGCAGTGTGATTAGTAGAAGACCAGCAATGTTGACCAGCAGAATAAGGATTGACTAGAGGGTCATGAGTAGCAGTAAGCAGATGAACAAAATGATTGATGAGAAAAGTTGATGAGCAGCTTCACCAGCAGTATTGATGTTTAATATGACAGTGATGATGTGGGCAGAAAGATGATGTGGCAGTGAGCGCACTTGACAGTGATATATGTGTGTGATGAGTATGTTGAGAGAGTGAGCTGTAATTGTAAAAGCAAGCTTGTCTTGCTTTTGAGGTTAGGATACCTCAAACCCTTCTTAGCAGGGTCTAAGAAAACCAGGCAGGGTCTTGGATGAAGAGTAGGTGCTCTTGATATCAGTAGGTGATGATTTTACCTCACGGTTGTAGCTGTTCCAAAAACAAATACAAAAAGATTACAAAATCATATGGTGTTGTGTTCTCTTGTGCTATGGTTCTTGTTATGACTTCATGATTCACATGCTTATGATCTATAAATGAAATGATTATGTAAATGGTAGAATAATGTATTGATGAAATAGTTGTTGATTGTTAAATTGAAAAAGTAATAAAGACTGCACACACAGATTCACCCCCCCCTCTCTGTGTGCTTGGTGTGTCTAACAAATCCTTTCAATGATGGCTTGTTTTGTTTTGATATCCAACAGCTTGAAACCTTTAGATTCATCAGAATATCCAATAAACAAGCATTCAATGCTTTACGGTTGCAAATTCCTCCTTTTATCATGCGGAATTTGGGCCCATGCAGTGAATCCAAACACCCCGAGATTCGACACATCCGACTTGTGTCCAAAGTAGGCTTCGAAAGGGGTCTTCCCTTTCATGGATGAGTGTGGCACTCTGTTCTAAATATATGTTGCAGCATTCATGGCTTCAGCCCACAAATTTGCAGCCAACTTCTTTGCTTCCAACATGCAAGTGGTCATCTCCTTAAGAGATCGATTCTTTCTCTCCGCTACATCGTTCTGCTGGGGAGTGTAGGGGACTGAATGTTGGTTGTGAATACCACTTTGGGAACATATATGAAGCAACTCATTACTGATATATTCCCCGCCATTATCAGATCTCAAAATATTGATTTTTTTTCCAGATGCATTCTCAATTAGTGCCTTCAAATCAATGAATTTCTCCAAGACTTCCGTCTTCTTTTTGATAAAAAAGACCCATGTTTATTTGAAAAATTCATCAATGAAAGTGAGAAGGTACCTTGATCCATTCATGGATGTGGTAGGCATGGGTCCACTGATATCAGAATGTACCATCCCTAAGATTCATGATGCTCGGCTTGCCTTCCCCCAATCAAACTCATGCTCAGGGTGCTTTCCAACAACACAACCCTTGCAAATTTCGGTGGTAGCTTTGATGACTGGGAGGCCTTCAAACATGGAATTCCTCTGTAATTTCTGCAAGTACTTAAAGTTTAGGTGTCCAAACCTCTCATTCCACAGCCTACTAACCTCATTTCCATGAGTCAACAATGCAGTGGGATTTGCATCCGCCACAAAATGGGAGAACTCGTAGGCTTTTGCATGATGGTTTGCAAGGCCTTTTGCTACAAGTTTTTCGGATGCAAGTTTTGTAATCTCTACATCATCTGGGATAAAGGAGACTCTCTTGGGAACTCCTGTATGTGTCATTTGATAAACACTTAGGAGGTTTGATGCAAGAGATAGTACATACAGAACATTGGAAAAATAACCATACTCAAGATTTACAGTACTTGGTCCTTCGGATATGATTGTGGAGTCATCTCCCATGTGGATGGGAATGGTTTTTCTGGTCTCCAAAGATGAGAAAGAGTCTCTTTCAGCCACCATGTGATTCGAAGCTCCAGAATCTATCAAAATAACTTTGGACTTCGAAGTGCTTGACATGAGAGCGTGACCTCTTTCATGCCGTGGTTCCCGATATTGCTAATCTCTCCTCCGAAAGCTTTCCAGAAGATTGATGTGATTTTTCTCAAGAAGAGAAGTAGCTTAATCAAGTTTCTTTTCATGTAGGCATGTCCAGGGTGGAAGCCCTTCCTGCAGTACGAAAACTTGAATTTTCCCTTTCCATGATGCCCTTTGTTTTTGTTCTTCTTCAAGCCAGAAGGCTCTTCATGCTGCTGGTTTTCAACCTTAGGCTTAGGAGCTTCAAATTTGGTTTTTTGGTTTCTTCTTCTGCTTTCCTTTACCCTTCAGATATTTTGGCCCCGAAGCATAGAGGGCTTGATCACGGTAGGATTTGATGATCCCCATCTGGACAAGCTTATCATGTTCACTTGTTAGGGACTCAATGAAGGCATTGAGTGAAGGCATCTTCCATCCAGGGGTTGTGAGATTCCCCGCATGGAATGTAGAGACAAACACAGAATAATCAGCTCCAAGTTTGGAGAGAATGGTGAGGATGAGCTGATCATCCTCCTTCTCCACCTTACACTGCTTCAATAGTAAGACAATGTGCTTGAACTTTGTGAAAACATCATTTACGGTCTCAAAATTGGAAGGTTGGAGAGACATCAACTCATTTTCAAGCGGATAAACTCTCAAATCATCCCGTTTTCCATACAGGGTGTCCAATTTGTCCCAAATTTCCTTTGGAGTCTTCAATCCCGAGAGGTGGAAAAGAGGTCCTTGGAAATAGCGAGGCACAAGAAACCAAATGCTTCATCTTTCTTGTTCAAGAATCTAGCTTTGTTTATCACAAAAGTAGGCTCTTCTTCAGTGTCCATAGTGACCTGGTAGAGTCCTCTGGCATGTAGTTGGATATCCATATCTCCTTTCCATGAATGGAAATTGAACGGAGTCAAGAGTTCGATGGAAGAAGCCATCTGAAACTGCTGTAGCAAATGCTTTTAACCTGTTAAAACCTGCAAATCAGAACAAAAGGGGCACCGTAAGGTTGAACAGCTTGCGGATTTTAGGCTTTCATTACACCCATCATATTTTATCAAGAAATCTTGATCAATAATTCCTTAACTTGGGGTATTAAGTGGTAAGCCTTTGCTTCTGGTGCAGTGCTGGAACTTTGAGCTTTTTGCTCAATTTTTCATGCAAGATCTGTCAAAAACCATGTTTTTGACAGATCTGAGCTTCATCCCATCATGAGCTCTTATACCATATTAATATGTCATAGTAATCTAGGGACTAAAACACAGTCTCATAAGAGATTTCAGACAATTAAGCATGAAAATGGCATAATGGTGCTACAATGGGAGTAGCAGCTCTGTATAATCAATAAAGAATGAGTAATACAATACAATTATCATGGAAGGTGCATGAATTCCAAGACAATTCGAATTCCCAAGGAGGTCGTTCGAATTGAATGAATGGGTGTATCTTAACTGAATGTCAGCCAAAGTAAACACCCTAGTTAACCCACTGATCAAGCCGTGATTGACCCAACTGAGCCCTAACTGTATCGGAGTGCAATGGATGACTATGTCTAACTGAAAGTAGCTCAGACACATGTCACTGCATGCTAATCAACAAGTGGTAGCACATCATTAACTCCAATGAACCCGATGAGGTTAACTGAAGTCAAACTGGTCATCAGAAGTGGTTGGAGGTGCCCTAGTTATCTCTAGTTCATAAATATTAATAAAAAATAATCAATAAATGAATGAAGGCACCTTTGCAACTCAGATTAACTAATTGTAACAATCAATTAGCAGTTAGGTGCATTAATGACACTCAGATCACCCTAGAATGGATTCCCAATTAAAGGAGGAAGCCCAATTAGCCTCCCTGTTTGAAGGTAGGCGTGGGTGTGCTCACGCTGATGTCATAGAGTGCTCATCTGATGCCGATTAAGTCAATTAAACTTAGGATAGTGGTTTAACAAGGCCAAATTGATCAAATTAAGTGTGGATGTTGGATAAATGACTCCAACACCCCCCCTTAAGCTATACTCAGGAGGAGTAAAAATAAAATGCATGAAATGCTAGGGCCCTGGAAACAAAGGCCATAGGTCACCCTGTACAATAATGTAACTCAAACAATGCTAAAAAACAAGTCTAAGTGAGGGAAAAAAGGAAAACCCAGTGGGAAAACCACCCCCCTCAAGTTGAACATTGAAAGTAGTCTGATCACCCTGATGAAATCACCCCCAACAGTGAACGAAGGTAAGTGGACTTATTTTCTGAAAAAACTCTTGGTGAAGATGTCTGCAATCTGCTCATTAGCAGGGCAGTATTGCAGAATGATAGTCCTGTCATGCACCAATTCCCTGATATAGTGCATGTGTATCTTTACATGCTTGGTCCTCTGCCTGGTAACTGGATCTGTGGATATCTTAATAGCACTTTGATTGTCACAAAAGAGGACAATGGAAAAAGTACTACCAAGATCAAATTCTGAAAGAATGCCTTGCAACCAAACAGCTTGGATGCAAGCATTCACCGCTCCTTGGTACTCGACCTCTGTTGAAGGAAATGCTATGGCGGCCTGCTTTTTGCTAGGCTAGAAAATGGGGCCACCAACAAACATGAAGACATATCCGGAAGTAGACTTCCTATCAATAGAATCACCTACCCAATCAGAATCTGTGTAACCAACCAGCTCTAGCTCGGAGTCTGCATCATAGTGAATGCTGTAGGTCTTGATTCCTTGAATATACTGGAGGATCCTCTTAGCTGCCTTCCAATAAAGATCATGAGGCTGCTGCATGTATCTTGACACAACATTCATAGCATAACATATATCATGCCGATAGTGAGTCAAGTAAAGCAAGCTACCAATCAACTGTCGATAAATAGTGTAGTCCATAGGAGGTGTGCTTTTTCCTTCTTCAAGGCTGATCCCTGAAAGGAAAGGGAATGGAGCAGCCTTACATTAAACCATGTTAAAATTAACTAAAAGGTCTGATATATATTTGGACCGAGTGACCATTATCCCATCAATATTTTGCTCAATTTTGATCCCCAGAAATTGCTTCAAGAGCCCCCAAATTGCTCATTTCAAATGCATTGTGAAGGGCAGTTTTGATGACCGAAATAGAAGCAATTGTGCTACCTGTAATCAGTAAGTCATAAACATATAAAACAATAATAAGAAAATTACCATTATATTACTGTAGATACACATTCGGAATTGATTTACACCTTTGGAAGTTTTGCAAGAAAAGGAAGGTATCCATTCTGGAATACCAATCTCTTGGGGCCTATTTTAACCTGTATAGTGACTTCTTTAGGTTGCAAACCAAATATGAATAAAAATGTAGCGCTCAGGCTGCTTCATGTATATCTCCTCATGAATATCTCCATGTATAAAGGCAGAATTAACATCCATATGATGCACTTCCCATTGCTCAGATGCAGAAATTGCCAAAATTAGGCAGATGGAGTCCATTTTTGCAACCGGTGCAAAAGTCTCATGGTAGTCCACACTGTTAGCACTAAATTTATTTTTGTCGGAATTGGTCTTATTGCCTTCAAAATTTTAAGTTTTCATGGGTGATTGAGTTGGTTTCCAAAGTTTTCTCATTAAGCTATTTCCAAGTTGGCAAAGAAGAGAAATAAATTTTTCACAAGAGGGGTAAATTTTTTTATTAATTTTTGAATGAAATTTATAAAATGGGTTTTATAAAGTTATTATTTTATTTATATTCAAACTTATATAGTTTTGGATATTTTTTCCAAAGTAAAAAAGCGGCCTTTATTCACCAAACCAAGTCTTAATGAAGGTTTAAGCGCTAAACAAGGTTTATTACCTTTCTTAAGGTATAATCAAACCACTAGCACATAAAATAATCCGACGGTTAATGTAACAAGTGAAAACTAATCAACGGGTATTATTGTTTCAGGAGAGTAAAGTTGTGCGTTAATTAAAACAAAAGGACTCAGCGGAATGTGTACGTGTAAGCTTATCCAACGGATGGAAAATAAAGTGAAAATGCATCGATGGTCATCATCAGATCTGGAGGATAGAGTTGCACGGTGGTTAAATTGGAAAGGTGGTAGCGGAGTTTAAACCACTTTCCACGTGGTAACTTTTGGTGAATTCCGCGGAGAAAAGTGGTTTGGGAAAAACAACCCAGTGGAGGCTTCGGAATAGACCATTATTTAAAATTGACTTGGTTTTTTCATTTCATTTGTGTGCTGCGCGCGAAAGGAAGGAGACAGTCCACCATATTTTCAAACTCAACTTTTACGTGTTTTTAATCACAGGAAAATGGTGGAGATAAAGAGTCTGATCAAGGAGCTGGAAATTGATTTTTATAGAGCAAGAAAAGGGAAGCCACCACTCAACAATGCAGAAGGGAATCCCAAAAAGAACATCAGCCCAAAAAAGTTGCAGAAATATATACAATGAGAGCATTCGTGAAGGTATTGGTATGTGTTTAAAGTCTTACAAATAGAATTTACAGTGGAGAGTGTGCCAAAGCTTGGGATTATTCAAGTGTTTGGAGACACTATTAACAAATATGGCTACCTTTATCAATACATTCATGGGATTTCTCTTACAGTAGATGATCTTACAAGGATAGATGCTTTATGTTCTTTATTTATGAATTACAGTTAAACAATTCAAGGTTTAGAAGCAACATAGCATATTTTTTCTAAAAATGACTGTTTTAGTCATTTTATTCAACGACCTGTTTCCAGCAAACAAAGAAGAATTTTCAAAAAATGAAAGAGGTTTTTCATCATAACAGCGTGGTATACAATAAATGCTCTCATTTTTTACCCAGGCGCTACATATTGGGAGCAACAAAGTCATCTTCAGAGGGCAAATGTTCGGATGTCAAAATGACTGTTCTAGTCATCAAATTAAAATAATTGTTTACATCAAATTAAGATTAATTTTGAGAAAGTGAGAGAGGCTTTTCTTCAAAACATATCTATCCAAAATAACCTCTTTCCGTTTTCACACAGGTGCTATGGTTTAGTAGAAACAAAGTCAGTTGTAAAGGCCATTTTTCATGTTTTCCAAATGACTATTTCAGCCATCAAATTCAAAGAATTATTTTGGACAAATGGAATTTAATTTTACAAAAATGAGAGAGGTTTTTATTCCTAACATTCCTATAATCAAAAACCTCCTTCATGTTTTACACAGTAATCACAGGTTGGGAGAATTTAAAATATCTTCACAAGTCATTTTTCCAGAAATCTACAATTTTATTATTTGAGTCATCAGCTTCAAAGGAATATTTCGAGGATATTGAGATGATTTTGGAGAAATGAAGACATGGGTTTTGTTGGGTGCATGTCCAATTATAAAAAACTCTCCCATATTTCACATAGCTATCACCAGTAGAGATATGCATGAGAAACGTTGTTGTAACTGTTTCTATTTTTAGAGTTCAGTTAGGTTTTGAATTCAAAGTCAGGTAGAAGTTATTCTTATATAAGTTAAAATGTAATTGATAGTTTTAGGGAGTATTTTCAAGAGAGGAGAGGCTCTACATCATAATGGATTCAAGTTTTCAGTAAATGAATGAAATTTGTAGAGGAGGAATGTAAAATCTTTTTCATGTCAGAGATTCTTGTGCCATCTTTTTCTTCAGTAAGTAATTTCTTTATGTGATTGTTTATCCTGTTTCCCACTCCATTTTGTATTTGATTTCATGCTTGAGCATTATTTTTTATGGGTTGGAATTCATCATGCATGCTCTAGGTCCATTGTTCAAGCATTTTCAAAATATTTTCTTCTAAAGTCTTACAGAATTCACCCTAGCATTAGAGGAAATTTGGGGTCTAAAATGGGCCTTATAAGAAAATGTGCCAAAATAAGTTTTTGTGAGTTGGAATTCAAGAACCAATAGAATTTCAATACAATAAGTCAACCATAATGGTTGAATTGACATATTTATCATTAAAAAAAACTACTTTTTTTGTTCGTATTTTCGACATATCTCATTGTGTTTTTACTCAAATTTCGATCGAGAGAGCTTGTTGGATGCGGAATTTGATTCCACATCCAACGAGCTCTCTTGATCGAAATTTGAGTAAAAGCAAAGGGAGATATGTCGAAAATACGAACACAAAAAGTAGTTTTTTTCTTTCTTCCTCCAAAATTAATCAATATTATTTTATTATTTTAACTATTATTTTATTATTTTCCTTAGGAGGCCGATTTTAGACCCCAAAATTCCTCTAATGTTAGGTGCTCTGTTGATGGAATGTCTCCCTTTGTCTACTAATCAACCTGCTAATACCTCAAGACCGAGGAAATGGTGCCTACCTTGCCTCTGATCATAAACTTTCAAAACCCTATCTCCTGCAACCTATTTCAGATCTGATTGTTGACTCCATTGCCCAATGGTCTCCTCCATGACCATCCTACCAAGTCTTTTAAAACAAACTTGTCCTATTTGTCCCATTAGAAATCTGACCTTCTGATTGCCTTTGATTGAATATCTTGAGTATAAAAACTTTGTAAATAGTGAGATATCCCTCTCTGATTGTATTAGGTCAAAAATACATTCTAAAGTGGTTTTTGCTGTTACCTTGGCATCTACGTTTCACAACCTGGGTACATTCTGAGTGTTAACACACACCTTGGACCTGGGAAAAACTTTTTTCTACCAGCCTTGCCTTATATTTTCAGGTTGTGCCGTCAACAACAACCTTAGTCCAAAATACCCACTTGGATTGAACCAATTTCCTCCCCAGAGGAAGAGAAACTAGCTCCCAAGTAGTGTTTTTCTGAAGAGATTCTCTTCGTCCATGGCGGCATGCCATATCGGATCCTTTCGAGCATGGTAGTAAGACTTAGGATCTGAACGTTTCATTAAATAAAAATATTCGAACAACAAATAATCAGGACAAGAGAGTGCAATATCTGCTCTTTGGAAATCAGACCGGGTTCTTCTTGGATCATCCAGATTTCCAATGTTTTCACCTGCGGAGGAGAGTGTCTGTCTAGCCCAAGTTGGGAGATGATTTTGTACTTCAGGTTTTGATTCAGCATCTAAATTTGCTATACACTAATATAAAAAATCAGAGGATCTAAATCAGAGTCATCACCCCCAATTCCATCATCCAAATATTCAATAGAATAGGAAGGAAATTCAACAGTTTTCTCCTTCACTAGTTCTACCTCCTGAAGAGGCTCATTGAACATGACACTCCTTTCAATGATGAATTGTTTTGTTTTGATATCCAGCAGCTTGAAACCTTTAGATTCATTAGGATATCCAATAAACAAGCATTTGATTCTTTGCGGTTGCAAAGCCCTCCTTTTATCATGCGAAATTCGGGCCCATGCAGTGGACCCAAACACCCTGAGATTCGAAACATCTGGCTTGTTTTCGAAGTAGGCTTCGAAAGGGGTATTCCATTTCACAGATGAGTGTGGCACTCTGTTCTGAATATACACTGCATCATTCATGGCTTCAGCCCACAAATTTGCAGCCAACTTCTTTTCTTCCAGCATGCAAGTGGTCATCTCCTTGAGAGACCAATTCTTTCTCTCCGCTACACCGTTCTGCTGGGGAGTGTAGGGGATTGAATGTTGGATTTGAATACTAATTTGGAAACATATATGCAGAAACTCATTACTAATATATTCCCTACCATTATTAGATCTCAAAATACTGATCTTTTTTCCAGATGCATTCTCAATTAGTGCCTTCAAATCAATGAATTTTTCCAAGACTTCCAACTTCTTTTTGATAAAAAAGACCCATATTTATCTGAAAAAGTTATCAATGAAAATGAGAACGTATCTTGATCCATTCATGGATGTGGTAGGCATGGGTCCTCTGATGTCAGAATGTATCAGCCCCAAGATGCATGATGCTTGGCTTGCCTTCCCCCGATCAAACTTATGCTTAGGGTGCTTTCCAACAACACAACCCTTGCAAATTTCGGTAGTAGATTTGATGACCGGGAGGCCTTCAACCATGGAATTCCTCTGTAATTGCTGCAAGTACTTAAATTTCAGGTGGCCGAACCTCTCATGCCACAGTATACTAACCTTATTTCCATGAATCAGCAACATAGTGGGATTTGCATCCGTCACAAAATGGGACAACTCGTAGGATTTTACATGATGGTTTGCAAGGCATTTTGCTACAAGTTTTCTGGATGCAATTTCTGTGATCTCTACATCATCTGGGATAAAGGAGATTCTCTTGGGCACTCCCATATGTGTCATTTGATAAAGACTTAGGAGGTTTGATGCAATAGATGGTACATATAGAGCATTGGAAAAATAACCATGCTCAAGATTTACAGTACTTGGTCCTTCAGATATGATTGTGGAGTCATCTCCCATGTGGATGAGAATGGTTTTTCTGGTCTCCAAAGATGAGAAAGAGTCTCTTTCAGCCATCATGTGATTCGAAGCTCCAGAATCTATCAAAATAACTTTGGACTTCGAAGTGCTTGCCATGAGAGCATGACCTCTTTCATGTTGTGGTTCCCGATATTGCTGATCTCTCCTCCGAAAGATTTCCAGAAAATTGATGTGATTTTTCTCAAGAAGAGAAGTAGCTTAATCAAGTTTATTTTTTATGCAGGCATTTTCAGGGTGGAAGCCCTTCCCGTAGTACAAAAACTTGAATTTTCCCTTTCCATGATGTCCTTTTTTTTGTTCTTCTTCAATTCGAAAGGCTCTTCATGTTGCTGGTTTTCAACTTTAGGCTTAGGAGCTTCAAATTTGGTTTTTGGTTTCTTCTGCAACTTTCCTTTACCCTTCAGATCTTTGGGCCTCGAAGCATAGAGGGCTTGATCACGGTAGGATTTGATGATCCCCATCTGGACAAGATTATCATGTTCACTTGTTAGGGACTCAATGAAGGCATCTTCCATCCAGGGGTTGCGAGCTTCCCCACACGGAATGTAGAGACAAACACCGAATAATCAACTCCAAGTTTGGAGAGAATGGCAAGGATGATCTAATGATGCTCCTTCTCCACCTTACACTACTTCAATAGTAAGACAATGTGCTTGAACTTTGTGAAAATATCATTTAAGGTTTCGAAATTGGAAGGTTGGAGAGACATCAACTCATTTTCAAGCTGATAAACTCTCAAATCATCTCGTTTTCCATATAGGGTGTCCAATTTGTCCCAAATTTCCTTTGGAGTCTTCAATCCCAAGAGGTGGAAAAGATGTCCTTGGAAATATAGAGGCACAAGAAACTGAATGCTTCATCTTTCTTGTTCAAGAATCTAGCTTTGTCTATCACAGAAGTAGGCTCTTCTTCAGTTTCCATAGTGACCCGGTAGAGTCCTCTGGCACGTAGTTGGATATCCATATCTCCTTTCCATGAATGGAAATTGAACGAAGTCAAGAGTTTGATGGAAGAAGCCATCTCAAATTGTTGTAGCAAATGCTTTTTACCTGTTAAAACCTGCAAATCAGAACAAAAGGGGCACCGTAAGGTCAAACAACCTGCACATTTTAGGCTTTCATCACACCCAGCATGGTTGACCAAGCAAGCTTGATCAACAATTCCTTAACTTAGGGTATTAAGTGGTAAGCCTCTGGTGCAGTGCTGGAATTTTGAGCTTTTTGCTCAATTTTTCATGCAAGATCTATCAAAAACCATGGTTTTGAGAGATTTGAGTTTTGTCCCGCCATGAGCTATTATACGATATTAATCTATCATAGTAATCTAGGGACTAAAACATAGTCTTGTAAGACATTTCAGACAATTAAGCATGAAAATGGTATAATGGTGCTACAATGGGAGTAGCAGCTCTATATAATCAATAAATAATGAGTAATGCAATACAATGATCATGCAAGGTGCATGAATTCCAATACAATTCAAATTCCCAAGGAGGTCATTCAAATTGAATGAATGGGTGTAGCATAACTGAATGTCAACCACATTAAAACACCCTAGTTAACCCACTGATCAAGCTGTGATTGACTCAACTGAGCCCTAACTGTATCAGAGTGCAATGGATGACTGAGTCTAACTAAAAGTAGCTCAGAAACATGTCACTACATGCCAATCAACAAGTGGTAGTGCATCATTAACTCCAATGAACCTCGATGAAGTTAACTAAAGTCAAACTGGTCATCAAAAGTGGTTAGAGGCACCCTAGTTGTCTCCAGTTCATAAATATTAATAAAAAATAATAATACAAGAATGGAGGCACCTTCACAACTCAGATTAACTGATTGTAACAATCAGTTAGCAATTAGGTGCATTTATGACACTCAAATCACCCTGGAATGGCTCCTCGATTGAAGGAGGAAGCCCAGTGAGCCTCCCTGATTGAAGGTAGGTGTGGGTGTGCTCATGCTGATGTCGATTAAGTCAATTAAATTTAGGATAGTGGTTTAACAATGCCAAATTGAACAAATTAAGTGTGCATGTTGGGTAAATGACTCCAACAAATACCTCATAAATGAAGTGAGCTTTTAAAATAAGTTGCGTTCTTTGACATAGTGTATGGCTGTAGGGGTTAGTATAAATTACAATTAAGACTAAAAGTTAATCATTATGAGCATGGGGAAGCATTCTTTTCGATTATTGGCGTCTCTCCCTAATTTCCTCTATGCTTGTATCCCATATTACGCCCTTTTATTACATATAAGGTAATATACAAATATTCATATTTTCTTTATGATTTTAGTCACGTACAATGGAGAATATGTGCATATGTTGGTCTAAATTGTAGTTTGAAAGGTACTGCCTGTTGGAGACATTTACCATCATATTCACTCTTTCGGTCAAATTGGCCTAGTTAAACCACTATCCTAAGTTTAATTGACATCAGTGGAGCATTAATTACCACCATCCCAGTCATCCTCACGCCTACCTACAGTCAAGGAGGCTAACTTAGCCTTCCATACAGTCAAGGAGGCTAACTGGAGCACTCCAGGGGTGATCTGTGTGACATTAATGCACCTGCATGCTAACTGGTGGTTACTTTCAGTTCAACCAATCAGTTACAGTCAGTTAAGGCGCCTCCATTCATTAAATATATTATTTAATGATTATTTTATTATTATTTAATGAACTGGAGTTAACAAGGCACCTTCACCAACTTCTGATGGTCAGTTCAGCTTCAGTTAACCTCATCAGGGTTTATTGGAGTCATGTAGTACTGGCACTTGATGGTTGGTTGCTATGACATGTGTTTGATCTCCTTCAGTTGAGATTAAGTCATTAATTGCACTCCAACTTCAGTTAGGGACTGGTGAGTCAATTAGGGTTTTTGTCAAGTGGTTAACTGAGTGAGTTTGCATGGCAAAGAGTCAGTTAAGCTAGACTCACTTATGGAATTCGAATTGTCCCCTTAGGTATTCGAATTCTTCATGGAGTTAAGCTATTACTCCTGCATGGGAATTGTAACCCTTTATTGTTTATAAAATATACAGAGAGGAAACCTATTCTGGTTCCAATTATTGCTAATTCATGAGTAATTTGTTAATTATTCCTTGATGATTTTGATTCCTAGTTCTAGATCATGTGCAAGAATTAATACTGCCTTGGTATTATTTTCGTACATTAGTTGAAAATATGTGCATATGTTGGTCTAAATTGCAGTTTGAAAGGTACCGCCTTGGTATTATTTTTGTACATGAGTTGAAACCAATGTTCAATGTTATAGTTCATGGATTTGAAACATAATTGTTCTAGATTTGAATATTGAGACACCCAACTTTGGATGGCACTTATGATAAGATGGGTTTCCTTGATTGTGTTATCTCCAGTTTATTTCTCTTAGTTTCAAGGTTAAATTGTTGAAAATATATTAGCTAACCTATTGGTTTTGTATGATTGTGTTATCTAACCTAATGTACAAGGACTACCTTCATTTAGTTTCTTGTCATTTCATGAGATCATACAACTGAAAGTTTCTTTCTTTTATTTTCATATAGAAACAATCTAATCATGTACAAATCACATAAGATATAACCTACTTATCTCAATGATAAATGACCCTCTTTAGATAGTGAAATGCATGCCAATGGCCTCAATTTCAATCCAAAATAAGATTGATTTGGTTAAAGAATGCAAACTCATAGAATATTCCCATAATGGGTGAGCTTATGGTATCAAGGAAATCAATGTGGGTTGTGAAATTCAAGCTCATAATTCATCCACACAATTAGATGATTTAATCCATCAAGGAAAATGATTTGGGATAGGAAATTCATGCTTATAACCCATGCCCACAATGAGATTCCTTATTCCATCAAGGAAATCAAATTGGGATAATAAATGTAAGCTCAAAAATTATGCCCACAATGGGAAATGCTTTTTCTTTAATCAAACTCATTTTAAATGAGAAGAACAAACCTTGAAATGGTTCCCCAAAAGAGAAAAAAATATTAAACTGAACGTAGAATTGAGTCATCCTCAAAATACAATTTCTTTTCACTTACATTAGTTTTAGGTGCCATTTATCCTCCTCTTCAAGGATAATTATTGGAATAGGTCTTTGGAAAAATGGGTTCATTAGTCAACTATTGGCCTCGTTCATTGGTCACTGTGCGGTTTCGACATGAGCCAACACTTAATCTATTTATCAAATAAATTTCATTCATCTTTCAGAAAAAGAGATGGTTGTGCCTTTTATCTGTCTACAAAATATTTCCGATGAGCCATATTATTCACATATTTGATGTTGACGACAATGACGATGAGGATGATGGGTTATATGTTAGAAGTCCCATGTTTCTGGAAAGTTTTGATGAAGATGCTATAGGAACGGCATACATGTTCATCGAAACTTCGTCACAATACAATGACAATTATGGTGACAAATAAGATGACGATATAGGTGTTGGCCATGATGTTGTAAGTGTTGGAATATAATATGTCGGGATTATACAATATGTAAATATTGTAAATATATTTTGAATGTGAATAGTCATGTAGGAATATGAATAGGTTGGTCGGAAGTTGAATCACAACCGACATATGAATTGTATAAATATATGCATTAGCAATGGAATAAGATGAATCAAGAGTTATTATCCAACAATGGTATCAAAGCACCACCTGCCATAACTCCTGCTGTTAAGTTTCAGTCCTAGTAGCTTGTATGCTTGCCAGACTGCTGGCCCATTAATGTGCCTGCTCTCTGCTCAGGGTTGAACGTTCTAAACATTCTGTACGCACTCAGAATCATTATCATTTTGCTCCCCACCTACTTGTTCGTCATTAGTCTGCATCCGAGCGTTTCTCTTCCAACCTACGTGCATTCATTGTATGTGTTATAATCATAGACCTGCGATGAGGAATGAGGTATGAAACAATCCATAAATTGTGTATTACTCAAATCGCTGCACAATTTTGAATGAGCGGTTGAAATTTTGTTCAGTCGTTTAATAAATACCTAACCCTAAGTTGAACCACCATTCTATTTTTTCCCTTCACGTCATTCCACCACTGGGTATAGCCCGTTCTCTGTATCTTTGTCCCTTGCAGTATACTATTACAAGTTTTTTGCCACCCCATTGTGTTCTCTCTCTACTACTGTGGTTATCCTCATTGTGTTAACGCATACTCTCTCTGCAAATTCCCATCTCTCAAACAAAATTATCAAAGTTTTGAGTTTTAGGTTTTAAGCTATATTCGAAGATGTGATACAAGAGTGTGCGATGTATTTTTGAGAGACGTGAATTGTGAATTTCAAGTGGAAGAGGTATTTTGAGCAAAGCAAAGTCACTGCATATTTTGTGGGAAGAGCGAAGGATTTCCCCACCGTTCACTGCCTTGATCCCGTTCTGCCACTACGTTAACTATAGGTGAGAGCTCAGATAATCTTCTGAAAGATTTGTGGAACGTGAAGATCGTTGTGTAGGGATATGACTTTTTGTATTAAGAAGTGTTGCGATTACTAGGGTGGAAACCCTAATTTTTCTGTGTGAACTGTTCATGCTGATAAACTGTGACCCATTTTGTTCAAAAGTTGTGAGTCCTAAGTTGAATCCACCATCTGAAGCTGAAAGCATATATGCTGCGTGAGTTTGAATCTATATTGGAGCTGAGTATATATTGAATCTATATGCGTTGAGTATATATGCTTTTGAGACTACAATCTCCTCCATATACTGCTGCGAGCTACCTTGGCTTTGAGAGAAATGAGACCAGCGTAAAGATGTGTTTTGACAGCAAGATGTTAACTCCACGTTGAATATTTTGTGTTTTGACAGCCATCGATATTTATTGTGGAGAGTGTTCAGGCCACTCCTTCTCCATGTGCGTGGGAAATTTACAACTTTGGATGCTGCAATTTGAGACTGTGTAATGGATGCTGAGATTTGAGACATTCTTATGTGGTTGATATTCTTTCAGAAGGCTGTAAGAAGTATTTTAAATATTGCTGCTGTATTTACTTGCGACCGATGGGAATGTAAAAACCCTAATTTATGCCCTATCTTGTGCATAGAAGTGTTTTCTTCTTTTTGATTTGAAGATGGATTTTGAGATTGAAGTTGTGACCACACTGGTTAAGAAGATTGTTGACAGCTGAAGATTGACTTGCTGAGACTCGACCCTTCTGTCACTTGTAAGAAGTATTTTGAAGATGGTTGCGACTGCCCATCATGTTGATTGCATAAAGAATTGAATTGATGAGTTTCAATTTTCTTTCATTCTGCTGCAAGAAGTATGCAAACAATTGTATTCGTGTATGAGATTTCCACCAGCAAATTTGCTTATGAACTTATTGACAACATATTAAGATTGTAAATCAGCTTGGCAGAGGCTGTAGACCTGCAAGGTTATTGTTTTTCTATTATCTCATTCTCTTTGTCATATTAAGTTAATTATTGTAAATTACACTAGCAGTTGCAGAAGATGCAATCTATAACATCTGTGGTTTGTGCCTCTCTCTCTTGCTGCAAGAGAGGCAGAGGAAGAAGAAAATTCAGAGGTAGAGGAAGCAGAAACAACTCCAACAAAATATCAAATTTGTAGTGCAAGCGTTGTGGAAAGACTGGACACACATCAGATTAGTGTTGGGCTTTGTGGGACTCCATCAAAGACTAACATAACCAGAAGAAAGATGACAATAAAAACCAAGATGCTAGTAAATCTTCTGATTTTGCTCATTATATTGTTGCACATTGTAATCTTGGAATTAATGAAATGACTTCACTTTCATCTTACAAAGATTGTTGGCTGCTTGATACTGGTGCAACATCACACATGACTTTTAGAAAATACTGTTTTGAAGAACTTAATGAAACAATAAATGGCATAGTGTACTTTGCAGATAAGTCAAGTCTTAAACCAAAGGGAATGGGCACCATTCGACTGAAGATGCCTGGATTCCCTGATTTCTTGTTGAAGAATGTTCTTGATCTTCCATAGTTGCAGAGAAGCCTGCTATCCTTGGTGGAGATTCGACAACGAGGCCATTCCATCCACATGTTTGATGGAATCGTAGAAATAAGAAAGTCCTTTGACAACCAAGTCATCATGACTGGATACGAAGATGGGAAGCTGCTGAAGCTAAAGGGTTCATCTGCAAGAGTTCAGAACTATGCCTACCTCTCTCAACATGGAGAAGGTAATTTGTCATCAAGTTTATTGTGGCATGCAAGATTTGGTCATTTGAATTATAACAGTCTTTGTTTGTTGAGAAAGAATGGTGTATTTGGTTTTCCCACCATTCCCAAAGATAAGAGAAAATGTGATGCATGTATATTAGGGAAACACAATAAGCTGCCATTCCATGAATCTACATTTAGAGCAAGTAGGAAATTAGAATTAGTGCATTCTGATTTATGTGGCCCAATGCCAACTCCTTTTGCCAATGGGAATAATTATTTTATGACCTTTGTTGATGACTACTCAAGAATGTGCTGGATTTACTATTTAAAGACAAAAGCAGAAGCATTTCAAACATTCAAAGACTTTCATGCATTGATAGAAAAACAAGCACAATAAAAAATTGGTACACTTCGTACTGATAATGGGAAAGAATACACTTCAAATGCTTTTGAAGATTATCTTCGCCAACATGGAATTGCACATCAGACTATAGTTCCCTACAATCCTCAACAAAATGGTGTAGCAGAAAGAATGAACATAATCATAATGAATATGGTTCGCTCAATGATGTTTTTTGAGAATGTAAAACTAATGTTTTGGGGTGATGCAGTAAAATGTGTAGCCTATTTGAGAAACATAAGTCCCTCAAATACTCTTGATAACAAGACTCCACATGAAATGTGGTTTGGCCATATCCCTTTTGTCAGGCATCTCAAAGTTTTTGGTTCCACCTGTTATGCCTTGATTCCAAAGGAGCAAAGAAACAAGCTTGGTGCTTGAAGTAGAAAATGCATTTTCCTGGGGTACGAAGAATACTCCAAGGCATACCGTCTGTATGATGAGGTAAACAAGAAGTTTGTTATTTCCAGAGATGTCATTTTTCTTGAGACTAATAAAAATGACCAGTCCATTGAGAGACAGCTTGATCATTTGGAAAAATATCCTCATCCAAAGAAATATTCTGAAAATGAATATGAAATTCCAAACCTTGAAGGGGGGATTCCTATTCTGGATCAACCTTTGGAATTTCCATATGAAGCACCAACTCCCCCGCATGAAGAAGTTCCTGCTACTTCACCTGAACAAGAGGTTCAACTGGATGATGTGATTGAGAGAATTGGAAGACTCTCAATCAATGATGAAGCACCACCAGCTGATCAACCAGGACCATCACGAAAGATTCCTAAATGGGCCACAAAGAAACTTGAAAGTGTCCATCCGGATGAAGTTGGAAAGACGGGAACGAGAAGTTCAAAAAGACATGAAAATGGAGGAGAAGCAGATAATTCAGGTGATGACATGGATGTATCATTTGATTGTGAATTTAATTTATATGCTAACTTTGAACCAACTTCCTTTGAAGAAGCTTCTACTCGAGTTGAGTGGAAAGAAGCTATGCAGAATGAGTATGATGCACTGATGAAGAATGGAACTTGGAAGCTGATTGAACCTCCAGTTGGAACCAAACCAATTGGCTGCAAGTGGGTGTACAAGAACAAATACAGATCAGATGGCTCACTTGACAAGCACAAAGCGAGGCTTGTAGCAACAGGCTATGCACATAAGGAAGGAATTGACTATGAAGAAACGTTCTCTCCTACAGCAAAATGGGCTACCATCCGTACCTTACTCTCTTTAGCTGCTCAGAAAGGGTGGAAATTTCATCAAATGGATGTGAAGACTGGTTTCTTGAATGGAGACTTGAAAGAGAATGTCTTCATGTCTCAGCTAGAAGGCTTTGTTGTGAAAGGAAAAGAACAAAAGGTATGCAAGCTTGTCAAATCCTTGTATGGCCTAAAACAAGCGCCTCGCGCATGGTATGAAAAATTGACCAAGCATCTTTTGAAGTTAAATTTTGAACATTTTGATCTTGAGGATGCAACACTGTTTATAAAGAAAGTTGGAAGATCTATTGTGTATCTTGTGGTGTACGTAGATTATCTTTTGATGACAGGGAACAATGAGAGCTATATAGCATCCATAAAGAAAGATTTGAAAAAGATCTTTGAAATGACAGATATGGGACATCTCCACTATTACTTAGGAATTGAAGTCACTCAACATCCTAAGTACATATTCCTATCTCAGAAAAAATATGTTGGAGAACTACTAGACAAATTTTGCATGACAGAATGCAACCCTATATCTACTCCAATGGAACAGAAAATGAAGCTCACATCAAGCGAAGGAAAAAGAATTTGAAGATACGACCAAGTATCGACAACTTGTAGGAAGACTTATCTACCTTACAAGAACTAGACCAGATATTTCTTATGTTGTTGGCATACTTTCAAGGTTCATGCATAAACCTTGTGAAGGACACTGGTCAGCTGCAAAAAGAGTTCTAAGATACTTGAAGGGGACTCAAGACATTGGACTCAAGTACTCTAAGGTGAATGACTTCAAACTTATTGGGTACTCAGACTCAGATTTTGATGGCGATAGGGAGACACGAGTATCAACTTCTGGATACACTATGAGTCTTGGATCAGTAGCTGTCTCATGGAGATCACGCAAATAGTCAGTTCCGGCAGATTCAACAACAGAAGCAGAATATGTGGCTGCAGCTGAAGCAACGAAAGAAATAGTATGGCTCAGGAAGATACTTGAATATTTGCAAGAAAAACAAGAGAACTCCACTCCATTATTGATCGACAATACTTCTGCAATCAAGTTGGCTAAGAATCCCAGATTCCATGATCGAACCAAAAACATCAACACAAAGTATCATTTGATTCGACATCATGTAGAGGCCAAGACATTCCATCTTCGACATTGGTCCACAAATGATCAAGTTGCAGACATCTTCACCAAAGCGCTTGGACGAGAAAAGTTTGAAAGATTCAAAAACAAGCTCAGACTTACTAACACCCCTTCGGATTAAGGGGGGGATTGTTGGAATATAATCTGTCGGGATTATACAATATGTAAATATTGTAAATATATTTTGAATGTGAATAGTCATGTAGGAATATGAATAGGTTGGTCGGAAGTTGAATCACAACCGACATATGAACTGTATAAATATATGCATTAGCAATGGAATAAGATGAATCGGGAGTTATTATCCAACAATAAGTATGTGATGCAACGTCTAGGGTGCATAAGGACTATGATCATGATGACAACGATAGGGTTGATGAATATAAATAACATGACCATGATGATGAGTGCCATTGGTGATGGGTATTTCAGAAGTTCCATGGAATTTTGAGAATTCCAATGAAGATTCTATATATGCAAATGAAGAATGATGAAAATGATATGTACATGATGAACATTGATGGAAATGAGGATAACGTTGAAGATTATGTCAGAACATGAGTCATCCTTGAGTATTTAAACCCTCCCTTACTGTAAATGGATGTGCCTAGTCTAACCATTTCAAATTTAAATGCATATGTGCGTAGTTTGAAGAAATTTCAACCACATTTAAATGTTGGCCCCATTTGCTGGTCGCTTTAAATGGTTTATGGATGACATTGGTGATGGGTGTGTCATAATTTCCATGACATTTGGAGAGGGTTCCAACAAAGATTCTACATATGGGAAAGACGAATGATGACAAATACGATGATGGTATAAACCTGAATGAGCTTCTCTTGGTTTCAAGAATAATTTATTCTTTACTAAACAACGCCAACCACATGAAGTAACAATCTGTTATGTCCCCTCCCCCCACATCACTCTCAATCCCCCAATACCCAATTTGACATAATAAACAACATGTAACATACGACATAGAAAATGACATAAAACTTAAAAACATGTAATTAACCCACATAAGTAAATTATTTAAAGATAATAAATTAAATAAAATATATAATTACATGCCTTGTACATTTCAACATCATTAATCTTCTTCTTCATCCAAATCAACATCTGTATCATGTAGTTCAAAATCGATGATGAAAGGATTGACCATATCAGTATCGTCATCAATGTCATTTTCGATCATATCATCATTGACATCATCACAAATAACATTGTCTCCTACAATTGGTCCAACTTCTTCAATATCTTCATCTGACGAATCTGCTACATGTTTCTCCTCTACATCATCTTCATATTCAATAAATTCTTCCTCTACATGATACTTTACATGCCTTCCTCTTGGATAATATCCAAAAACATATGACCAACCTGCTTTACCTAAAACCTTTGAGTAAAAGACCTATTCACATTGGCTTGGAAGAAGATAGGGCTCTATTCCTAGCTCAACCATCCTTGTATTAACCATGATAAATCCATTATCATGTTGAATAACAATTCTCTTAGGATCATGTTCATTCATTTGTAGCTTGTACCATTTGACATCAAACATAACTAATTTGAAGGATTTAAAGTCACACTCAAGTATATCATCCAAATACCCATAGTATCTATTTCCAGATACTTCTGGATGTCTATCATTCGTAGATGAAAGATTAGTGAGCTGGAAGACTGCAATTATCCCACAATCAAAAGTTTTCTTATTTTCATCCAAATTTTTAGTGCAAAATTTACGACCATTGCACCACATAGCCGGGTGGTGTTTCAATTGCAATATGCAAGACACGTAAAAACTACATTGATTTAATAAACATATTTATATAACTTGGAAAGTATCCGAAGAAAGTAGACTCACCAAACACATTAATATGATAAAAAAAATTAATATGCTTGCATGCTTATCTTACAAACCATATGCTAAATCAATTTTCCTTTGTGTAACATTGGTAACTTGATCACAATGAGCTCCTTTGGCTAATGTATTCATCCATTCCCATGATAACCTACCATAACATTGTATAAGTATTTCAATCCATACCTTCAACCAATCAAGATTGATTGCAATGTATAAATGTAGTGCATCTCACTCAACCACGTATATGAAAAAAATAATAATTCACCAATAATTAGCTACCATGGTAAATATTAATAATTGCTGAAATAATAAAAATAAAGAAGTATGATATACAAAAAATTCAAAATTCAGATGTATTATAAATCTCCATCATCTCATTACCTTTGACTTTACTTATTCTACCATTCCCCAACATGTGCTCCCCTTGAAGTTTTTTGATGGAGTTCACATCCCAAATGCGATCCACTTGCATATTTGATGCTAATTTTGGAAGACACTGACTAATATACACCATGGATTGATATACCACATATCCCTCCATCATAGAACCACCAGGACACACTCTTTGTCTAACCAAAGCCTTTAATGATTTCAAGTACCTCTCAACCATCCACATTGACCTTGTGTTTACATGTCCACACATTTCAATTTCCTCAACTTGGTGTATGAGGTATGTTCTTGTGCATTGAAATATTCTAGAGGTAGATACTTTTTCTTTTCACACATTAGTCGAGGAATTTTTCTCCTCCAATACTTTATATCTTCTTTATGGATTTATTTAGATGAAAACCATATACAAATGATGCAAGAAAATCACATGTTTTAACAAAACCATTATATACATTACAAGTAAAATACGTCATTCAGTTCGACAACAAATTGAACAGAGTTTTTTCATATAAATCGCTACTTACCTCATGTATTTGCCAAGATCATATATAACTTGTTTGATGTTATTGTTAAAGTTGTATGGGAGAGATAGAGGTAGAACATTCCCTAACAATAAAAAATAATTATTATTTGTTTCCTAATAGGACAAAAAATAATAAAAATATGTATACTGATATAGAAATATATATACCCAAATAATTACCTTAATGAAGGTATGCCAATCATGAGTTTTTACCACAACAAATTCACCTTTCTTTGTTAAGATATTATTTATGTTTGAAGAAAATATTGTGAAAAATTTGATTTTTTGGTGACCTCTTTTATAACATTGCTTTACTGCTCTGTCAATAACAATGAAAGTCTATTTTAGTCTTCATTTCTATTTGAATGAATCACACTTTGCATTGCATGATTGGATTCCTAAATGTCACTACAAATTTTGACAATCTTTTCTTTATCACCCTATGATCTAAAATTCACGATGACGTTTTTGTTATATTCTTCTGATTATGTATTGTATCAAACAAATGAGCTATTTGTAGCTCCTCATAGCAGGGAAGCCTATTGAATTGTATGGGATAACTTTTGTTTCCTCATGGAATGCTATTAATGCCTTGATGACCCCCATGAAACATAAAATAAATTACAACGATAATTGTCAAATATAGTAAACATAATGCAATAAGAATAAATATTCCAAACATTACATATATGCATATATATACATAGATGATTTGTGTACCTTAACGATTTCTATTATATTCCAACTTCTATAGATGGGGCGTCATTCTTCATGGTTTTAATCTAGTCTCTTCTTTCCCATTGAAAATGTGTTTTCCAGTGGTTCGATACCTATGGTTCTTAGAGAGGAAGTGCCTCTACTCATAAAAAACGTCCTTTCCTAGACTTCTTGAACGCTGAGATTTCATCATAGGACCACAAAGTGGACATGCAAATTTACCCTTTGTTTGAAGACCCACAAGAGGTAGATTAATGTCAATTTTATATATATATATATATATATATNTTATTCATAAAATTATACAATATTAAAGTGTAATGGAATGTCACATACCACACAAATGTGTTAGCCCCGGGGCATCATGAATTGTTCATATAAGTATTCCTCAAAATTGAAATTCCTTATTGGCCTAGAGATGTCATAAATAGTGATGCCAACCCATAATTGTACTAGCTCGTTGATAAGAGGCTGGATATATACATTCCTATCTTTAACTTGGTACTTAACTAATTTTTGAAAATACATGTAATTACTACCATATGTATAAATAAGAAAATAAATACATATAATATATTATGCAACAAACAAAAGAAATGAAATGTTACGTTCAAAAAATTATTGTAAACAAATACCTAAAACAATTATTTCCAACATTATGTGCTCACTTTTTATTGACATCCAAGGAGGAATGCTATTGTTGATAACAAAAAATAGTCACACTAAGTAAATAAACCTAAGCTCACCAAATGGATTGACAACGTCAGCTGCTAATGAAAGTTTAACATTACGAGCTTCTTCTTTAAAAACTGACCATTTTTCTCGATGTTCCTAAATGCATAACTATCTACATGGATTCGAAGAACACCTCCACTTCTGTTTCATGCTTGGTAATCCATAAGTTGTGCTATGATTTCACACTTGAAAAATCACCACAAATGTGGAATCATGGTAATATGATGAAGATTATTGCAAGGCATCTTTTTTGTTACTAGATTGGTTTGATATACACTGAAATGACATTGCAGACATTCTACCTCCGATGCATATTGTCCATAATATAATATGATCATTAGGACATGAATCGATAGCTTGATCCTCCATTCCATTATCTTTCATAATGGAAAATAAATCTCGGTATGTGCAAGGTAACATATTTGACAATGGTAAACAAAAATTCACCTAACAATCTACAACATAAAAAATAACTAGTTAATGTAAAGAACATTAATCATAAATATTCCAGTCTTATTTTACAAGACATTAATTAACACTAAAAATAGAGGAAAAAAGTAAACCTTTATGGAAATGTGATGAAACATACCTTAGTATTTGTTTCATACAAGTCTTTGACAAGCCATTCAAAATCTTTAAGTTCACCAACAATAACGTAGTGGAGAGAATATTTGCTCTTGAACCTTGATAAAGTGGTTGCTTTGCCTTGTCAAGTAGGGGTACATTATGAATATCATGAAAGTTGTCCTAATCCATTTAAGTGAACGTGTATTGGATCATTATATTTGTTCCACCATCTTCAACTATGTTATTATTATCATCTTCTTCCATATGATCACTAACTTGATCTTCAATATTAACTCCACATTCAACTTATACAACATTATATCTACTACTACTTGGCACATTCTTCGACGTCATACACCTAGGGGGACTTGTCTTTATAATTACAAACAATCACACAAAATTAGTGTGCATAAAAAATATTGAATGATATAAAATTTTACAAATACGATCAATATAATGAATATATATATAGCTTACCAAGATATGATATTCATTCTCCCCTTTGGCGTGTCCATACTACAATGTTTTTTAGCTATTTTTTTTATCAAAATTCTTTTGTGAATGAAGACCCTACATCGAGCACAAAGGAGATAACATTTGTTATCAACCCTTTCCCTGAAATATTTCTCCAACCTATCAAGCATCATTTTTTTTCTTTTGGACTAATGTATGGCATTCTTCCCTACCAAATTAGAGTGATGGCTGTCTTATAAAATAAAGTGGATGCGTAGATCTATTATTTCTATTGAAATTGACATATAAAATTAATCAATTTGATGGTAAAAAAAAAGACTTGATAACCTTTCCGAATTGTCACAATTATAGCAAAACTGCCGAAGCCTCTCTTAAATATCACATATTTATAAATTTCATATTTTTCGAACTTCCGACGATTGTTAACCTACTCAAGTTGAACTTATAAACATTAACTAGTCAACATTTCTAGTTGTAAAGGTTCAACGACTATGTGCCTAACCGTTGGTCTTGTGATGTTAGAGATTCTAGTCATCGGTCTTGAGACAAAAATTTATTACCGTCGGTGTTCTAATGATTAAGAGATAACTATTGGACAACCAATGATTTGAGGTTAACAGTCAAAAGGCCAATGAACGCGGGATGATTTAAAAAAATACACAAAATTTAGATATTCAACTTGTAATTTTTGATGGTTTTCCCTTATAGTCAGATAATTTCATTTAATTTTGACCCCAAATGTATTAGTGTGTATCCATTGACTAGGAAAATAAACAAATTGATTGGGAGTAATTTCTAAACAAATGATATTACACTTGTTGGACACCATATTTGACCTAGAATAGGTCAAGCTGATGATGGGGGTGGCTTAATTTGAGGTACTAGTAGAAGATGAATACTAGTATACCATGAAGACAAAGGACGTAGGAGTTAACACAAGTTGGAAAAATATTTAGTCAAAATATCAGACCATGACTAAAAAACAAATATCCAGAAAAATTGAAAGAGGAAAAAGAAGAAAAAAGAGGGAAGAATTGCGAGAAGCTGCAAATGCATGTTGGAAAAAAAGAAGATCAAGAAGAAAGGAATGCACAAGTTTGGCACTACCAGAGTCAAGGTTTATTCGAACAAAAGAATAAGAGGAAGATGCCATCGTTGACCTAGCCTTGGATGAAGAGCTATAGAGGGTAGTCACATGATTTGCAGCGCTACATGTGGGGGACTCAGAATATGGGAAAGACACCAACAAAAGGGAATTTGCACTCTGTAAAACACTGCTATAGATTCCTTGTAGTTCCATGACATGAGATATATTAGCCAATAACTTGTGCATTGAACTTGATCAAGCATCAACATGAAGTCGACTAGATGAAACATACAAACTTATTTAGGTAATATACATTAACATGACCTCTTTCATTCAGGTTGTTAAATTGACTTAGACTTGATAAATTAAAATTAACTTGTATATGATTAAACACGAAGGTGATGAGAGTGGTGAGTGAATTCTTTACGATACCAATATATGAATGGAACATGTTTATGAAGAGATGATAAAGGTGATACAATAACACTTTAAATCATCTCAAAGATCAATTCTTTTGCTAGTGATATTTTGTGAAGCACTCTTGTTATCCCCTCAACAAAATGCTTCCAATCTAGCAAGAAATATATGCAAAGGAAAACAAAATTACTTATGAAGACATGATTAAGGAAATGAGATACAACATCACTTTAAATCATATCAAAGATCGATTCTTTTTTTTTTTGGTGAGAGTTTTTGAATCACTCTTGTCATCCCCTCAACAAAATGTTACCAATCTAGTAGGCAATATATCTAAGGAAAAAAATCATTACTAACAAGGTATTGGTTTATGAGTAGATCATTATACTCTCCATTAGGGTTATACGTGGAGCATTATTGAGGCTATAATTGATCTCTTCCCCACTCATTACATTGCTTAACTTGTATAAAGAAATTAAATTAACACATATGCTTTGTTGGATGGTGATTTATTTAGACTCTTTTGGTTAGTATTTTAATTTAAAAAACCATTAAACTATAGAGAAAGAAAGCACAAGAAAAAAATGGTGGAAAAGGATTAAACCATCTTTAACATTGATATTGATACCAATGATGGTATTATATAGTACATGGATCATAGTCACCTCTATATCTAGACCTTATTGACAACTGATTGATGGAAATGTATGCTAACTTATAAAATGATAATAGAAATCACATGAAAGGTGATATATGACTTTATGATTGCATAGGGACTTATAGTCTAGCACCCCCCCCTCAATCACAAGTATGAATAATTATACTAGTAAAACAACAAGAATTGGTATCGAATTCAATCTTATAGTCAAGGCTTATCCGGACATGAGCAGAAGAGGAAGACGCTATGACTGAACCAACCTTGGATGAAGAGCTATTGAGGGTATTCACATGATTTGAAACACTACATTTGGGCGACTCAGAAGATGGGAAAGACACCAATAGAAGGGAAATTACATTCTATAAAACACCATTGTAGACTCCTCGTAGTGCCATGGTATGAGATACATTAGCCAATCACTTGTGCATTGAACATGATCATGCATTAACATGGAGTAAAATGGATGAAACATACACACATATTTAGGTTATATACATTACCATGACACATATCTTCCATTCAGGTTGTTAACTTGACTTAGACTTGATAACTTAAAATTAACTTGTAGGTGATTAAACATGGAGGTGATGTGAGTAGTGTGTGAATTATTTAAGCTACCAATGGATGAGTGAACCATGTTTATGAAGACATGATAAAGGCAATGCTTTACAAAATCACTTTAAATCATTTGAAATATCAATTATTTTGCTAGTAAGATTTTGTGAAGCACTATTGTTATTCCCTCAAAAAAATGCTTCCAATCTAGCAAGCAATATATGCGAGAGGAAAAAAATTACTTATGGGGACATGATAAAGGAAATGAGATACACCATCAATTTAAATCATCTCAAAGATCATTTTTTTTGAAGCACTCTTGTCATCCTCTCAACAAAATGCTTCCAATCTAGTACACAATATATCTAAAAAAAACATCACTAACAAGGTATTGGTTTATGAGTATATCATTACACTCTCAATTAGGGTTATATTCTCAATGCGGAGCATTATTGAGGATATCCTTGATCTCTCTCCCATTCCTTACATTGCTTAAGTTGTATAAAGTAATTAAATTAACACATATGCTTTGTTGGATGGTGATTTATTTAGATTCTTTTTCCAAATAATTTTATTAAAAAACCGTTTAACTATAGAGAAAGCAAGCACGAGACAAAAAATGGTGGAAACGAATTAATCCATATTCAACATTGATATTCATACCAATGATGGTATTATATGGTACATGGATCATATTCACCTCTATATTTAGACCTCATTGACAACTTATTGATGGATAGGTGTGACTACTCATAAAATGATAATAACAACAATTCACATGAGAGGTGTTCTAGGAATTTATATTTCATAGGGACTTATGATCTAGGAATTTATGATTTCATAGGGAATTTTGATCTAGGAATTTATGATTGCATAGAGACTTATGACCTAGGAATTTATGATTGTAGATCCCCCCCCTTTAATCACAAGTATGAATAATTATATTAGTAAATTAACAAGAATTGGTATTAACTTCAATATGAAACTCATAATTAAGATTTAATGAAGATATTCCTGACAAACCACCAACCTAGATGTTGAAATTTAGACGAGAGACAAAATTTTGGAAGTGAACAACTGCCATGTCTGAACATTCCTAGATTTTGCTAGATTAAGAATCTAGCGTCTTCTACTAATGTGGTGACCAAATAGGATCACTGAACTGCTATCCTTGAAAAAATAGGATCACTAAGCGATCTTTGAATTTAGATACAATTGGGGATAAGACATTCCATTAATAGTTGAATAGTTTGCCTAGGAGACCAATTTACGTGATAAAATTCCCAAATACTGATTTGATGATTTTAAGATGATTTGAATAAGAGCTCAGATGCCATGTTGAATTTCCCGAATTTGATTTATAGATTGTTTTTGAGTAGACAAATTTATTGAATTGTTGATTGATAGGACTTCAAATCTTTAATCCTAGTATCATAAATGGTGTTCTCTCATGTCGGGTGCATAGTAATGTGGAAGGGATCCAAGCTTAAGTTTCATATTATTCTTCAATAGATAATTTTGATGCCATGCATTTGGTGGTTTTGGTTGACCACTAAGCATGTCACTTCATCAATGTGGTGGTTTTGGTTGACCACTAACTATCTTCATCTGAGTTTGTTTCTTCAATGTACTCCCCCCTTGAAGTGTAAGAGGGTACCTTTCTTCTTTCATTTTGGTACCCCCCCCACCTTAAGGAACAAGGGAATACCAATTGAGAATGGGACATAATCATGCCCAAAATCATCATCTTCAATAACTAACTAAAGTTTTCTCTTTTGTAATTTGACCATTTAAATGTTTCTTTACCCATGTTTGAACTAGACAGTAAGACTTCTTCAACTTATTGAATTCTTAGTTCCCTCTCCAAGAACTTATCCCTCCATGATGGAATGTTTTCTTTTTATCCTTCTTCTTCTTTCAACATTTATCTAAGTGAGTATTTGTCTTCCCACAATGAAGACATATATGGAGATCAAAACATGCAGTATTCAAATGGACAACTCTATGACAATTTTGGCATTCATGAATTTATTCCATGTGTTTGACATCAATTGCTTGAATAACTTTTTCATTAGCTTCAAGTGCCTTCAAATCATAATTAATGAATCATGCACTCACAAAGTGAACTTGTTTGGAGTAATATGGAATATGAAAGATGTTGTCTTTTTCATATCCTAAGCCATATCAATTTTTTTGAAGTGCAATTCTTCCCAATGTTTGATGACCACCTTGTAAAGATCATATTATCTCGATGATGTCCTTCATTAATGTGTTCTTCAAATTCACATCCATTGTTGCTACTATTACTTTGTGCTTTTTCTTGTGACTCATTTCCAAAACTTGTGTTAATCAATTTATTGCTTATCGCTAATTCCTTGTCATCATTAGTCTTATCAATCTCAACCAATAGATCATTTGCATCACATATAGCATCAATTGTTTGCATTAGATTATGTATATCACAAGATGCATGGACCATATGCATTCTTACCATTTCCTTCTCATTTTCAATCAATTTTAGTTGAAGTGCTTCAATCAATTTATCCTTGAGATCAATTTGTTTGTGAAGACCAACCAATAACCAATAACCCAATTATCCAATGCACACAATAAGCCTTGAATTTCTTTGATTTTATGATTAGAATTTTGCAAATACCGTCCTCGTTTACCCATTTAGATTTTTGCACTTGCCACACTCACTTGAACTTGCTCTCTTGGACTTGTGTCTTCAGGCTGGCTTGATTTTATGTCAAGTACTTTAGGGTATTATATACAACTGATCATGCACCCCAAAATTGCGATTACAATGATTCCAACTTTTATGAAGATGACCTTGTTATTCAAATTTTAGGCAGATCATTTTGACAATTTTACAAGGGTTTTTAGCCTCACCCCGTTTAATGACTCAAACTTGTGCTTCAACAAATCAATAAGATCTTGATTCAAAGAAATGTTGAACTCAAACAAATTTTACATGGACCATTAGTGATTATGATTTTTGACAAGGCTCAATCAAGTGTCAAGTAACAAACACATTTTTGTCTCCGCATACATGAGATTACAAATTGAAATGTCAATGTTGTGAATTTATGTCTTACTTTGATCAATTTTTTTATGCCACTTAATTAAATGTGTTAAAGAACTAGACACAAAACACATAAACATCCAAGAAATGTCTATCATTACATATGAACACAAATGTCTTTAAAACCCCTTATTCTAATTTTAGAACAAGTTTAAAACAAAGAACAAAAAAATTAATTTATTATGATGTCATTCTTATGACTACACTTGTGTGCCAAACTACAATAAAACCTTCCTCATGTCTAAACATGGACCATATCCCTTAGAGTTCTTTGAGCTTCAATAGTGAATATGACATAGCCATTTTACTAAATAACCTTTCACTTGTTACAAGCATTGACCTTTTTGTTCTAAACTCCATTCACCACACAAGGACTTCAACCTTATACAAAGTGAGTCATTTTATCAAATATTCACAAATTAGGAGCAAAGCTTACACAAAGTTAGCCCCTTGGGCTTTTTCATACTTGTAAAACGTAATTTACTTTCCCTTAAAACATTTCTCATTGTAGCTACATTTGATACATTTTGAGTGCATTCAATCCATGAAATGTAGATATGTTGGGTTATGTGGGATTTATTCTTCATCAAATTAATATTTCAAACCACATAAAAAAATATTATTTAATCTAAATAATAATTACCAGTTGAAAGAATTTCATAATGAAAAATACAAAAAGCATTCACAGCATCATCAGCGGTGGATGACCATTCCCACTTTCAAATAACGGCCACAACTTTGCACACAGACTTCTTCAAGCAAGGTTTCCAATCTCATACCACATAAATGTAATATTCCAAAAAATGTGCCTCGTTGCCATGCTAAAAAGCAATAGTTATTACAGATTCCAACCCTGTGGGGATTTACCAAAATGATGGATATAAGTTTATATTGACAGAAGCTTCAATTAGAATCATAACCAAATTGTTTGAAGGCGAAAGGAAAGCACCAGCTTCTACTATCGATAGTTTCGATCCTTCGGATCTAAGAGTTAGAGACCCACATTCAGTCAAACAGAATTACCGAATCTCCATGCATTAAACAAAAGAAATTGGCCTTAATCATTTATATTATAGATCTGGATGGCAATTGTTGAGGATGGATCTATGGGTAGTTCGCATTGATTGGTGATCAAATATTTAGAGAGAAAAAGGGAGATCAAACACTACGATGCCAACTCAAATTAGATCTGTCGATTGGATCGTTGCATGAACAATTTACTTACTGGATTTTTATTTTGCTAGAGCCTCAACACTCTATGTGACAGATCTGAGACACAAGATGGCGGAGCTAGTTTTGGATAGGACCTGCTAGTTTTGGATACGACCTGGCCTCACACTTGAATCTAGCCATTATGCCAACGAACTTCCACTAATCTCCATCTATAAACCAATTTACATGTTTCAAATCAGTTTGGACTTCAAATCTGTTTGAGCCATAGTTACCAAGTTCAAATTTAAATTTCTATACCAAATTCCAATACCTAACATAAGGAAAGAAAATGAGGGAGCATACATATTACATTTGTTAGTTTTTAAAGAGATATATCAATATAGCCATGATCACTAAAACGAATAGCGGAGCACATAAACAATGGTGATTATGGAGGATCTTTAACCACAGTGATAATCTATATGCGAGATGTAGAGCAGTTGGTGGTGGGTGTTAAAGACACTCCTAAGCTGAATGGTCGCCGGTTCAGAACCCCGTGGATACAAAAAATCCAACCATGTTAAGGGTTGGTGCTGTCCAGGTCGGGTGCGATCCCTAGGTGATTTTGACGGCTTAGATGCCCATGTTTCGTGGTTTCTTAGCCAAAGGAAAACCCTACAAGTCAAGGGTACCCCGAGCCAACAAAAAAAACCACGGTGATAATATATCGCCTCCCAACCATAGACAATGCATAACTATTGTCTCCCCCAAGTTCATACCTTCTAATAGAGATAGTATGTTCAGAGGTCAATGTACATCGAGATAACAATAGCATAAACACAATAGTACAAAAGAGAAAATTCTCCAAAAAGGAAAACCCCAACAAGAGTCCTCTAATAGTAATAACTAACTTCTTCCTTCACTTGGGTGAACTTGCTTGAATGCTTGATGTAGAAATGAGAGGAGGCACCCTTCTATTTATACTTTATGTTGTTGCCTTTTAATTTTCCAACTGGGCAAACTTGTCTTCTTTGCTAGGGCGACTTCTCTTATTCCACAATTAACCAGGGAGGCATCATTAATATCATCATACCATGTCATGCCCCCTTGTAATAAGGGGATATGGGGCCCAAAAGGACTTTAGTCTACCATATTTACATTTAAATGGGTCACATAAATGATAAAGGCTAAGAAAATAAGGTGGCATGGGTTCACGAAGACACTTGGAAGCTTATGGATCCTTTGGATGACTTGATTCCTCACACACTTACCATGATCTTCATCCAAATTCGAACACATAGGTAATGTAATGTTATTGGAGAGTTATGTGGTATCAAATATCATATAATGAGCCAAGGAATTTGAATAGGTAAAGGAAAGTAACTCCCGTGGAAGAGGAAGAGACTAGAAGACAAGGTGTGCCACTTGGTAGGAGATTTCATGCACTATATGACAACAAATGATGAAAGATTCTATGCCAAGTATGACAAATTCAGACCTTATTGCAAACATATTACAAACCTGACATGACAGGGCTAAGAATAGCCACAAAGAGGTCAAATTTCGGAGTTAGAGGCAACCATTCGAATTGGGGAAAGAATTGGAGCATGAAGAGGAAGACAAGTGTCATGAGAGTTACTAAACCAATAAGATGAGTTGGAGGAATCCCACGGAGGGAAATTCGACCTTAGGAGGCCTCATGAAGTTAATAAAATGATCTCATGAGGAATGAGAATGTATTTTGATAATTTGTTAATTGGCCTTTGGAATTTTGGAGAGCTTTTGCTTGTCTATTGCACAATGAGTGTTCACTCTCCCTGCTTGTGAACCAATTTCGAGTGAGTTGGATTTTTTTCCAAGTTGGTTGATGGAGAGTCCATTTAGACGTCTCATTGTAGATTAATGAAGGATTTTTAGTTGCAGGTTGAAGGACCATCCAATCGAATTCTCATCTATTCCCCTATTCTCTCATTCCTTCTTCTCCATTCTCCCACACCCTCAAGTTGAGGGCGCACTTGTTGGAGTGGTGCTTGCGATTTGCTGAGTATATTTGGTTCCCAAGATGTGAAATATGATGTATGTCTCTATAATCTCATGTTCATTTTCTCTGTAAGTCAAAATATCATAAATTCATATATAAAATGCTTACATTCCCATGCTCTTGAATGACTAGTTTTCATATATTTGGCTTCCATTTTAAAGGATTTATATAATAGATTTGTATGGGGAAATTTATATGAGTTTGATGATGATGGGGAAGCAATATATGATCTATGTATGTGTAATATTATTCCCATATTCTCTGTAAGTTGAAATATCATAAATCCATGTATGAAAGGATTGCGTTTCCATGAGCTCGAATGACTAGCTTTCGTGGATTTGACTTCAATATTGAAGTAGCTTTATATCAGATTTGTATGAGGAAATTTATATGATTTTGATGATGTTGGGGAATCCATATATTATGTAATTCTATTTAATTTCATTTTCCCATATTCTATGCAGCTCAAAATCCAAGAAACTCACGTGTGAAAAGTTTGCATTCTCATGCCATTGCATCACTAGTTTTCATGGATTTTGGCTTCAATCTTGAAGAAGATTTATACCAGATTTGTATGAGGGATATTCTATGATTTTTATGAAGTTGTGACAGCCATATATGATGTATTAATATATAATTTCATTTCCATATTATATGTGGCTCAAAATCCAAGAAACTCATGTATGAAAAGCTTGCATTCCCATGCCATTGAATCACTAGTTTCCATGACTTTGGCTTCAATCTTGAAGGAGTCTCGTATCAGATTTGTATGAGGTTTTTCCTCTAAGTTTTATGATATTGTGGAAGGAATTTGTATTCTATATATTAACAACATATTTTATATTACTCTATGAACCATATATTCTACTTTTCATGTGTCAAAGTCGAGCTAGTAATGCAATTTTCCTTAAGCAATTTCCATGAAAGTTACCCTACAAATGTTGCAAATCATAATCTGTTTGTAGAAATTCATAATCATGAATAAGGACAAACATTTATGCCTGATACTCATTCCTATACCATGTTCTTAAATTTTGGAGGGTCATACTTGAGTTGGAGATCTAGTTTGGCCTTCACTCTTGGGGGTATTTGAACACAATTTCATAGTAAAATTACATTGTTTCTCCTTAACTCCAAACCAATATGTAGAGGCCTAAGGTATGATAAAAAGTGTCCATATACCATGTTGTGATGTTGTAAGACTCATCATACCCTTACATTTAAAATTCGAGATCATTTGGAGTCAGTTGGAACTCCCTACAGTCTTGACTAGGAAAGCTCAAAAATTGCCCGAATTGCACTTTTCTCCAAAATTCCAAAAAGGGACATTACAGTGGTATCAGAGCATGGCATTGGAACCTATTGAAGTTATGGATGATATATATGAATTTAAGAAACTCATTAAGTCATTTTTTGATGATACAACCAAGCAACTTATGCAAGGGTTCAAATTGATGGCTAGCCAACTTAGGGGTAAGCTTGCATGAGGGGGTAGTAGTAGTTTTCATCATGGAGAGACGCATAAGACAATTAGTTTTGAATATTTCCATGATTTTTTGTATGTATTTATACAAAATAAGGCATATTTTAACTCATTATGGAACAAACAACAATCCACAAGTATGGAGGAGATCAAGGAGTTACCAAGTTCTGTGGGTGGTGAAGTAGAAAAAGTTTACATCAAGAGGATCGAAAGTCACTCTCAAGTGACTTTGAAAAATATGAGGAAACATCACATGGGGTTGAAGAAGAGTACCTTGAAACTATTGAATATTATTCCAAGGCACATTATACTATGTACATGGACCAAAGGGCATATATTAATGGATGCTTGAATTGTGAAGGAGTACCTACTGATGGGTGCTCACAACTCTATGTTGGTGACATAGAGATCATATTTGAAAATGTTGTTGCAAGAAAAATTTATCATGAGCATAAATATGAATACCTTGTAAAAGATAATTAAGAACCAAGTTCAACTTCCCCATCACCACTGGAGCTTCAATAAGTTGATCAAATCAAGAAGAAAGAAGAAGAGGAGGTTCACTCCCATGAACCATCCTTCAATGAAGGGTATTTTATGATGAGTGAAATGAATATCCATGAGGCCCTTAGCATACTCCATGCCACTAAAGCATTGGTATCAAATTATAATTGGAAACTTTCTTCATTGGAGGAGCCATCCTTCCTTTAAGACATGGAGAAGATTCAAAGAGAAATGTGCACAATCGAAGGTAATTTCATGTGTTTGCTTTTTGATAGAAACAATTTGTTTGAGCTTAAGGAATGGTTACATGAAGCATAATTGAATAATAATGAGGATACTCATAAGCTCAAAACTCAAAATAAGCAACTTCTTAAGAGGTTGCAAGATACTTGTTCGTCCTCCTATGTTTTAGATTGTCATATGGTAGATTGCTTGGAGGATTACCATAACATGAGGGATCATGAGATACATGGAATATTGCAGGTTCTTGATGTGTTTGAAGATGAGATTTATGATATCCAACCACTTGTTTTGGTGGAAGAGGAACTTGAGTTTCCACTTGAAAATGGTTACACACTTTTTGAAGAAGTACATGATTCCACTGCCTTGGAACCAACATATGACACTAATACATATGAGCAAATTTGCGATGGTTTTTCGTTGCTATTTCCATGTTTAGTCATCTCAATTGAGACAATAATGGTCACGATGTTTTGTGGCACTTAATTTGTCGCTATAACGACGAACTTTATAAGCCGTCGATATAGAGACGAAAACTGGACGCCGCATGTATTCTATATGGCGGCCTTGAAATTGATCTTTTTTAATTCATTTTCTACGTTTCGTCACTCTATCGACAAATTTATCATCCATATAATGATGAAAATATGGCCAAAAACTGCTAGGCAAAATTTTGGTTCCATGAAAAATTGTGGAACAGTTTTGATGGACGTTTTTCGTGCTATTGACGAATTCTGGAATTTGAACAGAAATTTATTCCACGCAAAACCGTGGAAAACCAATCTCTATCGATGAAATATGCAAGTTGAGCAGTAATTTTTCCATGAAACTGCATCGCTATAGTGACGGTATTTGTGGAAAGGCACCCGGGGTTTCGATGATTTTGTAATACTCGTGATGAAAGTTCAGCGATATTGCGATGAAACCTGGAGGTTTAAAAAATTAAAAAACCATGGAAAGGCACACTCCTTTCCACGGTTTTGGATCTTCAATAAGTGCTTGTGATTGATGTGTAGTCTCGTGGACCTTTTAATTCTGTTTTAGACCAGCTTTAATCAGCACTACAGAGCATATTTCCAGACGGTAATTCCGAGCCACAAACTAGGGAAAACCTACCATGCGATTTGGTGTTTTAGGGATGAGTTTAATACATGTAAATGACATAAATTTTCAGATCTTATAAAACAAAAATGAAAGATGAATTAAAATTTAAAATGGCATGAAAGCCGTGATTAGTGCCTAACAAATCCAAGTTAGGCATATGGGGTCAATTGAGGATCTCATGGAGGCTTTAGTGATTAAAGAGTAGATAGGGTTGAATGGTTCAAACCCAATCCGCTCCTTAATAACTAGATCCACTTCAGAAATCTTCAATAGGAAAATCCTAAGCTAGACATTAGATATTTGTCAAACAAGAGTCACGAGGTGGCAATGTCATCGCAATTCCTAAAAATTATTACTACAATAAAAATGTGATAGAATAGCAATATACCTCTGTTTCAACCCCAACAAAGCTTCCCATGCCAAACCAAGAAATATATCATAATACACTTGTAATATAACTACAAATGGTAACTTTAGAGATGGAGGATAAAGGATAATTGCTCTTACTAGGTTTTAAAACTCAAGACTCCTCTTCCCCATGAGAAGGTTGGAAGAAGCTTGGACGACAAGAAAAGCACCTCCATTTCCACCCAAAAAAGGCTTCTCGTGCAATATTTTGGTTTGGTAGAAAATAAACGGGAACAAAAAATTCCAAGATTTTGGTAAAAAATGAAAAATAAAACACAATTTTGAATAGTAATTTAAAGAAATTATCAAGAAATGGAGTCAAAAGCTGAAAAGAAACAGTTCTGATAGAGGGAAAGTGGTTAAAAAATAGAGGTGGGCAATGCACAGAGAGAACATAAGAGTGCTAAAAGCAGGGGATGGTACAAAAATAACACAACAAAGACAGTTAAGTTTGATATTCTTATGTTTCTATACAAACATTGGATAGGAAGCATGATGAAGAGGCTAGAAAGGAAAATAGAAAATTTATATTATACGACAGGTACAAGCAAGTCATATAAAATATTAATGCCTAGGGAGAATGTAGGCAATGCAAGAACCCTTACCTTATCAATCGCCTTTCGCCAGGTCCATTGGCCCATACAACTTGCAAAGAGTTGTCATAATAAATGAAAAACCACTGTGTTGGCTGGCAATTAAATTTATAAATTAAATAAATAATCCATTCCTAGACCTATACACAAGTGGTCATTTTCCTAGGCATGGAAAATATCAAAATACTCTATGAAATAGAAAATGGGAATACAATTAAATCAGCTAATGCTATCTGGAAAGTGTGTTCTTGGGGTAATTCCACCAAGAGATGTGGTTATGGAGTCACATTCCACATGTCCTGCAAAGGAAATCAACAATCAATCTATCCAGCACACATTTTCCACCATAATATCAACTCGCATTGAAATGCTATATTACAATACCATTGCCTCACTGATGCGGAAACATGTGTTTGCATTCAACAATATTTCTTTAACCATTGTATTAAAATGAAAACAACACACAAATTTTAAAGTTTAAGACATAAATATATTAAATACACGTATAAATAGGTTTTTATTGGAAATGTGTGGACACTGTTAATATCACCATCTTGTCAAACAATATAAAACAAAAAACAGAGGAAAGAGTCATGTTATCTTACTATATGAATAAAATGTCACTAAATCTCCGAATAAATATTTGTTATCTATGAAATGTTAACTTTCCAGTAAATAATAGCCCGCACAGGTGTGGCTCATTGGCTGTTCAGTTGTTATGAAGTCACTTGTTGTAAATTGAAGGTCACGAGATCAAATCCCACCTGGGTTTACCTGTGTCCCATGTCTTGCGGTTGGTGTGGGGCACCTTCTGGTATAGTGGTAGTGGGAATGGATCCCTAGACCTCGTGTCATGCAAGTACCAACCCAGCTCTAGTTGTCGATTCCCCTATTTACTAAAAAAAAAACTTTCCAGTAAATAATATTTAGGTATGGAAATATTTGTTCTAACATAATGCACTTTGAGGAGCTCATGGAATGCTTTTGTAGAGCACATATAAATACATTTTGTTGACTTATAAAAAAAACTAAAGAAGCAGTTTAGGGGAGGAAGTTTAGGGATGAACTTGCAGAGCTACGAGCATGGGCTTGTTGTGAGAATCATTGCATATGATGTTTCCATCGTTATTCGTTCTCCGATTGCATCTTCCACATAGAATTGGGGACCCTAGTGGATATTTCTTGATCCCTTTTGTATTGTTTATTTCTCAGCTTTTCTCCTAACAGTCCTTACAAACTCGGTGATCAACATCTTTTCAACGACATCCTCCAACTGCAGAGTTAAATTCAAACCATTAAGATGAAAAACCCTAAACATGAATTTGTTCTCGTCAGGTTTAGGCTTGGGTTTCTTCTTAGGAAGCACTCTAAGGTAGCCCTCATTGCTGCTTCTTTTCCTCCTGGTAGAATATTCTACCATCTTGGACACAAGAAACAACAAACCGCAGAGGGAATATTGTGTTCTTCTATCGCAACGCTTGCCTACACTTAGAATTTGCAAGAATTGATGCATGCAACAAGATTTCATTAGTTTATACAAAGAATGCTATGGCTGGGATCGATGTCTCACTAATTACTCAAAGAAATTATGCATGTACAACTCAAGACAAGCTCTAGCATTCCACAATTGCTACAAAGCTCCACTCAATAGCCTCAAAACCACTATGAGCAAACAAAAACAGTTTTCTATAGAACATTCGGGCTTCAAACTCCAAAAAGTTTCCATTATCAAAGAAAAACTAACAACCATACTCAGGGTTTAATTGAATTGTAGTGCATCCAGCTGACACCTATGACGTTTGATATGCCGCGAATGCTGGAGGAGCCGATATCAAAACCTACGTCACTGAAATATATTGCAATCGAAAATCAAATAAATAATATTATTTTATTTAATATAAAATTTTAGGGGAGGAAGTTCAGGGATGAACTTGCAGAGCTACGAGCATGGGATTTTTGTGAGAATCATTGCATATGATGTTTCCATATTTATTCGTTCTCCCATTCCATCTTCCACATAGACTTGGGGACCCCAGTGGATATTTCTTGACCCCTTTTCTATTATTTATTTCTCATCTTTTCTCCTAACAGTCCTTTCAAACTAGGTGACTGGTATCTTTTCAACGACATCCTCCAACTGCAAAGTTAAATTCAAAACATTAAGAAACAAAACCTTGAACATGAATTTGTTCTCCTTAGGTTCAGGTTTGGGTTTCTTCTTAGGACGCACTCCAAGGTAGCCCTCATTGCTGCTTCTTTTCCTCCTGGTAGAAGATTCTACCATCTTGGACACAAGAAATGACAAACGTTAGAGGGAATATTGTGTTATTCTATCGCAACGCTTGCCTGCACTTAGAATTTGCAAGAATTTATGCATGCAATAGGATTTCGTTAGTTTATATAGAGAATGCTATGGCTGGGTTTGATGTCTCACTAATTACTCAAAGAAACTATGCCTATACAACTCAAGACAAGCTCTGGCGTTCCACAATTGCTACAAAGCTTCGCTCAGTACCCTCAAAACCACTTTGAGCAAACAAAAACAGTTTGCTATAGAACATTCGGGCTTCAAAATCCAAAAAGTTTCCATTATCAAAGAAAAAATAACAACCGTACTTAGGGTTTAATTGAATTGTAGTACACCCAGCTGACACCTATGGCATCTGATACACCACCAACGCTGGAGGAGTCGATATCAAAACCTACGTCACTGAAATATAGCCCAATCAACAATAAAATAAATAATTGAAGATGATATCCATTGACCAAGCATTAAGTATCAAGGACATCCAATCAACCATGCATCAAGCATCAAATAAGAGTACTAAACAATAGTATAAGAATTCTCTTCACAACTTTTGCTTGCTTTTTACCACAATTAGATATTTCGGTTGGTTGTTATGAAGGCATTTATATTAGTAAGCCATTGCATTTGAGATGTATGAATTTGTAGGCATATCTGTGTACGCTAACCTCTTATGGTTCAGTTGATAGAAGAGGAGGAGGTGGAGCTTATGGAAACTAAAAAAAATAAGGATGGTGGAAACACACCCGATCCTTCTGCAGATGCAGCTATCAATAAAGCTGTAAATGGTCATGCTGCTCCTACTGGATCTACATCTCTTGCAGTTGATCACTCACAAGCAGAACTCACTAAGGTTGGTTTCTCTCTCAACATCTTTTTTGTTTGACTATAAGATTCCTTGGTCTATCCTTTCTAAGTAATCTCTATCTTCTTCCTATTACTACACATTTCTATTTACAATGAGTATTCCCTTGCTTCCAGTTTGACATTTAATATTAGCTTTGAAAAAGGGTTTATTGAATTCTAGTCAAATAATGTCTAGGGAAGTTCATAGCAGTGCCAAAAATTTAATTGCAATGAAGTTAAATCAATTCCATTTACGGTTGTGGACCTAAGTTACACAATATGGGGAAACAAGTTTCCATTGGACCTCTCTTTATGTCTGGTAGTGGTAACTGGTAACACATTTCTAGTCTCTACCACACATTTCTGTACCAAAATGTCCATGGAACAACACCTATTCTGGTATTTTCGGCAACTTAACCATGGACTCTAGTGCCATGGAAAATGCATTTGGTTGCAGGGAACCTTCTTTCTATTTAATTACAAGGACCAAAAACTATATCTTCTACACAATTGTATTAGTGACCAGTGCCTTTCAATCAATCACTTCTATGAATGAAGAAGACATACTAAGTTGATTTAGTGCTTATAGATGCAAATGTAAATGATATCAAGTCAATGTATTCAATTCAAGATATATGGAATTAGTAGCAAGGTCATCCAGTATCACTTTAGCATACAAGAGATCATTAGCTGTGTAACCACATACAATTCAATTGCAGTATTTAACCAACCAATAACCTTCCATTCAACTATGAGGACTCATATAAATATAGCAGCAATAATATAGTATGACAGTTCTAATTATGACAATTTTATAGCAGCAGTGAAGGTTACCAATGTAAGGTGTATAAGAGTTTTAGTTTTGCATTCAATGTAAACCACACCACTCCAAGCCTTGAACACTATTCTTAGCAATATAGGACATCCACCAAATGTATGTTCCAGACTTGTAGCTATGCAAATAATTTAAATTTTCAGACTTTATTTACCTCTCTTAAACAATATCACCATCCAACTAATAGTTAACCTTTGATTCAGTTTGGTGTTTACTGTGGTTGCAGGTAGGGAGTGCTGTCAAAGTTTGACAGTTTGCAGTTTATTGCAGACTGTAGGCAGCAGGTGGAAGTGTGTTGATATAGGGCTGTTAAAACCTTGTTTTCAAAATGGTTGCTGAAATGGTAACAACCAACATAGATTCCTCTCAAATAGAATACCTGGTGGCCCTTTAAATAAAAAACATGGAATGGAGTTATTTTGGCACCTAAGAGAATTGGGTTTTCGAGTCCACAGAGCACCAGTTATTTTATTATAATTAGCACAATAGCCACTTACATATCCTATTAAAAACATTCATAGTCTAGCTTTGAACCATCAATTCATGGGAATTTTGACATGATGCCCAAAAGGAATGAACAAAACTAGAAACAAACCCACATTTTGCAGACATGCCAACTAGATAAATACCCACAAAATTATATCAATCAAATCCATATTTTATGGTGAGGATATGAACTTGCTTACCCTGATAATAAGCTGTGATGTTTGCACAAATCAGAAGCACCATCGAGAAAGTAAAATCATTCGGCCTCATCCCCATCATCAACGCTTGCCAATGCATCTTGAGAGCCTCTTCATATTTCCTATTTAGAGCATACCCTACAATCATATAGCTCATAGTGATCAATTACCCCCCAAAGGTGAAATAACAACAAGCAAACACAGGCATGGCAGCATTAACATATCTCATTCCCTTCTTCCTTTTCCTCGATAACTGTTGGTTTTATTTCTCACATTGAATTTCCTAAGTTCACCTGGACAGCTCGTGATTCATTCTTGCAAGGATATTTAAGCCATTTCATCTCCACCACATCCACAACAATGAAAAAAACCATGAATAAAATAAAAACACAATAGGTAATCAAGAAAAACATAGAATGAAATGAACTTGAAGGTCTAAACATTGCTGCCACTCTAGAGGTGGGGCAGGTGGTTCTAGAAGCATGGGCTCACATGTGAAGGGAGTGAATGATGCACTAATAGGAAAATTCCTTCTCCCGCCCTTCCTGTAAAAAAAAACATCATAGTCTGTTCCAGATCCTTCAGTGAAAGTTCAAAATCGAAAACCCCCAAATGGGAGTTGGAGCAGATCCTGTGTGGGTGTTTTTGAATGCTAATGAGCTATAGCGTAGGTGTTTTTGAATTCTACATTTTGTTTGTTTGTTTATTAGAATATTTTATATTTTGTGTTTTGTTTTGTTTTTTATTTTGCATATT